>VXBL01003968.1:51367-154041 GCA_013400195.1 Aramus guarauna
AAAAAAAGGCAGTATTTCTTACTTGTCTTAGGAGCCGGAGGGAAGTATGTTTATTGAAAATCTTTACGGCAACCTCTTCACCACCGTAGGACGCACGGTACACAGATCCAAACCCACCATCGCCTTTTCAAAGATAAAATTGAAAAGAATATTAAAAACAAAGGGATATCAACCATTCTAAAAAAAAAAAAAAAAAAAAAAGCTGAAACGTGTGATTAGTAATCTTCATGATTAGTAATCTAAATACATAAAAACCAGTGTCCTAGCGTACGAGTTAATGGAAAATCAAACCTCAATAACTTGAAATTTAGAATACCTTAAAAAATACATTTCTACAGAAAAGAATTCTGTAAAATATTTTCCATACATTGCAGAACTGACTCCAAAAGATTTGTTTACACAAGCTCTGTAAAAAAACCCCCTACCAAATAATGCCTACCCAAGAGAAATTCAGGAGCTTCGTCAAATTCCAGCTCATCGTTGTTCAACATAATATTTCTTGGCAAATCAGCCAGTATCAGATCAGGAGCAATCTGAGCTATTGGAATGGTATGTCTTGGTTGATCTGGATTTACCAAAAGGTCACCTAAGAAAAATAAATGAGACCAAAAAAAAAAAAAGGGAAGTCATCATTCAAAAGGCACTGAAAGGTACATGGATCTCTTTGAGTACATATGATCAATGTACCTAAAATTTAATTCATATGTGTGTGTATATATATATATATATAAGCACAAACACACACAACATACATCTTTATATATATGGAACAGAACACTAATTAAGTTTGCCATTCTACTTAATGTATCTTACATGTTTAAGTATTTTTAAGGTTCTGTACATGTACCAATCAAAAATGATAGCAACTGTTGCTATGTAACAACACCAAACTAACCAAGAGATTATTTTTCTATCTATAAAAAGAAAGAATTCTCTTAGTATGTAGAATGTCATCACAAATATTGCTTTTTAAATTACTGGTGTACACGGTCCAACCAAAAGATCTAGTATCAGCTTTATTATGTGCTGGATTCAATTCCATGAATGAAGTTGTATTATCATGCAAAATGATTCTTTCCATTGTTGCCACGTATACACAAATACACGGAGTAGCAGCAATCTGTCCCATATTCTACACTTATACTGATGGCTCTTACGTAAAAAAAGAACAAGTTGCTTTTGACTCATACCATAATTATTTCTTACAGAAATGAAACATTTTTAAATAATGTGAAGGACCCAAATGTTATAAAGGGGATGTCGTATAATGTTTATCTACATACAGGTATACCTTTATATGCCTCAAATGGCACAAATATATATATATACCTTCTTCAGCTTTTTTAAGTAAGTCATCAAGTAGTATTTTTTGGTGTTCTTCACCATCCTGAAAGCTGTACAGAGCCCATTTCTTCAACAGTGTTTCCCCTTCACCACATACATCTATATCCAGCAAACCAGGAAACCATTCTTCCATAAGAGAATCTATGTGATCCACGACTTGCCCCAAAAGGATGCACCCTTTAAGAAACCAAAGGAGGGAAATTACAACCTCAATCTGCCACACTTGTAATTACAAAGCTAAACTCTACATTCCAAAGGCAAAAGCACAACAAACCAAAATGCCAAGCTGCAATCAAACTGGAGCAAAAATCAGGCTCAGGAATAATTAACCTTTTCTGCAAGAAGGTGCTGTGATTTTCAAAAAACTGTCTGGGTTGTTGTCAAATACTGCTGATTCCACTAGACAATAAGCTTCAGGAGACCAATTCAAGTAGATGCCTTGTCTCCAATACATTCTATTAGGACGAAGAGCTCGCTCTAGAAAATACAAAACTAGGTTAAAAATCTGCTCTCCAATAAGAATGTAATATTTTAAAATATGCAGAATAATTCATGGTACTTTAAATATTTAATTATGATTGTAGGTTTATGCCTACCCAAATAACAAGCAGAATAAAGGCTGCAACTTTGCAGACAGAATAGCCCCACAAAAGCTAAATATAATTCAACTGTTCAGTTCTATAAGGCATATCCACAAACTAAACATTTAATTAAGATAGTAAGTCATGTAGCAGGTGATGCATGTAGGGATTACAGGAATGCTGAGGTACATTCAGGTTCAAATACAGAATATCTTAGGCAACATATGAAAAAAGTCAACAATTTAAATTTTCCCTCTATTACACACACACGAAACAGCAAGATGCAAATGGAATTCTATGCTCAGGAGGAAACTGAATGCCAGGAGAGCAGCAGTTATAAATCATATTTGTAGAGCATTAGCAATGCCTATTTTTCATACTTTGCTTGTCACTAGTGTTCATAAATCACACATTAAAAAACCAAAGATGAATGAAATTGCAAAGTTCAGCAGAAGGTTCTCATGTTCAGCAGAAGGTTCTCATGTTCTCAAGTACAGTATTAGAAAAAAATTAAAGACACCCCCTCTTCTAATAAAAGCAGGTTTTAGACTTTCATAAAAGGAGAATCAATGAACCTGAAAAAAAGCAATTTGTTTCCTTTCCTGTATTCCTCGTAGAGGTGAATGGCAATACTGCATAAATAGAAGGGTTTCCCCCATCTCTAACATGTGAAGGAGAGAAATAGACTGCTTACACCTTCACTTTCTTTTGCACATCACTGTAAAGATCAGGCACAATCTGGATATTTCAAAGTTACAAAAATGACCACTGTTCTTTATTTCACATTTGTGAAGTGGCCAGAAATTAGCTAAAGCAAAACAATACTGGGGATTAGAGTTTTAACGTGCAGGTGTTGGCGTTCAAAGCAAACATGCTCACTATTGCTTTTGAAGATAAAGATTTGTACCTCTTCCTGACAGCATGTAAGGTGATATTTCAAGCAACCTGTTGATCAACCTGGACCAAAATCCCATAGGAAAGTACGGCATCTCATAAAGCCTGATGATAATTTCTGAATTTTCACAGTGGGGAAGCTCTATAACAGGTCTGTGATCAGACAAACTGAAAGAAAAAAAAAAATAGACAGTATTTAATAATGTACTTTATCCAAATTGACTGATGACATACATTATTTATTATGTAACATGTATTATTTATTAATGAATGAATGATTCAAATGATCAGGGAGCAGACAGTGTATATGCTTATTCTGCTTGCTTGTGCTAAAGTGAAATTCTGCTGTAAATTAAACCCAACAGAACCTCACTAACCATCATTAGTCATTGTAAACGTGAGAAAAACCTGAGACACATATAAGGCAGGTAAGACATTCAGATAAAAGGCCTTGAAGAATGTAGAAACTCTAATCAATGCAACCATTCACCACTCTCTCCATTAAGCAAAATAAGCATTATTAAACACATTAGGGAAATCTATAACTGAGGCAGAGAAACGGTGCTATACCTGCTTCAGATAAAGCAAAAAGGCTGCATTCAAATTCTAAACACTTTTTTTGTCACCACATTTAATAACTAGACTGTTTGGAGGAAATACTGTCTCTTAGTAACTTGACTGTGGTTCTCATTCCAAGCAAATAGGCTATAGAAATTAATGGTTATCTATTATATTCCAATAAATATCTGTAATGCTGTCACACTGCAATGTAAAGCTAAATTATAACCTTCCTGCTGTAGTCTCAAAGTATGGTCAACTGTAAAAGAAATATTACCCTCATAAAGCATTTTATCATTTATAGATTCCATTGGCTTTCCACGCTAATACGATGTAAGCTTTATCTGCTACAAGATCAGCTTAACATGTCTGCGAAAGCATTTACTAAAATGTAGTGTACTAAGTATATATCATGCTTTCATATACCAAATTGCTTTGACAGTCAGTTAAACTAATTAGCCTGATAGGAGGTTTTTGTTTTGATTGATCTCTATGGCTCTCATTTGGGGGTTTAGCCCTTTGCTTACCTGCTTGGGATTAGTAGTTGATCCTCTCCTAACGGCAAAGCAATCTGAAACTTTTCCAGAAGCTTGAAGTATTGTGACATGTAAATCTTTGGAAACTTGCTCCTCTTTAAAAGGAATTTTTCCACATCTGAACGCTTTATAATTCCCTTAGGATATTTAGAAAAGCCTTCCACTTTCACCGTCAGAATCTTTCAAAAAAAGTAAAACAATTCAGGTGTACAGTCATCATTAGATTGCATTTTCCTGACAAAATTTGTTCCCTGAAATATTTGGTAGCCTATTATTTAGGGGGAAAAATGGATTTCATTTCACAGGGAAACCAAACATTTCTATAATGCTAGCCAGCAAGAAGACAGCAGTGAAAAAAATTAACCTGTCCAAGCCACTAGTGTGTTACTGTTCTTCAGTAGCTTTCACTGTTCCATGTTATATGGAAATTTATTCTACAAGTTAATTAGTGAAAGTGTTCTCTGAAAGGAGCCTGTGTACAGTGTTTTTTCATATCAGCACTTCACACAGGCATACTGGTACTGACAAGATGATCTCCTAGGTCTTTTGTCACTCTTAATCCCACCACCTTTAAGGGCTCAAACTTAGATTTTTGCCATCCCTGCACTGAATGAAAGATAAAGTTTGAGGTTAGGAAATCTGAATACATAAAAAAAAGTTTAGAGTGTTTCTAGATCAACATATCAATGATGCTTTCCCTTAGGCAGTCAGTCTCCTACTGTCCCGCTCCAACATGTGAATCTCTATCAGTCACTTTCCTCTGTCATCAGCATCAAGCACACAATGACCATTCTTCCCCCATTCTTACTACTTTAATCTGAAGTTCCGGCTTTCACTTCACAACATGCTGCAGGATTACTTTGCATCCCTGGGGTAATTTTTGTGTCCGGCATAGTTTAAATGATATTGGACATTACTGCTTAAGAACATAGAACTACTGACACAGAAAGTTGTCTAGAAAGCAAAGAAAACAGAAAGAGCCAGGTAAACCAGTCTGGGCACTGAGAAAATTCTAGATGATGAAACAGGAAAGAAATGGTGAAGAAGAATCACTAACAAGTTACAGTGGTTTCAGACGGGAAAAAGTTCCATGAATGTAGATAAAAAAAAGTAATCGGAGTCTAACCTGTGCCATGATTTTACATAGCCACTTAGGATCTACAAAATACAGATCTCTTAGCTGTAGTGCTGGGTCTTGAAAATGAAGGAGTACACCTGTGCAAAGAATGGTGTAATTAGCAATGCATTTCTGAAGCTCCATATTAAGCAGAATAAACGCCCCAGTCTGAGCAGTTTTTCTAGCATGACTTGACATAAGCAATTTGAATAATAAATACAGCTATTGCATTTACGTCAATATCTCAGGAGAGTAGAATAAAATCATGGTTTGTTCAGCTTTATTTTCAGATGTTTTGTTAGATTTGTAAACTGACTTGGGTTTTTGCCAAGCAGCTATGCTCTGTGTGGTTTATTATTTAATCTTATGAAGTCTGTATGGCACTAAGATAAGCTGTTACATATAATTCACCTAACCGCTATTCAAGCCTTTATAGCAATTGCATCTTTCTTCAGAAACTGTGCTGCCTAACCAGCAGGTATGATGTTATTCAAGTGGTAAGACACATAATTTGTTACAGTAGTGATCCTTTTTATCATAGAATTCCTTTATGACCCAATAACCTGGATGATCAAACTAACGTTACCCAAGCTTAAGCACTTTGTGGCAACCTTGTGCGAGATTTGAAAATGCATACAATTCTGTCTGTTGCAGATTTGCAACAAAACACTAACAAATACACATTTAAGATAATATTTTACCTGATTCATTCAGAAAGTGAATTGCGTGAGGGAGTTCATTTTCATCCAATTGTAACTGGCTTTCTTGTACCAGTTCCAGTAAGCGTTTCTGATCAATTACAGGAAATTCAAGTGGGACATTTTCACGTTCCAGCAAAATTCTCTTCTCCAGCTCCAGGTAGCTGTCAGGAATTAGCTGACCAACCACTGGTTGATCTCTGATCTGTATAATTAAGAATAATAATCTTAAATGTATTAATTTATTCATGTGAAATGTAGACAATAAAACTAAGATGCTACTCAAGAGTAGCAGCAAGAAGGAACAAGAACACTCATTTATTGACTAACATGGCTTCTGAAAGGTAGATGTAACGAATTCTTCTTTAGAATTATAATATGAATGTCTTTCTATAGATGAATACTTGAAGAAGAAAATATTTCCATATTACATGTACATAAAATAAGGGATGTCTTCTGAGAAGTTCAAAGAGAAGCTTTGATATGAAGTAAAAGCAAATTATTCACTGTATGAAGAGATGATGCCATACGTCTCAGGTTAACACAAAACAATGTATAAAAAAATTATACATCATGTAATCTGTAGTATCTCTAGATATGTCTTTAGATAAACTGGAAGGAAAAGGTCAGTAGCTCAATTCAAAGTCTCCACTGCTGATAGTGGACAAGAAGAGAGGAAGAAATAAATCTGGGCAGGTCAGTGACAATTAAGGGAAACACAGTTGGGTGCTCTGCCTCTGTTTCCTGAGGCTGAGTTCCTTCTTGGAGACATCCTTTGACCTTTGGTATTAGCTAGCACCCGACCAGGTTTTTCATTCTCCGTGGGTGCTGACATAGGCATTGTTTTTGAGGAAATGGGAACCAATTTTCCCAACATTTCCAAATTGGCTTCTTAGCATGTAATTTTCCTCTCAAAGAAGTTAAATATGAAACAACAAGTTCTGCCATTGACTTCAGTAGCACAGGCCATCACCTTTTCTCTTTAACGTGTTATGACACTATACATGTGTGACGGATGCACTCCTGTTTGAACTAACTGAACTCTGGTCCAGGCAGATGCTCAGGAAGTAAGCCTAAGTGAAGTTAATCTTATTGTGTGAGGCTACTGGTGAGAACATGGCACCAAATTAAAAAAACAAAACAGTTTGACTGGAGACTGGGCTGGTAAGTGGCTGAAACTCCATTAACACAGCAGAAAATTTAACTACAAACCAACGACTATAAATATCTGCAGCCATCTGGGTCTGTTGAGCTCTCCCTCCATAGCAGCTGGCTGTGCGGTGGGGATCTCCCTTTGAGTAGGGATGCCTCGCAAGGTTACCCTGGAGGCTGAGAGATCCCTTGCCTGACACCAGACGTTGATGGGTTGGTAAGTGACATTTTTTGCAAGCATGTAACATTTAAGATAACGTATAGTAAGCTTATGTGATAATTTTCATATCCCATACTAGCTTCAAGTGTAGTAAATAGTATTGACCACCTGTACTTATTAAATATTTAACATACCTAAATTTACAGATTAGAACTCCATAAACTAACTACTAGATCAGGTCTGTTTGAGTGATCTCTGACTCTTCTCCTAAGATAACATGATTGATAATGTATAAATTTAAAAAAAAAAAAAGTATATTCTTTTTGCAACAGATTGGATCCTGCCTTCCTGGAAGCTCCATGCCTGGGCCAGTCTCTTCACACTTGTCATTCACACTTAGACAGAGCTTCATGCTGTGGCTAAGGAGACTGCATGGAATGAGTGGTAGGGATGACTTTGGAGACCACAGAACTACCAGTGCAGATTCTCCAATTTAGGAGGATCACTCAGTCTAAGTGGTCTTCTTTTCCTGCTTTAATTCACTATTCCTCTTTCTAGGAATATTTTCATGCTATGTAAAATGAATCAATAAATGGAGAATTAGCTGGCTTTCAGAACTCACAAAATCTTATTTCCTGGTCCCCTGAAATCTTGCAATACTTATTGTTGCAATTAAATGTTGCCATCCAACAAAAAACAGTTTTTGATCAGATCTCCTTGTAAGAAGAACATGGCCTATTTTTAATTAAATATTCTATTTATGGCCTTAGTGTTTGAAAACAAACCTGAGCTGAGATTTTTAATAAGTTGATTTTTTTTGGTAGAAAATGAAATGAAAACAAAACTGTGATTCTCTTTCATTATTTTGCTGTGTGTAACATTTTATAGAAGGTAAAATGAGTTTGCTATCACACTAAAAATGTATTTAGTTGTGTGTTTAATTAATGTTTAAAAATGTATTTACTTAACTAAAACTAGGATGTTTTCAACATTACAAAATGTATGCAGCTTACCTTGAAGTGAAGACTCTCCTTTATTATGATTTTCCGGAGTCTGATAATGGAATCAGATTCTTCCGTAGCATTCACAAAGTGATAATCTTGGATTGCTGGGAAGCCTCGCTTATTCAACAGCTCTCTAGTAATTTTACTCATGCAGGCCTTACGTTGTGTTTCACCAGAAACATCTAAATGAGTGCCAACAAGAATGACGGGGGATGTTGAAGCTCGAGCCTGTTAGTAAGAGCCATATAGTCGATTAACTCATTAGTGAATGTTATGTTATTGTTTTATATCCACATAAAATATGATCACTTTAGTCAAAACAATGTACACAATGAAAAAAGCAACTATTTATCCCTCTTTAAACATATCTCTTTTAAGTAAGTTTGAAATCTGAAATACTATTTCATGTCTTTATTCAGAGTAAATTTAAACTGCAATGCACGTAACAGCTTTGACTGGATAAGGCAGTAAAAATGCATTGGCCTATAAATACAAAACATATTTTTTGACATACAGAGAGCAGTCTATGTCGAAATAGAAATACTAAAAAGGCAGCTTTTTCTAAAAGGAAGCACTGTAGATCTGGATCTCATACTTTGCAGATTAGTAACACTGTCAGTAAAAGAGAAGGACAACTGTCATTTTCATTAAAAATGCCCAACAAAATGGAAAAGCAAAGGGTACTCTGCTAGTTGTCATCAGAACAGTGCAGCAATGAAACACCAGCAAGTATTGCATAGCAAAGGAGAACACATCAGAAACGGTCTTCATCAACACCAAACTGACTGTAACTGTCTGTCCTGTATCACTGCTCAAGGTGAAAAGAGTGAAAAAGTTTAACAAACAGGGTCAGTATACAAAATCTTGATCTAATTGCATTGCCTAGCTATGGGTAACCATCATACAAAAGGAAAAGACAAGTAATGCTCACCATGGGGTGATTCCATCACATGAAAATAAAACACTTAGAGTAAAAGAAAAATATATAGGCAGATTCTCAGACCAATTTCCCTGCCATAGTCCTGGAATAATTCCTATTAACAATAGGATGCTAAGCATTCATTTAACAGCATGATTTCACACCTCCATCTAGTCAGTTTTAAATTAGTCAAATTCTGATTTCCCTTGCATTTACAATGGTGTTAAATAAAAAGCAGGTTTTACTTGTCATCCCTTTAATAGTATGCCTTTCTTATCAGTTCAAAATATTGCCAGAACATTCAAACTATTCTTTTGCACATCACTCTGTACCATTTTAAGTACAAAATGGTGCTGATCATGTCTTTATATATCTACAAATATTTTCATATCCAATATATGATATATTTCAGCTCTTGTTTCAACTAAGAGCTTCTCCCCTCTCTAAAAATATTTGTGGTTAATTTGCTGTTCACCAACAGCTCCCTGGGAAGTGAAATGCCACTCTGTACATATCAATGGCTTACCTTGATGTTAAAAAGCCATGGCTTCATAGCATCCACCTCTGCTTGTCCTTTGCTGAGATCATAAACAGCAAGATATAAAGCTCTTTGGGTCATAAAATGAGGATGGGTACTGTAGAACTCTTCTTGTCCTAATGATAAAAAATTTCCACTGTTCAATACTTCTCTCGTTGAACATCTTCAGATCACAAAAAGGCAGCAGAACTTATTCTCAGATCACTAATCCACAAATGAAATTCATGCTTACAGAAAATTATCTAAATTGGCAGGAAACCTGTAGTAACTATGAATTTAGGTAGGTACTCTGTGGTAGCTCATTGACTGAAGTACAGTGTTAAAACATGTAAGCTAGGTTTAATCAAGAAGTGTAAGATTTAACAAATGGATAAATATTGTTGCTGCAAAGACAACCTGAAAGGTCGTGATTCTTTTTAAAACTCCAGTATTGAATTTTTCCCTCACCTCTTCCTTCCCTTCTTTCTTTCTTCCCTCCCTTTTTCCTATCCTTTCAGCAACTTCAAAATAAGACTCCCAAGTTCACATGATTAAGCACTTGAATTCATAACTGAAGCTGGACATCCAGCTTGAACGCTGTTCTTCTGTGCCTATCCACTGTGATATATGTGACATATTTAAATGACCATGGACCAATGTTTAAAGCCTAAAATACTCTTGAATTTTAGAAGTGCTCCTGGAGTCCCCCAAGCTTAGAAAGTTTTCCAAAAACCCAAAGTTCAAAGACTCCTCTTAAGCCTTTTGTTTTCTATAACCTTACAAAACAGTGATAATGGAGAGCCTAGAGACTCAGACTATAAAAGGGAGAAATAGAGTTGAGTGGAAGATGATTCTTCTAGAGATTACAAGCCTGAAATGACAGTTCTAGAGAGCTATGGTTGAAACGAGTGGTCAGACCACATTTGGTGATGAGAAATTCCTGAGGCTTTATATTAAATTTGAGGGATTAGCTGCCAATTTACAGAATTCATGAATTTGTAAGTGGTCACTTGACTTTTGATGTAAGTGTGTATGATTCTACTGTCCACAATTCAAAATTTCACAGGCTGACTCTAAGAATAAGTAATGCATTAATGTGTTAGAAAAGACAATATTAAAGGACAATAAGCTCTTGAAATACCTCCAAAATCCCACACATTTAATATAAGCTCTTTCTTCATTTTGCCTTTTCCTTGAATGATCCAGTCTTTTACATCAATGCCTACTGTAGCTTTTGGACAGCCCAATTCTGTTCGTTTGCATTTCATTAGTTGTTGTAGCAGGGTAGTTTTCCCACTGCCAGTGTTCCCAACAATCATGAGCTTCATTCTGTTATAAGGTACAGCCTTCTTCAGTCTTTGCTGAAGAAATCTGGCATAAAAAAATTGCAGAATTCACAGAAGTGTATAATAAAGAAAAATATCAACAGAACATAAGACCGAGGAAAAAATCTAAACCCACAACATTTTCCACAAATTTTCAGTATCTGTTTGACATTACTAGGATTTTAACAGTCTATTCTAATTTTTGATTTGAAAGTTAAAGCTTAATTCAGAATGTCTTTTTTTTTGTTTTTGTTTTTGTTCTGTAATTACCCAAAAATGTGCTCTGTGCAATGCACTTGGGAACACCAGAAACATATTAGAAGTAATTGGTAAGCACCACTTTTGCATGGTTTATAGAAGCACAAAATTCAAGACATAATACTATATGCTGGTTTTGGCTGGGATAGAGTTAATTTTTTTCACAGTAGCTAGTTTAGGGATAGGTTTGGGATTTGTGCAGAAAACAGCGCTGATAACACAGGGATGTTTTCGTTACTGCTGAGCAGTGCTGACGCAGAGCCAAGGCCTCTTCTGCCTCTCACACCACCCCACCAGCGAGGAGGCTGGGGGTGCACAAGGAGTTGGGAGGGGACACAGCTGGGACAGCTGACCCCAGCTGACCCCAGGGATATTCCATACCATATGATGTCATGCTTAGCACATAAATTTGGAAAAGAAGAAGGGAAGGGGGATGGTTCAGAGTGACGGTGCTTGTCTTCCCAAGTCACCATCACACGTGATGGAGCCCTGCTTTCCTGGAGATGGCTGAACACCTGCCTGCCCATGGGAAGTGGGGAATGAATTCCTTGTCTTGCTTTGCCTGCATGTGTGACTTTACCTATTAAACTGTTCTTACCTCCACCCAAGAGTTTTCTCACTTTTAGCCTTTCAATTCTCTTTCCCATNATCACACGTAATGGAGCCCTGCTTTCCTGGAGATGGCTGAACACCTGCCTGCCCATGGGAAGTGGGGAATGAATTCCTTGTCTTGCTTTGCCTGCATGTGTGACTTTACCTATTAAACTGTTCTTACCTCCACCCAAGAGTTTTCTCACTTTTAGCCTTTCAATTCTCTTTCCCATCCTGCTGTGAGGGGGAGCGAGCGAGCGGCTGCATGGGGCTTAGTTGCTGGCTGGGGTTAAACCATGACATTCTATTATAGTCTAAATCACTATAATCTATTTTATGTCTATGTATTGATATGATACGATATGTTATGATACCTTCCATAGAGTAGCAAGCTGGATTTCATACAAAAAAACCATCACATCTGTTCAAAGGGATATGTTGTTTTCTTAATGCTTACTGCATATCCCCAGAAAGCAAAACAAGAATATTAAAGAATAACAGGGCAACAAACCTGATAATGTCTCTGGCTTTGCATCCCACATGTTTGAAGTCTAAATTAAGATGGAGTCCTTCCAAAGGAAGATCCCAGATTTTGGATAGTCTTCCCATTTCATCTGGAAAGAATCTCAAATCGGGATTATGACTTACATCCAGAGAAGTCAAGTTTTCTAGGAAGCCAATCTGAGGAGGAATCTAAATAAATGAACATTTAATGGCCAATTAAACATTAAAAAAAAAAAGTATGACCATGACTACATTAAATATTTAACAAAACTAGGTATTATTTTTACTGCTGTAGTTCAACTTTTTTTAATAAACAGGCTTAATATCCCACACTAATAGACAAAGGACCTCATAATTAATTCATTATACAAACATTATATGACACATTCCAGACAGAAAAGTTTAATAGAATATGGTGATTTTCATTCACAGGGAGTACTATGTGCACTTACATTTTACTAATAGAATTTACAATGATATGAGAGGTGACACAAAAATCAAATGAACTTTGAAAAATTGCATTCAATTGAAAAGCAATTTCATTTTCTTTAGGTAGAATCTTACACTTTACCTCCTTTAACTTGTTGTGGGACAGGTGTAGCTTTTCTAGCCTAGACCATGCACATGCCTTTTCACTCAGGTCCAAGATGTCTATTTGATTATGATTAAATAACAGCTCCCTTAAGTTTAATGATTTCCAGTGCATTGGTCCAGGCAGGCTTACGATCTTGTTTTGGCTTAAATCTACTGATCGCAAACTAAAAACATGAAAATAAAAAAGAGAAACATTAGCAAATGAAAAAAAAATAAAACTGAGATTTACTGGAACTGTATTAATTTTTAATAAATAAACAAATGGATTAGAGAGCAGAACAGACAGTTTTCTGACAGGAATGTAGATAGAAGAAGATAGAGAATTACTACTATGAGCAAAAACAATTAAGATATTATACGTAGGTCTTCATTACCTCTGTTTAGATTAGTAGAGATAAATACAGTTCACACTCCTGTAGTGCAAATATTCAGTAACTCAGCTGTAGACAGTAGTTAATATACATTTATAGCCAGGTAACAGAGAATAGAGTTTAGCTCAGAATTCCAGTTACAAGTTGAGTACAGGACCATGGAGTACACTGTTATATGCAATGTCTATCTTACTAGAATAAATGTATTTAAAAAGTTAATTGTAATCGAACTTAATACTAATATGTGTTTTCATGTGCTTTTTTATAAATTTCAAATTAAAAAAAAACAACAATGGCAAACTTCCTGGTATAATCAACTTTCTAGAACCTAAGATTCCACTTACAAACCATGGAGTGTCACTATGTGATCTGAACTGCTCTCTTTCTTGCTCCTAACGTAGGAGACTAACATCAGATGGTACGGATACCTCACTCTTTATCAGAATGTTTCTAAGAATATATGTTTGTAAATTCATGTATGTGCATCAATTATATAGTTCAACTACACATGTATTTAAGAACTACATAAAAAAGAACATTTCATTTCTGTGAGTCAGCTGTTGGACAAATATGCTGTTCATGTTACTGTGGAACATGAAGCATGCAAAACATCCATGCAACTCCTTATTGATTTGTCTGGGCTAGGAGATGTAGAACCTGAAAGCTGCACCTTTTTCAAAACATGCATTATATTTGATGCTGTGAATATAAATGTTAGCATGCTGAAACAGTGTAATATGTTAATAATGACATGCTCTATGTAAATTTGATTAATGTAAGCTCACAAATCTGTGGATCTGCCCTCCCCATGGTGCCATCAGCACTCACATCTACCCACATTTATCAAATAGCTGATCTGATCATCCCTTCCAAGCACTCCTTCCACAATCTGATTCTAGTGACCTGTTAAGGTCAGTAACTTCTATTAAAAAAATAATCAGACTTCTGATTTTCACATGAGTAATGCTTTGAAGGTATAGCAAAATAAATATCACATGCATCTTTATCAAAATACCATCTAGAGGAAGTTTCATTCTTTGGGAATAAATATCTTGTGATATTTGGGAAGTGAAAAACTAATCTCAGTAGCTTTGTGCAAAAGTCTGCAAAACTTCTTGAAAAGGAAAAAATCTTTTTACTGTTGGTTTCAAGAAAATAATAAATTCATTCTCATCTTCTCAGCAAGAACTGTCAGCTTCAGCAGAATAATAACAATAACAATAATAATAATTTGAACCTGAGGAACAGAGTTTCTCAAAATAATGAAGAAAATGTGACTGATTTGTCTTCAGTTAAAAGCTACTAAGTTTTGGATTTAACCTGTTAGAGAAGATTTCCTGGAAATCAGAAAAACATGAAGAATTTTCTGCTTAACAGAGGTCTTTCTATCAGATTTTCTTCATCAATAACTTGACATTAACTTTGATAAATAAAATAATAACTTACTGTGGTAGTAGAAGAATTGCTTCTGGAACATTAATAAAATGATTTTGGGATAATTTTAAACTTGTTATGCTGGATGACAAGTCAGGTATTACTTCTAGAGCAGAAAAAAAGGTTAATCTTATTACATCTCAGAACTGTTTAAATTATTTTTAAGACTGGAATTTTCTAAAGTCAAAGACAGACTAAAAGGTCAGCCTATCATCTTCTATACACAGGTCTTTGTACAAGCTGAATTTTTTTTTAAACTTATTTAAAACTAAACTCCCAAAATGAAAGTTTAGAACCAAGTTAATGTATTGGCTTTTATCACATGACATATTATTATACTTCATCTCATATTGGCATTAAAACATTGAAATAACCTTACTTACATTTTACTATATTGCCAGTACACAAAACATTCCCATAATTCACCCAGTGAGTGGTGGGTCTTATGCATATCAAAATGACTCTAATGGTTCAGCTGCATTTTTTAATGCACCTTCTGTGCATTAAATAATGCAGCTATGCATTATATAATGACTATATATATGCATTATATAATGACTATACAATGTCACCTACTGTGACAATTAATTTCAAAATAGAGGATTTTATGTCTTGAAGACAGAAATAAATTCTGACAGTAACTTATGAACTCCTGCAGTTTCATCAGGATTCATAAATCTCATTTACGTAATTTGTATTTTTCATAAGTAAATTAATTTTGACACCTTTGCATAAAATATGCTAAGCCACTGAAGCACTCTGAACTCAATTGCTTAAACACTGTGTTCTAGTGAAGGTGATCTGCCCTGTAGTACCTGAGCTATCTGCACATGGCTTGGAGATACAACACAGGAGCTATGGAAGACCTGCTTTTTCTGGACCAGAAGCTGTAAGCCAAGCAAGATACTTCAGGGCATCTCAAATGATGCCTGTGTTCAGGCAAATGAATCAAACATTCTATCTTATTCAGAAGACAACACTGGATATAGTGTGGTAATACTTAGAATCATAGAATCATTTAGTTTGGAAAAGACCTTTAAGATCATTGAGTCCAACCATTAACCTAGCACTGCCAAGTCCACCACTAAACCATGTCCCTAAGCACCACATCTACACCTCTTCTAAATACCTCCAGGGATGGTGACTCCACCACTTCCCCGGGCAGCCTGTTCCTGTGCTTGACAACCCTTTCAGTGAAGAAATTTTTCCTAATATCCCATCTAAACCTCCCTGGGCACAACTTGAGGCCTTTTCCTCTTGTCCTATCACTTGTTTCTTGGGAAAAGAGACCGACCCCCACCTGGCTACAACCTCCTTGCAGGTAGTTGTAGAGTCCCAGTTCCCTCAGCTGCTCCTCATCAGACTTGTGCTCCAGACCCTTCACCAGCTTTGTTGCCCTTCTCTGGACACACTCCAGCACCTCAATGTCCTTCTTGTAGTGAGGGGCCCAAAACTGAACACAGCACTCGAGGTGTGGCCTCACCAGTGCCGAGTACAGGGGGACGATCACTGCCCTAGTCCTGCTGGCCACACTATGTCTCATACAAGCCAGGATGCTGTTGGCCTTCTGGGCCACCTGGGCACACTGCCAGCTCGTATTCAGCCGGCTGTTGACCAACACTCCCAGGTCCTTTTCTGTCAGGCAGCTTTCCAGCCACTCTTGCCCAAGGCTGTAGCATTGCCTGGGGTTGTTGTGACCCAAGTGCAGGACCCGGCACTTGGGCTTGTTGAACCTCATACAGCTGGCCTCAGCCCATGGATCCAGCCTGTCCAGATTCCTCTGTAGAGGATCTGTTCTCCCAAGACTCCAAATGCTGGTGGCTGAGGAATTCTGTGACTTGGAATGGTTTCTAGAACGTGGATCCTATTTTCAGACACTTACCAAGAGCATTCATCCTGGCGTTGAACTGCTCCAGTTTTGTACAACCCATGAAGACATTCTCAGCAAGGGATGAAATATTGTTCTTACTGATGTTTAAAATTTTCAGTTCTTTCAAGCATATGGGTGAACATAAGCATGAAATTTTGTTTCTGTGACAACAAGAAAAAAAAAATCCATGTTTTATTCAGAAACTATTAGCTCTAAAGTGAGAGTAAAGAGTATCGATCTGATCATGCTATCCTTACACTGGTAAACAAAAGATAAGACTTTTATATATATAAAGGCTGATCAGTCAACAAAAACACTGGCACGTGTGGCGACATGGAATAACATGACTGATATTAAGATTGTTTTAATTAATTTGGAGAACAAAAGTCAGAATGTATTACAAAGTGTCATTTCCTGATTACATACTGCAGTTCAATTCCACACAAAGAGAACTGCTGCATTTGTGAATAGTTCTGTTTACTAAAGATATGTGTTTGCAGGATTATAAGCACAGAATGACTATCAATCTAAAAAACAAAAAAGAAAGAATGGAATTCCATATAGGGGATACAATTCAGGATGAGTATATAATGCTATAAACAATGTATTCTGGGAAGAAAAGCACCAGTAAGAGAAGGAGACAAAGATCCTGAAAATACAGAGATAAAAGAACCACACAGCACTGTTTTACAAGGGCAATATTGCTAATGAAGTTCAAAATAAAGCTAATGAAAAAATGCAACAGGATTTTGAATTTAAAACATTGCTTTTGTAAATCTGATTCACATATTTAACACTGCTTGCTTTATTTACATATGTTGCTATCTTTATTCTGTGTGAACTTCTGTGTAAAAACTATCACCATCTTATTTTAAATAAATTCTAGGAGATGAATGAGATAGTATCTGCAGTCTACAGAGCTATAAATAATAGCATTTTTAAGAATTCCATGTAGGTACGAATTATCTCATTCACTAACAAATATGACAAAAATATGGCTTTGGTAGACAAAAAATTATGTATTTTCTCTGCTTCTGTCATTTAAAACATATCCATACCAATAAATGTAATTCCATGAATCATACTTCCAAAAACCTCTGGTGAATACGAAATACAGTGCAAACTGCATTCTGTGTACAGAAAACCTAGTTGAGTATGTTAGACAACACAGACAGTCCTGTGGATGAATAGTATGGCTGTAGCAAAACACTGAACTACAACATTTTTAGTGTGTTACTGAAACTGCAATACTATTAAGTTCTATCAAGGCCCACAGATACTCTCACGTACTTTGTTGTCCTGATTTCATTTGCAATACAACACTGAAACCTCTAACAATGTACACATTTGGAAGATAATGTCAGTGTTTCGCTACTGACTAAACAATCTCTTCCATTCTATAACAGTCAGCATTCTGGATGACAATTATTTTCTGTTAAGTTTGCTATACTACGGTCCATTTACTAATGCTACTCACCCTTCTAGCAGTAGCTGTTCCAGATTTTCAGCAACATTTGTAAGAAATTCAGGAGTGCACACCAGCTGATTGTAAGAAAGATTAAGTTGCTTTAGAGTTGGACATCTGAGGTATGGATCCAAAGTAAAGGAAGGTCCAATGTCATTTCGAGAGATATCAAGATTTGCAAGACAATTCATTTTCAGTAAATACGTCGGAAAAGAAGTAAATCGGTTACTGTGCAAATCCAAGTAAGTCAAGCATTTCAAGTTCTGAAAGAGAAGGATAATTTGTTTTTAAAAAGTTAAATGAAAATATGAATTTGTAGGTTTTAAATGGAGTTATATTTTATACAATTTATTAATTTCCTTATATTTCTCTCACTAGGAAAAATAGCAGAAAATAGCAATCATATCAATGTAACCTGTAATATTACTGTTACAGAATAAAATATAAAGCATTCTTCAAAATTAATTAGCTCGGTTTCATAAAATTTAACAGATATGAATTGCCTGCAGCTCTTGGTTCCATTTACATTATTATGTTACTCAATATAACACATCCTAAAGTAGTTCTCTGCAGTAAATGACTTCAAACAGTTCCATGAAAATACTTTTATTTTTAGCTGAACATAAATCCACTGAATGAAAATTGAGTGAATGTATGAAGCATGCAAAAATATACACCCATATTCAAGGGTAATATTGTTATGGGTACATTGTTAGAGACAAACAATTTATTGTAACTAATCTCAACTTGTATTATAAAATTATGCAGAATTACTTCACACAGTTGTTCTGGAATGTTTGTAAGAACATTTTGGTGGAGCTCCAGTTTCTCAAGATGTTCCAGATGACTAATTAAGCAGCTATTCTGGCTGATGGCATCAATGTTCTCCAGCTCATTTGATGAAAGATCTAGTGATTTAATATATTCTTTCTCTGAGATCAATGAAGAAAGACTGTCTGATGGTCTTATATGTGGTGAAAATTTTGAGATGCTTTCTATTAAAATAAAAACATGGGAAAAATAGCATGACTCCATTCATCACATAATTTAAATTAACATCAATCAACTTGGAATCTAAAGGTGCAGAAGACAGCAAATGTTTGGATTTTGGTTAAGATCCAACTCCATGAAGACTTCTATTAAGAGACAGAAATTTATAAGACAGTAGGGAAGAGATGGATGCTTATGCACTGCACAACAGAAGTAGCTTTTGAAAGATAACAAAGGCCCTCATGAAATTTCATTGCCTGTTTAATTCTACATAAATTATTTGTTAAGCCAAGGGAAAAAAAAAATCTCTCTCTATGCATTATTTGTACTCCACTGTAGTATTTCCAAAACATATCCTCCTCTTTGTAAATAAATATATAATCTGACTAAAATCTTTGCATGCTACACTTGTGAAAGCATTACAGGTGAAAAATATGTTATATATGTTAAAATGTACAGTTAACTTACTGGGGGATTCATCTGAAGGAAAGAATTTTCTTCTTTGTTTCATTAATGGTTCATAATCTGAGCCAGGTCCCTGGAAAATCCCAGAAAAGAACAAAAAAAACCAGTTACAGACATATGCAGATATCTGAAATGATATCTGAATTCAGTAAATTTCCTTTTGTTGTGATTTCTTTTTATCACAACTTCCAGGGGGAACACAAAGAAAGTGTACATTTCAACAAAAAATAACAATAGGTCACATCTTTATAAGACTTACTGATCCATGCAATATGAAAGAACAGTAGATTTAAAGTGCAATTGAAGTAGTGCATTTTCTGGCAACCTAAAATTACTTTCTTTAAGGTGGGGTGACAGGGTGGAGCAGGATATTACAAAATATAACTTCCTCTAGGGAAGCCAGTCTCCCTTTACAGTCAATGCAAAGAGACAAGCTCCTTTCAAAGGAACCTGACTTCCCACCAATTTGTCCTATTAGGTCTTCTTGCAGAATTGGTCTCCTCATTAATCACAGCAGCACTCTGAAGATTAGCTTCACTAAAGGGTAGTTAAGTCTTTGTGAATAGGCCCACAGTTTCTGTATCTCGAACATCAGACTGGAAATTCGAGCAATTCACAAGAAAGTGTATTTTTTATTGATCATAAAGTCTTGCTGAAATAAATTCTCATCTGTACAGTGATCCAGTGCACAGTAATTGCACAGCAATAGAAGGAAATATTAAACGGCAAGAGTGTGACAAGAGCCCTTATGGTTACATGAACTTTCTAATACTTGATTATTAACAATTTTGCTGTACGCAACACAGATGGACTTGTAAGAAGCCTGGAATGAATAAGGATCTGACTTACCACAGAGTAGGAATGTCGTGGCAAAGTAGGAGAACCTCTTTGAAATGCCATTTCCCTACAATATAAGTCAGCAACTGCGATGGAATTGGACTTCTTTTTTGTAAGAAGTGAACCTTCGCTTCCTAGTACAAAACAATAACACAGGAGGACTAATAAATATGAAAATGTATTTACAATGAAAGCATAATATAAATGCTGACATACAAAGGAGAGATACATTCCAAAAGCATCCATATTGGCAGGATGTCACCGGTCAATTGTGTGTGCACAAGGCCAAGAATGTCGCCAATGTGTTTTAGAGTACATGGGTGTCCTGGTTTCAGCTGAGATAGAGTTAATCCTCTTTCTAGTAGCCAGTATAGTGCTGTGGTTTGGATTTAGTACGAGAATAATGTTGATAACACACTGATGTTTTCAGTTGTTGCTAGGTAGTTGTAGTGTCTACACTAAGTCAAGGACTTTTCAGCTTCCCACACCCTGCCAGGTGCACAAGCTGGGAGAGCACAGCCAGGACAGCTGACCCAGCCTGGCCAGAGGGATATTCCATACCATAAAACCTCATGCTCCATATGTAACTGGGGAAGCTAGCTGGGAGGCAGGATTGCTGCTCAGAAACAGACTGGGCATCAGGTTGGTTTTTTTTTCCTTCTGCATGTTGCGAGCAATTGCATTTGTGCATTGCTTTATTATCATTATTAATATAGTATTATTATATTACTACTACCACTACTACTACTACTGCTACAGTTATTCTTCTTTTTCTTTGTCATCCTATTAAACTGTCTTTATCTCAACCCACGAGTGTTTTTTCCATTCTCCTCCTCATCCCCTTTTTGAGGAGGAGGGGTGAACGAGTGGCTGCATGGTGCTCAATTACTGGCTGGAGTTAAACTACGACAACAGGCCACACTCGCCTGGCATGATCCAAATATGACTTGCAGCCTGTCACATTGATGCTTTCTCATTTAAAATTTCCAGTGGGTTGGGATTATTATACATGTTTCGTAACACATCTTTGTGCCACTGCCATGTAAGTAACTTTTTCAAATAGAAAAAGGTGGTATTTTAATACATAAATTTGCACTCCCACATTTATTCAGAATGAAACATCAAATGTCACTCTGGCTTTGGTGATTTAGGGTTATCTGGATCCATTTGGTGTTCTTCTTCTCAAAGTTATTTTTAAAACTCCTAAAATCACTCCTGTTAGCAAAACCTGTATTTTTTCTACCATAATTTACCTATGACTTAACAACTTTTCTATGTGGGATAACAAATAGTACCTATTATGTGTCTGTGCTACAGTCCTACAAAGGAAAAGAACAAAACAGAACCAAAAAAATTCCTTAGGATTCTGATTCCAAAACTCAAATTCTTTATCTGTGATGATTTTAAGTATCTAACAGTTCTAAACCAACACTGACATCTGAAGAAACAAAAGGTTGTAAAGTAAGGCCACTTACTCTTAATAATATTAAGTTACTGATATTAGAGACAGAAATGTTGTTTTTTATAAGCTGAAGGCATTCAGATTTCCTGACATGGTTACCAAGAATGATGTTGGACTGAACACAGACTTATCATTTACACTTTCTGATCATTTAGGTACCTTTGGGATAGGGCTTGTTTCCCTTACTTTAATTGTTAACAACATACTCCTCTATACCAGACTTAATTGTGTTCACTTTACTTACAGACCACCCAGGCAACAGGGGTTTCCAGATCACAATACACCTGCCTTCACAATGAGACAAATTATGCTCTTGAAGCACTTGCTTTTTGCTTTTGACTACAAAGGCAGCATAAGAGAATAGTTCAGAAACACACATCAAAATAATCAATAGCTAAATTTGGTTGGATGAATCCCACTCTTTCTCTCTATAAGAAACTGAATGTATGATTAACTAATTTTAAATGAATAACTGAATAAAATGCTTTAAGGTCCAAATTTTGTAGATAAAGCACATACTTACTCACCATAAACTATTTTCCAATGTTACCCCAAATAAAATTCTAGATAAAAGTATTTTTTTCATGTTAAGTGTTTTATCTCAAATACAAATAAGCAACTGATTTATGGCTATGGTCTAGCCCTGGTACACTAGAATGGGATTATAAAAAGAAAAAAAATTACCTTCACTATCAATATCATCACTCAAAGGAAAAACACTGTCCACTAATGGGTCAGAAATGAAATTCCAATCATAGTTTTTATCCACTCCATCTTCAGAGAAGTTTAGATCAGAGAAGGCTCTTGATCTATCTTCGGAAATATTCTTCATCTGGAATTTAAGCACCATTCTTGCCAGTGCAGAACCTGCATCTGTATGTATAAGAAACCGAAAAGATAGTACATTCTCCAGGAAATCCAAATAGCTTTAAAAAAAATTCTTTTAAAATAAATAACTTGATTTATTTTCAAGGTTTGGCAGTCTTTCTATAACCAGCTGAATGCTATGAAGGAATCCTCAGCTGAAGGTCTTGATCTAAAGACTACTTATATAGTACCATCAAGAGGTATTAACACATTTCATATAGCAAATTCTGTATGTACTCACTTTGTTTTCTTAATGGAGTAAGTTTATCTGGGAACAAAGGAATGAGCCAGGAAGGTTCCAGACTCCCAATACCAAATCCTCCAAGACATATACTGCTGTTGGCGACATCAAGGCTAAGCTTCTTCAAGAGCAGGCTGATGATCTGGCTATCTCCTTTCTTTATACTGATGGTTAAAGCACTCCGAACATCCTGCTCTCGAGCACCATTGGCTAATAGTAATTCCACCAATTTAGGATTATTTCCTTTCTCACAAACCTAACAGAGAAAAACAATTAAAAAAATGTATGCAGTGCACTCAAACAACAGCTCAGACTATGTTCAGAGACTTGTCTCAAATTCAGATTCACTGTATTTTTAGGATCGCGTTTCTTTTTCAATTACACAATTCCCTACCCCTCAGAGCATATGTCTGCCTAAGGCATCTGAGTCCAAAATAGGCATCTTTGTCCAAAATATGACAAATGCTTGAGTTCTGTAGTTGTAATTTCTGCCATGAGTGCACAAAATTTCCAGGCAAAAATGAACAGTAATTTATATAGTTTGGTTATTGCATGCGGTCTGTGGCAACTCCATTTATTTATCTGTTCAGTGGAAAAAAGACACTTAGGGGTTGTTTTGCCGTGTTATCTGGATATCAGATGAATAGGCAACAAAGGTGAGACTCATCAAGACTTGTGTAGGGCTCAGGAGCTCAGGACCACTGGCTTCAGTCAGCTTTACTCCTTCAAATCTCTCAGCCTGCACTGCTACACAGAGCAGTGTTGATAGCGAATATTACAAATATTTTTTAGAAATACTTCTAGTTACTTCAATATTTCCATTGTGGCTCGCTAACACTGATTTGCTTACCTCAGATTCCATGGGTGGATGGTTGGTTCCAAACTCAGCTGTGCTTTATCACCCAGCCAGCTCTGCCAGCAGAAGTGAACACTTCCTAATTCACTTTAGGCAGTACTAGTGGGGTTATCTCAGACCATTCAAAACTTTGGAACTGAAGCAAAATTAAGAAGTGCTAATACACACTGTTTCTCAGAAAAAATTTTAAAGGCAGTCACATTTAGCAAGGAGCACTTCTAAACAGGTGGGAACAGCCTCTCCGTTGGCAGGGCTGAATCCAGATGGGATGTTTGCCTACGGCCTTATTTAAGACACCAACATATTTCAAATAGTTGATGCTCTGGATGTGGCCACTGTCTGGATAAAGCTCTTTGCAGCTATTGTGACTGAAACATCCCAAGATGTTACTTTAGCTCTGCTGACAACAAGTCAGAACTCTAACCAGAACAGTTAAATCAGCACAAACCCCAATGACTATATTCATCTTTAAGTACAATACAAAGTAAAAAAAAAAAATTCCACCATTCCAGGGCAGGCATTTTGGGCAAAGTCTTCTTTGCAAGTCTAGAACAGAGTGGGACTAAATATACTGAAATCTACCTGTGCACAGTGCTGCCTGCTGATTCATCTCTACTTCGGCCTCATAGAGCTTGGAAAGAGCTGAATTTGGAACATCAGTTCATAGACTGGGCTCTAATGGGCTTGATGCCACCTATGCCTGGCTAGTTCAGAAAAAATGACTGGGAGTTTGCAAAGCTTGAGCTTAAGTCTTCTTCCTCAAAAATACTCCAAAGCTAAGGCTAAGTCAGTACTTGTTTGAACCCAGGTTTGCATATGAACAGGGTAAACAATCAGAAAGCATGAACTTTAAAGTGAACTTGCATGAGAACTGAACTGGCAGCGTAGGCACATTCTAGGTGACAGTGAGCTTCAATAAAGTGAAGGGTGTTTCAATCAGACTGAGCCTGGAGTCACTGGGAGTAGCAATGGTTAACAGCACTCAACTCACAAGTTGCACTGGGTATTGTTGCTGTGTTCTGCCAAATATATGTTTACATGAAAAAAAGAAAGAAACCCAAAAGCACGAATTTTAAAGCAATAAAACTATACATATTTCCATATATTACCTGATAGATCAAAGAGTTTGTCTTTGTCTTCTTATTAATATCAGCTCCCAGTAGAAGTAAACATTCAGCCATAATACTGTTGTACTCAATACATGCTTTTTCCAGCATCATATTTTTTAAATCATCATTTTCAGCTATTTTAGCAAAACATTTACAACACAGGCTTTGAAACTGAATGGGAAGACAAACAATCAAAGTTAGGACAAAAAAAGCACCAAAGTTTTTCAGTTGCGGAGCTGTCAAAAGAGAGGAAATACCTGTCGATCTCGCTGGTCAGTGAAACACATAGACATCTGGTAGAAAATGACTGTGTCAAATGATTCATGTACCAGCAGCTTTGCAAAACAAGGTGACAAACCAAGAATTGACAAGATTGCATGAAATCCCTAAGAATACAACGAGAAGATTGAAATAAGTCTAGTGTTAAAAAGTGTCATTTTAAAACAGGTTGTGCAACAAAATGAAATTTCAACCAAAACATATGTGCCTTAATTTTTTTGGTCTTGCTTTTAAACATGCAATAATTCACAAATTGGAGAAGAACAGGAGAGAGGCAGAAAGATCTGGTGTCTCTGTGTTTATATAGCTGTAATTTCATGCTTGTTTAGCTGACCCACTTAAACAGATATTAACTGACACTTTGCAAAGCCAAATTATGCACCATAATATCTGACAACATCCTGCCGGGCAGTGACAAACGTACTCGTGACTTCCTGAAAATGCGCAGAGGAAACAATCTCCTTCTAAAGATAGGGATGAAGATGCATCCCCTGTCCCAATGTGTTGCTCTGTAAACCGTGAATTTGAAAAAAATACATAGGCTAAATGAAAAACTTAACAGGACTATCTAAAAACTAAAAAGAAATCCAAAATTATCCTGTGATTCTGGAAGTAAAGTTCACCTAGAAGAGCGAACTGGGTAAATTATAGACTCTTTGTCCAAACCTAGTTGAGACTAAGTCACTTTAAGTAACTTCCTTATTCCACCACATTATTTTGATTTCTCTCTACACCAGTTGCTAAGCTAAACTTGGAAGGGTTGGGAGAAAACCAGCAGTAAAGAAGGGAGCCTGTACTTGTGATATTCCTGTATTGATCTGAAACAGAAACACAGAAACTCTCACAGGAAGCTGATTTCACAGGGAAGCTCCCTTCTACTAGAAAAATAAAGCTGACAACAAACAGGGAAAGCTTCTGAAGCAGAGGAAACGGAACTTTCACGCAAGGAGGACTAAACGTGTTTTCAGGCAGAATAAGAATTCTCCTTCCATATTCAGAAGCAGATCCAAAGTCTGACACAGTATTCCAGTAATATCCTTCTTAAATACAGCAGTCCTACATGAAGCTTATTGCTGGTGACAGAGCTGGGAACAAAGGTGTTTTCTTTCACTTTTTAAAAGAGGGCAATCAATACTATAATGACAGTTACTTCATTAAATGGTTATAGATTGACTGAATGATGGACCATGACTGAGAAATTTCTTCTAGTTTGCAGATCTCAGAAGTCTTAGATAAACACCTAAACCTATGCTTACATATTCTGGATTGAATATATGTCTCCAAGAAAACCAGCTCTATGGCAAACATATTGGTTTAATTTTAAAGGCTTATACAATCTAGTGATTGCAATAAAATCAAAACGAAGTAATTAAAATAAGGAATTATACTTCAAATTTAACTACATTAAAATAATTTTCTAAAGTTTTGCCTTTCACTTTCATCTTCGCAGGTTGGAATAACACTTACATGCATCTGGATTTCAGTGACCTCTTTAAATCGTCGGAGAGTAGAAACCAGAACTGTTGACAGGACATGCATGGTTGCAATACACAAACTCTTCCTTGTAATCAAAGAGCATAGAAGACTCAAACCCAAACACTGTATGTCTAGAAGAAAAAAGAAAGATTAATAATGTTGATTATTCAGACATTCTGAGTGGAATAACCCCATGACCCCCCCATGTTATATTACTAATATTCCAGAAAGTTACTTGCCTAAGCTATTAGAGCCAGGCATAACTACAAAGTGCATGAACTTGAGGACTATGCAGTACAGCAGCCTTTTCCTGCCATGTTACCTACATCACATCCACTAGTAGAGTGTAAGATGTAGGTTACAGCTTCTATGGTTAATCAGCCCCTCCTACTACATCATTCACATTCAACTAACAAAATACCTTCCCTACCTTGTTCGTCTGGATACATCTGCAGGGTGTGAAGCACTGTGTCAGTAGCTCCTTGCTGGGTTAAAATTTCTAGTGCACCAGTGCACTCAGCTACAGAAGCAAGTAGTTTTAATCCACACTTCTGAATGCTAGGATTTCCAATAAACTAATGGAGAAATGAATAAAAAATCAGATCAAGTTTGTTCTGATTACAGTGGCAACAGAAGAGTTGCTTGTTCTTAAAGAACAAGCGATTGTTGTTCTTGAAGTATGTGAAATTACATCTGATGTGACAATAAATAACAATAATCACAATTTCAAAAAGGTTTCCTTTTCAACCATCAGTTTCAGCTGCTCATAACCTCCCCAGATTTTCACCTTCGATTCTGAAAATACTCCCTACTATTTTTCTGATGGGAAGCAGGATGTTTTTTCCTCAGAGTTTCAGTACAACCATTCACAAGTTCACACCATTTTGCTCTAAGACAAGGAGAGTGAGAAAATGGAATTCCTTTGTGGTTAAAAAGGAACAAAAATGTGGTTGAGAACCAGCACAAGTGATAAACATCATGGCAACTGAAAAAAAAATGAAAAGAAAAAGATATGAAGCAACATACCTTTTACTACACCCCATGAAGATTTGAAAAGTTTTGGGCTTAGTTATATAGCCTTTCAATAGGTTATTTGTCATTATTTTCCCAATTTTCCCCCACTAGGAGGAAACCTTGATGGGGCCTAAATCTGAAAGTGTCCATAGCTGTCACATTGACTTGCAGATCTGCAAAATTATTTCAGTGGAGTCATGCCCATCTTCCTCCTTATTCCTTCTCTAGTTTTTCATTAAAATATGTTAATTTCTAACCCTTCTGGTTGATATTGCAGTACCCCAAAATACAAACCAGCTGGGCCAGAAAAAGTAATCAGGATGGTCACAAAGCACTGGAGACTGTAATACATTCTGAAGTAAAAATTATTTTGCCTCCCTTGTTAACTTCTATATCCTGTATCTTCAGGTCCAGAAATGCCCTTTAAATACTCTATCAGCAAAAGACTGTTACATTATTTGCTCTGACTTTTATCATAAATGTAAGAGACATAAATTTCCTTGACTGAAGGTGTTTGGCAAGCCTAAATTGCTGAGAGACTTCTAAAGAATTGTGAATTGCTACATCCATTTTGATTATGGTCACGTGAACTTGGTAAACCTTGTAGAGGTGGGATTCTTCTGGAGGCCATGAAGTTAAACCTTTCCTGTCACTAGGATTTAAGGTTAATCTGCTGTGCAAAGTGCCCAGTGCTTCCTCCTTTCACTTTTCAGCTTCTCCTTCAAGGCACTGGGATCATTCTGCATTCCAGCAGCTGGAAGAAGTTATAGAATTGAACAGTGAAAAGAATGGACACAACTGAGGAACTGTGTTCTGTTGAAAGCCGAGGAGTCTGTATCCATGAAAGCCATATTAAAAGAACCACTCAGTTCTATGTGTAGTTGAGGTGTAGGTATGAGGACAATTTTAATGTATAAAGTAGTTCACTAAAAATCACAAATAAACTGTATGCTTGAAAAAAAAATACTCTTGTTTTTATAAGTATCCCTTAGAGTTACTGTATAAAGGCTCATTGAACACAATACAGAACAAAAGAAAGAAGAAATCTCAAATGATAAATGAAATGCAGCATTTAAGATTAATTCTATCAAATCAATAGGAAAATCAATGTGGAACTAAAACTTATAAATTATTCACCATTGCAAGGGTAAGATAGTGACAAAATTCATTAGAATAAAGCTTTAACTATACCCTGTTCAAAGCACTCAGCACCAACGAATGAGTTCCTTCCAACAGACACTGGCTTTTAATGACTTTTACTGTAAGTGCAAAAGCAGCATCTCCCACATCTCTGGAAGAACCATTCTGGTCATTCTTTACATCTGCAACAATGGGAAACAATCTTAGAAGAACAGATTTTAATATCACCTCCTCCCCCTCCCCGGTAGAACCCAATATAACTATCAAATTGAGCACACACGTTTTAACAACTGACTCAGCTCTTATGACATTTTCAGAACGCTGTAGTTACAGAGGCTGGAGTCCCTCCAGATTTATATTGTAGCGTTAGTACATTGTGTTTGAAATGATTTCACCATATGTTTGCTCACTGCTTACTGTGAAAATGCAAAATCATGCCAAAGAATTTTGCCAAAGAAATTTGCCTTTAATATATAAAAGTAATATATTAACATTGCAATATATTACTTTTTTGAGCTATGGGGTTTCTTGGTGTTCCTGATAACTACTTCAGAATGCCTCTTCCTTCTGGACAGGAAACACTATAAAGAAGCTAGAAACTAGTTGCCCTTTTTCTCTTGGCAGCACATCACAGGCCAAATTTTACCCACAGATGACGTAGGTGGAAGGTGAGTACAAATAAAAGAACAGAGAAAGGTCTTTCAAATTTACCTTTCCTGTAGCTATCAGCACTTGCAGTCAAGTGGCACTGCAGACAGTACCCAGAAATCCTTTAAAAGTCACTTCAAGCATTCATATTTGTTCCTATTACTATTTTCCCCATGAATTACTTTTTATTCCCTAATTAATCTACCAGTTTCAACATCCAGTTGGCGCTCTCTTTGTTTGATTATGCTTTAGAATTGCCTCACTTCCAGGATACTGGCAAAAAAGGTGCCTTGCCCACATATAATATATACATCAAGTCTTAATCCTGCTGTTTGTTGGAAAAAAAGGGAAAGTATTAGGATTATAATTTAAAGAATAGAAGGAAACTGAAAACCTGCAATCAGTCTGCATATTTTGCCAAGTTACTAGTTTCAGAGTTATTGGTTTCGTACATGTTCAACTAAAACTGCTGAAAGATACTTGCAAAAAGTTAAAAAAAAAATCAGCACCCCATGTCTGTACTCTCACACTTAATATCAGAGAAAAAAAACAGGATATACAGCAGTAGACTGTTAAGGAGAGTTAAATTTTTCCCAAAACTCTATTAAAGGTACAGAACTAACAAAGAACATTTTTTTCCCACTATAGAGTGCCTTTAAAGAGTTTTTTATTTGAAAGGAATTTCTAAGCTGGTTAGTTTGGCTTCACCTTTGCTGTAGAAAATGGTATATAATAATGTATTTCCTATCTTTAAATCACTGTCTCAGTTTTTGGTGTTAGAGGTCCAATTTTTATGTTCCTTCCAAGAGATACTATTGCAACAATTGCATTTTGTGGTACAACAATGTTGATGTCGTTACCACTGTTTGCTCTCACTTAAAGGGTATCTATTATGAAAATACACAACCACAGCAACAGCTCCACACTCATTCCCTGAATTCCTTAAAAGTAATGGAGCTAACTCTTCACTGATAAAATCAAGGGGAAATCAGCAGTGATAATTTTGGTCTGTTACCTTCAATATCTCAAAAGTTTTTCCTCCATCTTGTATGTTCTTAAAGAATTACAGCTGCTATGTACAGAATTCAGTACATTTTCTGAAGTCCCATTAAATGCTGTCTCCTTAGATAAGAAAGACTAAAACCCAGCTATCTAACTCTATTCTCTAATTTAGTTTCTGATGCCACACCAGTTATATTCTTGGATGACTTACCAGGCATCATAAAGTGTAAAAGGACTCGAAGTGCTTCCAGTTGTACAGAGAGTGATTTTTCGTGTTTCCTCATGGCTTTTACAACTTCTGATGCAGCTACCGTCATTGTATCCAGATGAGGGAAACTGAAAATATTGTTTATAAAATACATAAAAAGAACGCATTTCTAAATTTTACATGTATTTGCTTCCTTAATTAACACTGTGTGACAACCCTTTAGAACACTGTGAATCCGGTTTGAACTACAAAATATAAATTAAACTATGGTACTTTTTCTTCATCATAGCAAATATATTATTTTAATTCCATTTCAGAAATTCAGTCTGTGTAACTCATTCCATTCTAGACTACTGAGAGGTAATTTTCAATCTAGTCCAGAACAGTGATACACAGAAAGTATAGTATTTCATTCAGGGTTGTTGGTGGATTCATATATTTCACTTTGATTCCAGTCCAGATATGTGAAAAGATACCTCTTCCTGAATTTAATGCTCCACAACTGTCATTAAGTACTGATGAATTGTCAGATACTTGCAGAATAAACAGAAAAATATCAATCGTTATGGGTTTTAATCTTGAAGAAAAAAAAATAATCTCAATGTCATTAGCATTCCTAGAAATGGCAGTAGCCAAAGGCCACTAATTCACTTTCAAAGTTATTTTCTCTTTTTATTTTGTAACACTTTTTATTCCTGTGAACAAGTTTATGGAAGTTTTTACATTTTCTTCTTTATAAAATGAAGTTATTCATAAGAAGTTCTGTGACTCCATCCTGAGTCTGACATTTTTTCACAGACAGCTTAGCATGTATACAGGTTTCAGGGAAGGCTGGAAAAACTTGGCAAGACACTTGGAATAATGTTCCCACCCTGTATACCAGTATTTATGAGTCACAAGTTTGTTTTCCAGTCACGTTCTAGAGCATTTGCAAAAGCCAACACAAAAGTAATATCAACATAATGTTCTTTTAACAACCAGAGTTAATATTGTGGAAAATTTCTTAGCTCTCAGTGGAAGTCGGAGAGGCTAACAGGAGGGTCACCACCTAGCGATAGTCTATTCAAACCTCACTGCTCAAGAACCACGAAAGGAAGAACGTGCAGGTCCCTACATATATCCACCTGGACATTTGACTACAGGGCTTACAAAATTCAACGTCTTGAACAGGGCTGTCACCCTGTGGTCAATTTTAATATCAGTAAAACAGTCAATAATTTAAATGTAATCACTTAGAGCACTGAATCTCACAAACATTCACTCTGGAAGTGGCCATATATTTCTAAGTATATTACCTTCCTTCGAAAACGTGATTGAGAATTCTGCAGGCACTTTCAGCCACTTCAGGAGAATGTGGATGTTTCCTCATTATATGCAAAACATTCATCTGTATTCCTTTAGCCAAAAGTGTCTTCCTGATATTTACTACAACACAAAATAGCAATCATCCTATAAGTAAATCTCTCTAAGTATAGTTTTCAAAAGTAATAGAACTGCTGACTTTTTTTTCCCCCTTTTTTGGACTTTTTCCTCACAAAACACACATATTATAGAAGTATAAATGAGAATGGGAAATAAATTGAGCTGAAGTTGACCTCTGTTTGCACAGCTTAATCAACAGCATTATAATTCCTGAATCCATAGTAAGTTTAAATATATCTGCTATTTTTACTTACATAAAGTTAACTTAAGGGAAGAAGAATGTACAGCTTGACTTTTATTTTAAAAAATGTTTATTCTTAAACAATTTTTCCTCTTAATTGCACTCTGTGATCATAGAATCAGGTTTGGGTTGGAAGGGATCTTGAAGACCATCTAGTTCCAAACCCCTGCCATGGGCAGGGACACCCTCCACTAGACCTGGGTGACCAAAGCCTCATCCAACCTGGCCTTCAACACTTCCAGGGAGGGGGCATCCATAACCTCTCTGGGCAACCTGTTCCAGTGCCTCACCACCCTCACAGGGAAGAATTTCTTCCTTCTGTCTAATCTAAATCTACCTTCCTTCAGCTCAAGATCATTCCCCCTTGTCCTATCACTCCATGCCCTTGTAAGCGGTCTCTCTCCAGATTTCCTGGAGGCCCCTTTCAGGTACTGGAAGGCTGCTCTAAGGTCTCCCCAGAGCCTTCTCTTCTGCAGGCTGAACAACCCCAACTCTCNAAAATGCCACTTGTCACTGGTCTTCATTTGGACATTGAGCCGTTGACCACAACTCTTTGAGTGCAACCATCCAGCCAATTCCTTATCCACCAAGTGGTCCACCCATCAAATCCATGTCTCTCCAATTTAGACACAAGGAAAGCTAGAATTTAAAACTTTCAAAAACTTCTAACTTCCAAAATAAGGCTTTCAAAAATGAAACTATATTTATTCATTCTATTTACTTTGTTAATTAATTTTTAAAAACTTCAAATACCCAAGCACATGTTGTAGCTATAACTAACCAATACAGCTCAGAACACTACAAAGATATTCTACATTATCATGGTAACTACTACCAATTCTTGTCATTCCCAGTTCAGTACACCCACATTTCAAATGGTTAATTCAAGCAATATTGCATCGTGCCAGAGGGTCTTACTAAGGTTCTTTATGTCTATCATTTTTGCTGTAAGCACATTCTTTCAGAGGGAAAAAAAGAACAAAAAAAAAATTTGCTTTAGATGTCCAAAGGGAATCAGAGGCCCACTTGTCAGTAACATGTTATGAAAGTACCTGTCATAATATATTACAACAGTATGCATACCTGTATGAGATCTACTTCTTGATATAGATACATATTTATCTCATAAATAATTATAACACCTTTTCATTGCTAGGTTTTATGTACTTGGATGGCTCAGTAACCTAGTGATAAAGCAACGCTTTCTCACCTAGAGAATGGTAATTAACTGCTAGACTTTATCTTCCTATCTAGTCAGTGGTTTTCAATGTGTGGTTTACAAACCACTTGAGGTCCATAACCATTTCAAAGGGTTCTGGGAAGGGTATCTAATAAAAGCAGGCCAACTGTCAGTAGGCTTAAATACTCTACCCAGGGGTCCAGATCTCCACTGAAAAATTTTGAGGGGTCTGCAATTTGAAAAAAATTAGGAAACCATGTTAGGGACACAATCAGGACTAAAGCAATCTTGAAAACTGTTATGCACATGCTTAACTTTCTACACTTGATTTGATTCACTGAAGTCACCAGGACTGCTCAAATCCCCTGTGTTAAGCAAGAAAATGCTATTTGTTGGGCTGTAATCGTTACCCACGTGATTTTCAACAAATGCTGCTCTTGATGAATTTCATACATGATAAATATTTAAACAAGCATACAATGAGAACACATTCATGTCTCCTGCACCAAAAAATAGCAATTGCAACACATAAACTGGCAAAGAGCTCTTTACTTCCACATACTATCTTTGATACTAGCCAAGAATAGCTTTTTCAAAGCAAGGAATAAACTTCCTGCTAAACACAACTGCACAATATTCTAATCACAGGGAATATTGTCTTCACACAACAGCACACTAAATATTCTTTAATATTACAGCCATAACTTTCTGCTGAATTAGAAAGTAAAGATGATTAAATTCCCTTACCATTTTGTTGTGACAAAATTGCCAAGGTACTAGCAGCTGCCTGAAATACTTCTTTTGAACAGGAGTGCATCAGCATGGAGAGCATCACTGCTCTGTCTATTGGGAACCTTTCACAGAGAGAAACAAATCACTGCACATTGCCCATATTACAGCAGTTACTTCATAACTGTAGTTCAGTTTCCTAAAAATGTATTAAGTGACATAATTAAATTTTCAGATGATTGTACTTGGCTTCTAATGTTTTTCCAGAGCAACAGCTGACAGAAAGTCCTTTTCAAACTATGCATATTAGCCTACTCTGAATCTCACCGAATTCACTTGGAACCATGCTTTCCAAGTGGCTTGAAGTCCAGAAAGGGGTGCAAAACAGGCTTAGTGAAATCTGAATGATTAAGATTTTCAGCAGCTCTGAGAAACTGTTTTAAGGAAAATGAAAGTCTGTGTCTTACTCATACCTAAGTTCTTCCTGATGAGGCAGCACCCTCTCTACAATGTCCTTTCATCTGATTTGTGGGAAAATGAGCACTGCTTTTCCATACTACTTACATACTAGATATCTTAATCTTCTCTGTTTTCCCTACCTTTACATTCTTTAATCCTCCCTATCTTTGTTGCAACTGAAAAAGAAATTCCTTGTGAACTGTAAAAATTAGCTCTGTTAGGCTGTATTCTGACCCTTTATTAAAACACTAACAATTTTGCCTAAGTCAAGTTAGCATACTTTTCAAGAAAGAAACTTTCCCAAGTGTTGTTCATCACCATGTATTTCATGATATATTAGAAAACAAGAAAGAAAAATAAAAATAATTTAAACATGAGACCCCAAATGGCCTGATAGTAGGCTTTCATTTTTTTCATTTCCAACAATACAGTTCAAGATATTAACACTGACTGATTATCTCCATCTCCAATCTTCTCATGAAGGTTGCGTTGATACATAAACAGATTTTTCAAAGCCCAGCATGCAGCCTCCTAAATAGAAACCAAGAGGAGACAAAATGATTACGAAAATATGCTTTTAGAATATAAAAATATATGACAAAAAATTAAATACTTTGACTGTTTTTCAGTTCATGACAAAGGTACAAGGTGCTTTATGCAGAAATACAACAAGGTGTGGACTGTTACATTCTTCATAGCTGGGATACGTCTGAGTTACAAACATGTGCCACATTCTCATTATTGGATTTGCATTTTGATACGTATTTTAGGGCAAGATTAATTCTTCTGTTGATGGGCCTGTGTTTTGCTGGTATATACAGAGGAAATATGTAAACAACAATCATTGGATGGCAAAAGTTTCAGGTCACAGGTCTCGTCTTACCTACCCACATTTGATTCAAAGGAGTAACTGAAACCAGTTGAGGGGAACAAAGATAAAGGCAGAAAGGTAAGATTTATTGTAAATCTAATCCAGTCCCTAAGGTCTCATTTGCCCAGGGATATATGGGAGAAAATTATGTTGCTGAACTTTTTGTCTAATGCATAATGCAGTCTTTCCATACCCTCATCATCCAAAAATTCTCACCAGCACATCTGTGTTTTTTCGGTGTAGTTCTAAAGCTCGGTAACATGCTTCCAACCAGCATAATTTCTCTTCCTCCTCCTCTTCTTTTCTTTCCTCTAAGTCTCGGTTTAAGAATATTGTTTCAGCTTGAAATATAAAATATTTACAATAAATTCTTATTGTGAAAACAAACACTTATGTCTTAACTTTCCTGTACTCGCGGAGGTGATCACACTGCCTATGTGTGAAAATCTGTGAGAGGATTAGCCTTTTCTGGGAAGGGAGAAAAGGGAGAAGTCTTTTGACATAAATTCCAAGACAGATTTGAGAAATGTCTTTAAGGTTACAAAGGGACTAAAAACCTTCATTATAGTGTGGTAAAGTTGGTACGTAGCTACAGATCAGTCAATGCTTACACTCTGAAAAGACCTGCACATACTTTTTTTTTTTGGGGTGGGGGGGTGGGTGTGTATTTACATACAGAATACCACAGACATAAAATATAACTGTGATTCATTTGCACGTAACCACTTATCACAGAGCCATCTACACTCTGAAGCAGTGCCATTAAAGAACAAAATGCAAATTGCAGTTGCTAACAGAGAAATATTTTTCAGCATTTAAGGAAAAAAAAATAATAACACGGGCCATAATGTCAGAGGCTTACTGGAGTGTAAACTGTTTTCTAATCTTTGCTATTTTGGGGACTCTTAAACAACATTTCTACTGAATTTTGTATGGAACAATTACTCAGAGACTAAGAAGATCAGATCCTTAGCATTTTGCCACTAGCTAACTAACTTCTATTTCAAAATAATACCTGGAATGTACTCACAGAAAAGTTTAAATCTTTTAATTGATCTCAGAACTCAAGCACAAGCATTGATGTGGTGTTGCTATCAACTGCCACAATATAATGAGTATTGTCATACATGGCAAACACAGAATCAATATAGTGGTACTATCTCTAGAAGTTTTATGTTAAGCAGGGATTATCCAATATTTGCCTACGAACAAACGGGTTGCTTTGTTAAGATGTGTCAACATAACTTACCAGCTCTGAATGCTGTGAAGAAGTTAGGCACATGGTATGAACACAGCCATGTTATAGTAAACAATTGTAAGCATGTAGGAAACCTAGCTTTCATGTTAAAGAAGTGGAGTTTGAAATGATTACAGGAAATAACCAGTATAAAAAAAATAACAAGTGGATAGATAAATGAAGTAACTTATTTATATATTTAGGAAGGAATTTACTTACTCAGAAGAGCTAAACAACTGAGAGCTGCAGCTTGTAACTTTGCGTTTTCAGGATATGTTTTAACAGCCTTCACAATGACTTCTGGAACCTTATGTAATACAAGGATATTGAAAAAATTTCCTGAAAATAAAAAAGCATTAAATGAATATAAACAGATATCTACAGCTTTACATGTATTTAACATAAATTTCTAAGCACACAATGCACCAACTTTGTCTGTAGCAAACTCTGGATTTCTTATTATAGGGCATGACACAACAATTTTGTCTGTGGAAAGAAGTCAAGGATAAAAAACAGTTGGGATCTGGGTTCTTTGTATTTTTCACAAAGTCTGAGGTTCAATGCAAAATGAAGTGCACATTGTCATCAAAATACAAAAAATACAGTCAGTGTATCACTTGCAGACTTCCTGCCAGGAAGCAAATGCAGTCCTGGCCTTGAATTAGGGCAATGATTTGATTTTGTTCTATCAACCAAGTGGTTTAACCCTGTTTTGCCCTCTGTTTTTGCCTTCCTCATTAAATATATCAAGGTCAGCATTATCAATACAGAATATATACATTCTGGAATAGTAGAAAGAATTACCTTTGATGATAAATATATTTAAAGCATAACTTTTATCACAGGCTGTACAGTATTTTATATTATAGGTTGAATATAAGGAATTCTGCAAAAAGCAAGCAAATGAGAATGACTTTCCTGTTTGTTGTAAAAACAAGTATTATGTATAAAATAATTCAGCAATGCTTATTTTGTAAAATACAGTTTGATAGCTTCAGTTTTTATTTTAATATTCAATTTTGTTTAATTCTTGATTAGTAAAAATCAGAATCACACTAGTAACTTGGAAGGTCTAATTAAAATCTCTATCAATGTTTCACAAACCTTTCAGATAAGGTATGAAAGATAAGGTATGAAATTAAGAAGTCTCCCATATTTGAACATCAAAAATATAATAACATACAGAAGAAAAACTAACCTCATTTCTTTCCCTTAGTTCTGATCCCAAGTCCTATAGGTGCTGACTACCATCAATGTCTAGATTTTTCACTGAGAGGTAAGTACCTCTCCCAGTGTTTTAGGATTTAGTTCAATTAGACGAAGTTTACAGAATGCTTAAGAACAGACTTGAAGGCAAGTCCTTTCCAGATTCATCATTCTAAAACCCTGCCTTTAACACCTATTACAAGTGCAACTGGAGACAGTATTTTTCTTCTTACCCTGTAGCAGTGTGGTCATGTTTTATTAGCACTGCTGTTTCTTGTCATATTTTAATGGAAATAGTATGTTCGTGTGAATACGTTACTTACTTCACAGAAATTAATAATCTTAGGCTACGTGATGAGTAATTATGTTGGACTTGTGGCTGGCCAAACAGGTATCAGTCATTACCAGATTAGCAAGAATACATGATCATGATTTTGGAAGCTAGCAGATGCTGACTTTATGATTTCACTGCCACTTAACATGGGTTTAGGAAGACAGTGTCCATCAGAATAATTTGGGAAGCCACACTGCCTATATAGAAATCTTCCAGAATACTTCCAGGAGCACCTAGCAATTTCACATCTGTTTCCCTAACTGTCTGGTGCTGTGGACACCTCTTCCTGTAACTCTCCTGAAGTGGCTCCTCATCAAAATGAAAGGCATCTGTTACACTGAAAGAAGAAATGGATCTTGTGGCTGCTTTACTGCCACTGTTACTTGTTGGTTAGCACACGGGCATGACCAATGTGCAACTGAAACCAGGCTGGTTGTGCTTAGGGCAAGATCAATGCATGTCAACAGAGTTGCTGTGTCCCCACAAGTGCTTGGTTTCCCTGCCTATCTTCACTTAGCCTTGCACAGGAAATAATTCAAGAGTAACATCACCTCTTGCCAAAAAACTGCAAATACCACCTCAGCAGCTGCATTTTCTTGAAACTTTTATTTGGCTTTCTGAAGAGGAACTGGAAGTTACTCTGGGTTGCATGCAAATTTGATCTGTATCTTCTACAATATCTGCATGAAGAAGTGGAAACACGTGGTGAAAGGATGGGACCGACTTGGTTAAGGGGAGTCATGCACTGGTACCAACATCTGCAGTAGCTTCAGGCCACCACCTGCAAGAATTGGGAAGTCTAATTCATGTGAAACACCTTGGCTGAGTCCCTGATGAAGAACCTGTCATGGAATGTGGGCTGCTCAGGCAGCTGCTCACAGACTTTTTGTATGCATCAGGGGGACAAAAATATTTATTTTCATTTGAACTTCCTATTACACGGTCCCTGGCAACTGCTGAGATCAGTTTATTATAGTGGCAAGAGAGAGCACATTGTTGCTAAGAGGCACACAACAAATCCCTTTTCGACTTTGCTATCATTTCCCTTGATGTGACACTACCTCACGTAAGCCCAGACAACCAAAGCACTTTTGCCCAAGTACTTTGGGGAAGTCCAGGAACCAGTGGTTCTTTCACTGCTGCAGCATACGGGGCCCCAAGACAGGCCCCATAGCTGGGCAGGAATGCAGCATAGGTCTCTGAAGGTAAACGTGCTGCAAGGAGGAATACCTCCCAGGTAGTTGGAGAATACCTCCCAGGTAATTCAGTAGCACCAATTGTTTCTCGCACATGCAGCATTACCCCTTCAAAAAAGAAATCTCAAAGGAATTTTCTTCCTTCCTTTCTATAGTAACTTTATATAGAACAGGATCTATTGATCTCCCATTCTCATCTTGTGCTTCTCCCCTCTTCTGTCTCATTTTTTCCCCCACTTTAGTATTTTATGGCAGCTTCTGTCCTTGTTACTAATGTTTAACACAAAAGGATACTGTATTGACTGCGGTCAGTGTTACCTCAGTACATTTACTTCATTAGAGACATGGAGCCATACACCACCCTGAAGATTAACTGGAATAGTAGTTCTCCTGTTGCATGTAACACTTGGCTGTCAGCAACTCCAACTTACAGTCAGAGTAAGCTGACTGTAAACAACTTTGTGAACTTACCCAATGAAAGCTTATGCAACAAACAGCAACTCACTTCCTGAACTGTTTCACTATTGGAGAAACTTTTCATCATTTCCACTATAACATTGTAGCAGCGAACATTTCCAGACATGAGCACTTCAACATTGCTGGCTAAAAGAAAGAAACAGAAACAAAAATTGCTTCTTAAGAAAAACCCCAACATGTCGATTGGATTCACATGAGGGGTATGCATCCTTTCCTACTGAGGACAAAGCAATCTCACATGTAGTAATTTAAGGCAAAACAGCATCATGGTAGACAGAACACAGTGTATGAAAGTATCCTTGTAGTATATCTATCCACAGTATGAGACAGAATATGAACCCAAAAAATCTTTGGTAAAATCCTGGCCCCAGTGAACGAAAGGAAGTCTTGTCACTGACTCCAAGGGAATTAGCATTACTCTGCTGAGGTCTATATGATTTTTTAATTGTTCTTTCAAAATATTCTCAACTGTATTATTAAAGCTAATTAGCCTTTTTAAAGTAGCAGGAGATCTTCAAAATAATATATCTCTGAATATTCAATAATGATACTCTGTAAGTTGAAAAAGCAAGCTGAGTGGGAAGCATTTCTGAAACGTTCTATTTGATAGTGAAGGAAGGTACCTTTCACAAGACTTTAAGATGACAGTGAGTTTAGTCATGTCATTCTCAACCAAAAACATCTTTTTAAAGGTACGTTCCACAACATAGTATTGCATCACTTCACAGTAAGTTATCATTTCAGAGGTGACAACTATAAACGTATTAAAATACTCAGAAGATTCTAAAATAGTTTACTACAGAGAAAGCATAATTAACCACATGTTTAAGTCCTGCAAGAATCAAGTAATGGTACATTTCCAGGGAGCCACCATTCCCCAGAACAAACTAGAGAAAAGGAGGTGGAATGGATCTCATTTAATCTTAACTATCAAAACTTGGTCATCTAGGTTCTCACAACAATTGCTGAAGAGATCTGAGCACTCCGTATGGTGATTCATCCCACCTGTAACAGATACCTCTCTTCAGGTTAGGTAAATTTCCTTTTGATGTGTCTGTTTCTCCCTGTTAATCAGAGGAGAATCCTGGATGGCTGCCTGTGACTACCCTTTAGATGACTAATATGCTGTGATCCATCACCCCCCTAAGAACTTTGGAGGACAGCTGGCAGCAAAACATTTTCTCATTCCATCGAAACTACTGATATTTAAAAGAGTTCTTGTACTGCATTGGAATAAACTCTTACCCTTCAGTTTCTCATGACATACAAGCTGGAACAAAGTCTACATAGGTATTAGTGAAGGAAGGCATAGTGAGGTACAAATCCTTGATGTAACCCATATGGAACAGAGACTTGAACTTCGGGGTATGGGGAGACAAACATTTTACTACCGGATAAGCTAGAGTGTGTACTTAACAGTGAATGATTTTCTCTATGGTGGCCTTAAAGGAATACATTTTCTTGCAGGTATTGTGGGATGTCACAGCACAAGAGTATGAATGCTGGCAAAAGTAGCCTAGCTTTGCACATTCATGTGCAAGCTATCTCTGTTTCTCTGACTATTTTCAATCTTTTGTATCAGAACTGAGATTGCTAACCCTAAAATAAATACCAACTTTAGAGCAAGTCTTTGTCACACCCTTCTCCTGTTATGCTTTGTACAAGCATTTACTACTTTAAAAAGCACTTAAAATCTGGCATCCTCTTTCTTAGAAAATGGCAGTAACTTCTGGGCTAGGGTAAAATTATCTCTGGCTCAAGGAATACTTAACTTTTTAAACACAAACTGGAACAGCAAGAAGTTTGAGAAACAGAAACTAAATAGCTTGGAGTCTGATGAAATGTGGGACACTCCAGTCTAGTTCTTGTTTTCTGCCATACATGGGGCCAGCACGGTTCCTATAGAGCCAGACAGGATGCATAAGCAAGCCTTTATGAGGAATCACATCTACAAGAGTACAAAACCATCTACCTCATGGAAGACATGGAGAGCAGGACCCTGCTCTATGCTTGCTAAAATTGTGATTACCAGCGAGAAGCTGACAAGAGCTGCCTCTGTGTCAACAAGATCAAATTGCTGTCAACAAATTGACACAAATCATCAAGCACATTTCTCAGGACTTGATTTTGCCCACAACAGAGACTGCTGTTATCAGAAGACAAGACATAATAAAGACATTTTCTTCCAGTCTTATCGCACAGCAACCAAGGACACCATAAGACTCTGTAATGTGCACAGTGCTACCAATGGTCCTCATCGCAGCCACCACCAGAGGTGGGGTGTCTGAGCCCAGATACCTTTTCTCAGCCCTGGTGATTGGATTTGTGTGGGCAATTTTCCCCTTGTGGAACAGCCTCTGCCAACAGCCCTCCCTACCTGCTACCCAAACTCACTGAAGATTTACTTAGTAAATAAGTGTATCTTATTTTTCATCCATTACAAAAAGACACGGAAGGGTCTTGATCTTTGACCTCTACGACCATGATGAGCATCGTCGTTACCATTTAATCCAAGCAGAAGAGAGTCTCTTTCCGTTCTTTATGAGAGATTTCAGTTTTATCAGAATGGCTGAATATGAATATTTCCCATGAAAAATTATAAATCAGTATTCCCCAGGGAAAACAGAAAAGTGATTTGTCTGGCAACTCTCAACCAGTTCTCACTGATTTTTTACAATTACTGAAAGACCACCGCAAACTGAGGTAAGCTGATGCACACTAAGGGAGATAAGAAATTGAAAATAACTTCCAATAATGAACTTACATGGACCTGCTAAGGAATGTAATGAATAAAGTGCAGGAAGAATCACCTCTTCTTTCTCTGGAAACTCTTTAAATACTTTCAGTATGATCATATGATCTTTGCTTTCAACAAATTCAGTCAGCTGCTCTTCTGGAACTAAATAGAAAAGCAACAGAGATACGGTATGTTTTGAGGAAATAATTCGTATCCTGGTACAACATGAGAAAAGACAATTTTTTAATCACATTTCCTTATACTTAGTTTCTATGTTTCACAGAAGGTATTCTCCATTTACATCATCTTCCACAGTTATGACTCCTTTTACTAAAAACTGAGCTATTTTATAAAGACCTTTGTCTAGCCTACGCTTAATGTTAACTGAGTTCACACTTTGAAATGTTTCCCTGTGAACCAGTATTTAAAAAAAAAAAGTCTTTCAGACTTTTTCACAGAACAAACTTCAAATATGCCTCCTCGAGACAGTATATAAGTGAAGGAAAGGCTAAGCATACAGTGAAAACAATTTGATGGAATATCATTTTGCATACCCCATGATTTTATTTCACTTCTCAACTTTTTTTGATAATGGAGGTTTTTCCATAAAGACTACAGCCATCCTTTAATAATACCTTACCTTCACTGTAATAATGGCTTAAGGTTTTTCCTTCCCTGCCCCCTGTTATTTGTGCTGCCGTAACTGCATGGCTGTGCAATGAACCAGATAAGTAAACTGATCCCGGTCAAGAAAGAATGACACATTTTAAATTTTGTAAGCAGAATCATTTTCTGAACCTGATTCAAGCTAAAGGCTAGGCAAACATTCACACTACAACAACTGACAAAGTGGCTCAGAGGCAGGAAAAAATAGGCAGGGGCAGCCTAGGAACTTGTTACATCAGCGCTGCCATCAAGAAGGTATGCAGGTCTGTACTTGGAGCAGTCTGTAGATCTGTAAAAATCAGGCACTTATAAAAAGCATGCACAGAAAATCTAAGAAGCTCAGATCTTTGTGGAGACTGAAGAGAAAATACAGTAGGACAAAAGTATTTAGGGACAGTGGAAGAGGGGAAGGAACACAAAAGATAATTCCAGGCACACATGTAAGGGAGGAAGACTTAGAAAAGGAATATAAAATGGTGCAGAAAGAAAAAATCTAAATAATTGGAGACTATCTTTGAAGCAAAGGAGTACAGCAGACTTGGTAGGGGTGCTACTATTTCTCAATATTTATTTTGAAACAAGAAACTCAACGCAAAGCAAGGCTGCTACAACAATGGGATTTCTGGCCATTACACATGCAGTTCCTGAAAATTTTGCAGAAATGCAATACATGGTGATTTCATTTCTCGAAAGTAACACAGGAGTACCATACAGATACATACTCATCTTTCAGCATTGTCACGATCAAAACCAGAATCTCATATTTTTCAAAAGTGCAAACATTTTGCTTTATTTTAGAATTGTTCACATGTAACTAAAATTTGCCAGTCTTTAAATAAACAACCCTGTATTTCAGAATTAAAATCAAATGTGACTAGTCTCTGTTCCAGTGTTACTAACTAATCTTGAATCCCATTTTTTTCAGTTAACTCTGGAGTCAGAAATGAAGAGACATTTTGCTTTTTTAAAAAATTCATATTCATTGCCCTAATTGAGAAAATTTGTGACATTGCTTGGAAAACCTGTTTTGTGCAAACTCATTCAAAGAACACATACAATACACAAAACAGAGTTTGGAATGCAAAAATTCATTTATTGCAGTTAAATAAACATCTGCAGTCCCCTCCCAACCTATACATTCTTCTAACCTAATAAACTGCAAGATATACATACCTTTCTCAAAAAGTTTGTGTAATGCTTTACATCCATGTTGCTGGATCTCTTCATTTTTAGGGAAGGTGTGCATAGCATTAAATACCAAGGAAAACACATCCACCTCTTCCTCCAAGAGCAGGAAAGCAATTGCATCTGCAGAAGAGATTACATGTTGCACTGGTTAGTTCTCAACATTTTTATTGAAGCACTGTACTTAACCATTAAAATACAAAATTCTTTAATACTGTCCTTAAAATTCACTCTGATGCCTCAAATTTGAGGTTTTAGTATAACACATGAGGATGTTATCTCTTAAGGCAGTATTTTAAAATAAAACTGAGATGTTCTAAAACATTACTCCCAAAAAGACAGTTTCCCTTCTCCACTCTTGCTCCCACCTTGCACTGCTTTAGTAATTGTCTGACCTCTCAATGAGCCAGTTCAACTCACTTAAACTGGGAGAAAATAAACTCATCGAAAAAAACTTTTCTGCAGTCATAACAAGCTGACTTCACTACGAAGTAAGGTTGGTGGAAGAAAGAAGGCAGGACTACACTGCCTGAGGAAAGCACAAGGGGATTTGAAACCAGATCATCTGTATCATGGAATCCTATTCTCACTCTCTCAGCCATTCATTCAGCCTGAAACTGAACTAAAAAGCTAATCTTACTGTTCCTCTTATGACATTAAAAATAATCTGAGAAAAATATTACTCTCTCTATAGCATGTGTAGGCAAGAAGATTACCATTCATGACAATTTTTCAAGCTTACAGCAATAACAATAGAATTCTTAATGCCTGTTCCAGTGTTTCAGCTGCAGCTGGATTTTTTTGTGTTGTTTTTTTTTTCAAAGGTAAGATCTTTCTATATGTCATTCACACTGGCCTGCCAGCTCCAGATGTAGTGCAATTCAAGCTTACAGACATATAGAAATAAAGAATACTAAGAGATTTTTCTGAGAGGGTACAATTTCAAATATTTTTCTGAAGTAAGGTAGTTGACATGAGAGTTTAAATTTGGTTAATCAAATGCTGAGAAGAGTAGCAGTCAGGAATAAATTGTTATACAATATATAGTCAACAGTTTAGGACCCTTTACAATACCTCACAATTAGAAGAAAGAAGCTGTTGGTTACAGTTACTCACTAATAGCCAGATTTTGCTATTATTATTATTATTATTCACACAGTGTAATGCCTTATATTGAGACCTGTATTACCCAACTTCAGCAGATAAAAAGTTAGGCATCCGGTCTAAGCTAGTCCTCTAGACCTCCCTATAATCAAAAGGGAGAGGAAAACAGGTTCAAGAGGTAACTGATCTTATAAAACAGACAAATGAATAGCATGAACCATCCTCTGAAATTGCCTGTCTCACTCTACTGCCTACAGCAGAAGCTTGGCCAGCTGGATTAGCTTTAACTACCTAAAGTCAAGTCTAATCCTTAGTTTGTAAATACGGCTGATTCCAAAGGCTGTGAAAATCAATGGAAACATACCTATTCTAATAATAATTTGTGCTAATATTGTATGTTAGTTCAAATAAAACTAGCAGAATCTCTCCCTCAAGGTCTCTCTTGAATTTCCACATTGTATCAAGAATCTCAGCACCATGAGAAAAGTCCTTTGTAGTTGGATTTGGTTTCTGCAGAGCAAAATAACAGAAATGTCCGAGGTGATTTCTGTTTTCAAAAGTACTAACCAGTACTAAACAAAGCAAGTCAGAATGTCACCAAATTTATACTTTAGTAAGAAAAAATAAGCTCTTACTTATTTTACTTAACTACTTAGCAGTAAGTATTTGTGTCTATGCTAATAACAAGTTGGCAGAATCAGTCATGTTCTTCATGGCCTTGCAATTTGGAGAATCCTTTCTACCTGGCTAAAAAGGTGCAAAACAGTACTCTTATTATTTTGTATACAAGTACAAATGACAAATGACTTTACGGAGTAAAACAGAGAGAAAAATCAGGCCTGACATGTACAGTCACATACTTTCTACCACAGTTCTGTGTTTTAAAAGCTTAGACAAAGTAGGAAAGTAAAACACACAATACCTGACATCAGGAGTAGATTTAATGCTTTCAATCCTATTACTGAGAGATTTATATTTCCTTTGTGGATTGTAAGCATTTTAAGAATCTGCCTAAAAATTAAAAAACAAAACAAAAACAGGAAAAAAGAGTTACGGCTAAAGAAATATTAACATACACAAAATTTTATCAAATGTTTACTTTAAAAACAAAAACACTTACAGAAATTAGCAAAAGCTTAAAAAGCTCCTGATTTAAAAAAAAAAAAAAACACTTTTATTTCAGTTTATGTTTTTTTCAAGTTAGTAATAATGTTGGTATTTTAACTATTTTCATACTTTGTTAAAATAATGATGGATAATTTATCAATTTTACTTTATTTTTAATTAATTATATAAATATTAATTCTACAGGGGACAGTGCAAGACTGAGTGATCTAAATGGATGTACCTTGTGTTTGAGGCACAGTATGGCACTGTTTGTTAAAAGAGTTAAGTTACAGATCAAGGGTTTGCTGGAAGAGAGGCAGCAGGTTCCCAGCTACAGAACTTGAACAGCACCTTGAAGAGGTCCAGAAGAACTCTAAGTTTCCACCATACAACATGTACTAAGAAAAGCTGAGGAGAAAATGAATAGGCCAGTTTTCACATAAAGTATCAGTAATACACAGTAAATAAGGTGGTGGGCCTTCTCTTCTGCAGGCTGAACAACCCCAACTCTCTCAGCCTGTCCTCATAGGAGAGGTGCTCCAGCCTTCTGATCAATGTCGTGGCCCTCCTCTGGACTCACTCCAACAGCTCCATGTCTTTCTTGTACTGAGGGCCCCAGAGCTGGATGCAGTACTCCAGGTGGGGGTCTCATGAGAGAGGAGTAGAAGGGCAGAATCCCCTCCCTCAACCTGCTGGTCACACTTCTTTTGATGCAGCCCCGGACATGGTTGGCTTTCTGGGCTGCAAGCACACATTGTAAGCTCATCTTGAGCTTCTTTTCCACCAACACCCTGAACTCCTTCTCCTCAGGGCTGCTCTCAACCCATTCTCCACGCAGTCTGCAGTTGTGCTTGGGATTGCCCTGACCCATGTGCAGGACCTTGTTAAACAGTGCCGGTCCCAGTACCAACCACTGAGGAATGCCATTTGTCACTGGTTTCCACTTGGACATTAAGCCATTGACCCCAACTCTTTGAGTGCAACCATCCAGCCAATTCCTTATCCACTGAGCAGTCCATCCGTCAAATCCATGTCTCTCCAATTCAGAGACAAAGATGTCACGTGGGACAGTGTGAAATGCTTTGCACAAGTCCAGGTGGATGACATCAGTTGCTCTTCCCTTATCCACCAACGCTGTAAACCTGCATCTATCTTCCCATTTCAAGTATAATCAAGACTGAGATGTAAAATATTCTGAACCTCATCTACTATACGAGAGTTTAATGTAAGAGATTACAAAACATCTCATGAAGTCTCTTTGAGCTTGTAGAAAAGATACAAATACATTGAAGGAATTTTCTTCCTTTCTGCTTACAGTGACAGTGGCTATTTAATTATTTATCACACTGTCAAGAACACCTAAATCAATACCAAACTACTGTTTGTAAACATGAATGTAATGTGGTCAAGTTGGCTCATGGTTGAGAGACAAGAAACAAATTCTGTTTTGAGCTTATTTTTTTCCTAAAATAGTTACACAAAAGTGAAAGTCTCTTGAAAAAAAAAAAGACCTTTTCTTCTCTACCGTAACTGTTTCCTGCCTTGCTGCAAACAGCACATAGTCAATGCGGTATTGATGCACTGCAGTACAGGTCCAATCTACCTACAAGGACCCTGAGATATAATTTAGCTGGCTTGCTCTGCCTTTGGCACTGACAGAAATGTCTGAGCCCACTCCCCCACTAACAAGTTTCTCCACAGCAATGAACTGTCAAGATGCCAGGTAGGGATATACAGTTGGCTATAATATTGGTAGTGGGAAGGAATTGTGTACAGCAATGTTATCATCAGACCTTTAGTAAAGTTTGAGTTTGAAAAGGATGCTTTGTTCAAGTGCTCTGAGGCTCTGAGTGTGTGGGCTCTGAGGCAGCTATGAGAAAGATCAGCCCAAGAAGAGTAATTTTTTTCTCAGACTCAAGAATGAACAGCAGTATCTCTAGCTCTCAGAATAAGTCTCAGTCAATTAACAAGACTTTAAGCTGCCAAATAAATTGTAATTAGCTTGTACAGCTTCTGCTCAGTTATTCCTTGTCTGTGAAAAGCAATCAAAATCACTTTCTCTTTCTAACCAAAAACTGGCAACACTTCTTTCAAGGGAGTTTATTCCCCTACTGACCATTTACTCTAGCCGCTGTAAAACAAACACCCACAAAACCAAACTGCATCTTTGCGCAAATGATCTCACAATAGCAACCCTTCTAAGGAAGGGTATGGTGAAGACTATAAAGGCAGAGGCAGATTCACTAGGGCAGTTGCAAGGCTGGAGCTTCTTGCTGTCATCAGCCCTGAATGAGGCAATCTGTCCAACAGCGAGAACACCAAACCAAGTCCTGCTCCCCTGTTTGTATTATAACTACATCTACAACTACATTTGCGGTAAGGAACAACTACGTAGCTGACATATGCAGGTTTTCATCCCATCTAACCACAGCCATCCAGAAACCAGTTTCTTAGGCTCCCTCAATGGTTAATGGATGGACATGAGCAAATCCAAACCACAATTTGCTCTAGGATAACTTAATAAAAAGATGGAATGAACCATCCTCTCTGAAAGCAGCTATGTCCACTGACTTCTCAGGTATTTGAAGTGATCAGTTTAAATACTGAATTTTTAGACTACTAAGATTAGGTGTGACAAATACCCCTCCTCTTGATTTGCACTACTTTAGGCTTATGGATATAATTCATCACATCTGGAAAGAACACACACACACAACTATCCAGGTAACACTGCATCTGTTTATTACAATAGAAGACCTTGATAAGCACAGAATCCCAGCATCCCAGCATTGGCAGGGACCTCTGGAGGGCTCCTATTTCAACTCCCCTGCTCAAAGCAGGGTCAAGTACAGCTGATTGCTCAGGGCCATGTCCAGTAAGGTTCTGATTATCTCTAAGGCTTGAGACTTCACAACCTCTCTGGGCAACTTGTTCCAGTGTTTGATCAACCTCACAACAAGAACAACAACAGTTTTCTTGGGTTTTTTTAATATTAAAGTTGAATTTCCTATAGTTCAATTTGTGCCTATTGCTTCTCATCCTGTCACTGGGTGCCACTGAGAAGAGCCTGAAGAAACCCACAAAAATCTTCAACCATTTAGAAGCTGATGTAATAACTTTGTATAAATATATTTCATTGCATATATATGCTGCCATGATAACCAAGCATTCTGGAAGACTCTTTGCATACAAAATACTTACTGGTGAACACCCAGTACTTCCCAGTCCTTCCCGACATCCTTAGGAACTATGTTCTGTAGAGTACTTGGACAAATTTCTATTAATTTACAGAGAAGTGACCAACCCATCTGTAAAACAAAAACACAGCTATTTTAGAACAGATACTTGGTTTGGAACTTCAATGTTGTCTTTTAATATTCTTGGCTTTTGGAAGACAGATGTTCTGAAAAGTTATTTAGCTAAATCAATAAGGGAAAATTACCACAAGACAAGGAACATAAAAAGTTAAAAGATGGAGGTAAAACAGATATGCTAATCATTTGGAATGCATTGCTTGTAGGAACACATGAGTCTCAATGTGCTTCAGCACTGCTTGAGGATAAAAGACACACAGTTAAAAGAGATGCTGACAGAGAGAGAAATATGATGTAATCCATAGTATGTCATCATGGGCCAGGGAAGACCACTGCACTATTAGAGGTAGTCCAGCTTTATTGAAGAATGGGACACGTGATAAGAATTTGTCATTTAATTGCAAATTATAAGGAGAAAGGTTAAGTTTTTAAAGATGTCCAATGATTTAAATGGGGATGAGATATCTATACAATACTATATATTTCATACTCTCGCCATCAATCCTCATTACTGTGTGCTTTCAAAACATAATGCAGTGAAAGTTTTGAGATCGTAAGAAATGCAAAGATAAACTAAAACCAATATACTTGTTCTTAATAACTACCTGCTCTATCCTATGCAAATTCTTCGACTTTCAAACATGTCTAAATAATGACAAAACCACAAAATGTTCCTCTTTCGTCTTCCATATTGAAGAAATCCGCTCTCTTATGAAAGTCTGCAGGCTGATATGATTGAATGGGCTTTAGTGAGGATGCAGTAGGCAAAATCAGTACAAAGGATTAACTGATGAGCAAGAAAACACCACTGTATTGAAAGAGAAGTGAACTGAGAAATGTCAAAAGTCAAGAGGAAGCAGATTTTGCAAAAAGGAATTAAAACAAGGAATAAACGTTTCCTTGGCCATATAGATAAAAAGAAAAAAAACACGTGGAAGTAGGTCTCTGTGCTTTAAGAACAGGGTCAAGTCAGAAGATAATCTAAGTATGGCTCAAAAACTATATGCGTAACTGGATCAGTTTTTGGCAGAAGAGTTACGTAAAGCAAAGGGGTCAAGACACAACAGGCAACAACAGGAATGTAAATGGCTACCTCCCGAAAGTTTAACTGTTCATCTCTAACCCTGCAAGTCTGCAAGACTACAGACATGAAATTGCAAGTCTCGTAGCATACAGACACCCATAGGAACAGCACAGGCTTGAATCGCAACAGCTTTTACGACAGCTTTGGCGACTACGAAAAAGGTGATGTAGCTCCCTGGGAACTGGAGTTCTGCTTTTATCTTTCACATACTTGGTTATGTGGGCTATGTTCACACTATCTGCAGTAGTTTTGTTTCTGTTTCAGTATAGATTTGCAGAGCCAAATGTTTTAAGCCAATTACAATCTTAATGTCTGCAGACTGAGCTTGACCACAAGCCATTTTCCGTGCTCTTCTCTTCCTTGGATAGCAAGCTGGCTTGCTCTGCATGAGACTGCAAACCAACTACTTACAGGCGTTCAGGAAGATTAGGCTGGTCTGTGTAACTGAGTCCTGACGAAACATAGGTGCAAAGAATAGTCTTAGCAACCATCAGTCCTGCCCAAGATTAAGATATTTAACTACTTACTTTTCCATATTCCAAGCAAAACAGAGTTTATCACTGACAGTGACAGTCAATCAGGTACAAAATTCAAATCTGCATGGCAAAGACATTGTGGAGGTGACAATTAATGGTGTATTGCTTAGAAAAGATTTTGTTTTAAAAGTCTCACCTCATGCCATCCTAACTGTTCTTGTAAAATTTAGAACCAGATGAAAATTAGCTTAATGACTTTAGAAAATTCCTTTTTGTATTAAAACCGTTTCTTATGAAATTTGTATTTCCATTAAACATTTTTATTTGGATTGTTGTGACTCCAAGTATTAATGAACATTTATAAGAACTCTAGATTCAGAGAAGACCACTGAAAACATCTGACCTGCTGACGTGTGGTCTATTTTATAATATTAAAAGATTATAATTACAACCTGAGGTAACAGAAAGCTTATTGCCTGTTTAATAATTACGTAAGAAAGTAAGGATCTTTTAAATAATAGAAATCCTAAAGCCTACAGGGAAAGAAAAAAACTCTAGTAAACAAGGATGTTCTTATAAACATTTAAACACGTCCCTATACACAGCAACAGTTGGTGGCAGCACTGAAACTCTGTTATTTTTAAATCAGATCCTTTTCATTTCTAGCATGCAATGAATTTATATTACATTAGGTCACACCTTCTACATGAGACAATAAAGCTCTGCCGACTGCTCTCTACTCAAGTGTAAACATATTTTGCTCTAGAATTTCTAAGCTGCCCCAATCATTGACAGAGTAACTGCAGAAATAAACTACCATACTTAAAGACATCTACTTAAAGGCGTCCATGTTACTTTAAGGCACTATTGACTTTCCAGCCCAGTACCTTCCTACTTCTAAAGAAGCTTGCAGGGTTTATACCTGTAGTCCGACATGCACTGGTACTTGCAATATTGATCTATTAAGCAAATTTACTCTGTACAAGCCTGTGGAACAGCAGCACAACATGATGCATTGTGACCAGTTAAGGAGAGAAGGGAAAGAAAATCCTCACTTCAGATATGTCTCTTACTGTGTTTATTCTCTTATATGAATCAATTTTATCACAATGCCAAAAGCAAAAGAGGTTGTTTAATCCATTTATTAAATAAAAATTTTTTACTAGCGTAAAGAGACTGTGCTGAAATCACGACTACATTACCACTGCTATAAAGTGAGAATTGTGTTTTCACAAAGACTGTAAACAAATCACAGTGAATGAAGCAAGAAGACAGAGCTCTACTAACATATTGTGGATGTTTGTAAATATCATAACTGAATGTGAAGGAAGAACTGCCTACAACATTTTATGAGGAACAGGATTTGAGCTTTGCACTGGCTATGAATTTCACACTTTAATACAATGTAGTAATGCAAAGCAGCTCCAAAACTTCCAAACTGAAGCATTGTATGACTGCAAATATAGGCAGAGAGAGGATTACAACTAATTTTAAAATTATATATGAAATCAGGGACGCTTAACACAGTTAAAATGACAATTAAACAATCACTATCTTTCTTATGCACTTCTGAGAGTCTTGTGCTGTCACTTCAGACCTACTTCTGGTTGTGGTTAGATTTCATATTTTTTACTTCCTAGTCTAAACTTCTGGGCAGTGGTTTTGTAAATTGTTATATACATAACATGCTTTATCCTGAAAATAACTGCTGACTCATCCCTTAATGACCTGACAGTTTAATAGTAAAGTAACTTAAACTTCAGACTGCAGAAATATTTAGTCTTCAAAGAAAACCTGAGATCACTGTTATTCCAGATTAATCACTATACAAGCCCAATTTCATATTTTAATCTGAATTGACCTCTAGCAAAGGTCTACTAGACAAAAAAAACCTTAAAATATACCATTATTTAAGACGCAGTTGAGATACAATTTATGTTTTGCCTTCTAGCTGAACTGAAAAAAGTAAAGGATGCCAAAAATATTGTAACCATACAAATGGGCTTAATAAAAAAATAAATAAATCGAGTTGCACAGAATCTTATAAACATCCTTTAAGCATAACACAGTCAGAAATTTAATATATGCCTGCCAGGAAGGAGCTGTTTCATATGACAAGTCTGGCAGCTGTACCACAAGTACAGCATCAAATTGTTCAAGTGCCACACCTATTCTAAATGGGCCAATGTAAAGTTACAGGAGCAGCCAAGCAGAGCTTTACATTGCAGAACCTCCTCTTAGCTAAAAGATTCCCCCCCCCATAAAAAACGGGGCTAGTACAACTCTCTAGGATAGGGCTATATATGTATGAATTCATATTATAAAATCCTGCTTTTCAGAAGTTTGTCTAACCATGGAAAAATTCAATACTGACATGTTGAAAATATACTACATAACATTATTGGTAATTTAGAAGCCTTTGTCATATAGTATGCACATTGCTTGATTTTTATTTTCTATCTCACCTTCTTTTGCCGTTTAAATAGAGATGCAATGAGTGGGATCTGCGAAGAGCTGCAATACTTGTCCATTTAAAAGCAAGCGGATACAGCGCCCTTTTACAGATCAACAGTACTTCATAAAGTGGCCCAGCAGACAGCAAGTTAAAAAGCAATAAAGAAGCCGAGCGGTAATTTTTATTCCGGCAAAGGACTGCGGGGCTTGGCTCATCCTAGGGAGCGAAGCCGGAGCGGCGGGAACCCGGCCCCGGCCCGCAGCCGGCCCCTCAGCGCCGCGCCGCCTTTACCTGCTGCACGCCCGCCGCTCCCGGGTACAGGTCCACCACCAGCAGCAAGGGCACATGGACGTTTTTGCCGCTGAAGAGCCGGGGAGCTGTGGGGGGACAGAGACAGGCCGCGTTAGCCACCCGCGGCGGGCGGGGCAGGGCAGGGCTGGGCAGGGCGGCCGGGCCGCCCGCGCCTTACCGCTCTGCCGGGCCGCCAGCTCCAGGAGGTCGCTCAGGGTCTGCACCAGCGTCTCCTGCCGCTTCCTCTCCTGGACGTTTTGGAGCCGGACGACCAGCTTCCTCAGGGCTTGTTCCTCCCTCGCCGCCGCCTCTCCCTCCTCAGGGCCGGCACTGGCCATGGCCGACCCGCTGCCCTCCGCCACGGCCGCCTCACCCCATCCGCCGGTCACCGCGGCCCGCGGGGACGAAGGCTGGGCGGCGCAGGCCCGTCCCGCCGCGCTGCCACAGCCGCCCGGCTCGCTCGCAGTGCCGCCCGGCCGGCCAGCGTCACCCGGCCCGTTCGAGCCGCCCTTCCCGCTGCCTCCTGCCCCTCCCGCCGCGCCGCTCTGGGGACACGGCCGCGGCGACGGATCGGCCCTCGCGGGTGGGCAATCCCCCCCACCATTGCCCCTAGGGGGCGCTCACGTCACTCGCGCAAGGGCCCAGCGGAGGGGCCAGGCACGCTGGCAGCTCTCCCGTTTCCGGTGATTGACAACACAGCTGTCCAATAGCTTGCAGAGCTGGAGCCTAGGTTCCGCCCCGTCGCGGTTTTTTTTTTCCCCACACCCTATAAAAGGGTCTGGAGGCGGCACTGCCGATTGAGGTGAGCGTGGTGGGATAGGGGGGTGGGAGGGGGCTGGCTGGCTGCCCTGCCTTTTCGGCGTTACTGAGGAAGAAAACATACATATATAGTGCCCTACTGGGGAGGGGAGGACAGGGGAAGCAGCTGTAGCTAATGTGTAGCTCCCTGAGCAGGTGAGGTGTCTCCTTGCCTCGTGGTATTTGGGGTTGTCAGCCTTTCCCCATGGGGTGGGTCTGTGAGGGGCTGTGGAAGATGGAGGGCGAGCTGCTGTGTGGCAGCTGAGGCGAAGCTGTAGCTTGCCTTGCCTGAGGGAGGCATGTGCTCTGTGCTCCTGAGTGCTTTGGCCCTGTGGCTTCAGGTCTGTGGGTCTGTTTAAAACAAACCATTGTTGTACTTAAAAGTCAAATTTCTTTCCAAGCCTTGCAGTGAGAGATTGCTGTTTGGAGATGAGAAGGTTCTCTTGCTGTGTACGTGCATTGCTTCATTGGTGGCTGATGCAATCTTCCTGGGGTCTGGCAGTATTTCTGGTACTTCTCCTGCCCTTCTGAGATAGTGATGTGGTGGTTGGTGACTAGTAATATCTTTTTAAATAATTCTTGATTAGAAAGGTAGCATCAGTAGAATATGTTACATAAAGAACTTGTATATATTTGTTAAATACAGAAGTATTAATTAAGAGAGTAAACTCTTCAGTTGAACTGGACTTTTGTTAGACAAATGTTTTTGGAGGATCATGGTGGGAGTATAGATTTACTTGAAGTTGTTGCTTAGATTGCAATGTTTGGTTGATAGAGATGCATAATGTTAATTAAATAGCTGACTTAACTATTTATTTCTCAAAATAAACTTTAAGAAACAGTATTTAGTAATGCCTCTGAAGTCACATGGACCTGATGAACTGTCTCTGGACTGCTGGTGTGTTGGTCTTAAAGCTTGTACATTGCTCTTGTCATCCTTCAGTGTTCTTAGGGTTTTGTGCACAAAGAAGCTATTGTCTTGGCATCCCAATTACAGCCTGTTAACTAGTACTGCACTTGTTAAATGGTGAGCTAGTTTCCCCTCTCTGAAGCACTAGAAAAAAAATACAAATGTAATATAGCTTTATGAAATAGTGAGTCATAGTTTGAGATGTGTGGAATGCATTACATCTGGACTAAAACAAAAATTAGTTGAATTAAAGGGATTAGTTTCACTTGAAAGATAGCTTTCCTTTTTGCAGAAGCAGTAATTCAAGCACAAAGAAAAAATATTTATTTTTTAGATTTAAAGCCTCATTGCTGACTTCCTGTAGTTTTGACAAGATTCTTTTATCTTGCAAATGGAATGAATGCATATACGGTCTTCCAGGTTATATCACTACTCAGCTTTTTCCAGTATCTGCAAAGCTGTAGCTGTTACTAGACTTCAGCAAAAGATTTTTAAAGGTCAATCTTCATAGTTTATACAGATTGGAAATACCAGTTGTAAGTTACAACTAGTGATATTGATAGTCATATTAATACAGCTTTCAAATCCTGATCTTAAACTGAATTTGTAGCTATTCGTACATTTAGCAGAGCAGCTGTACTGCTGCTCTGGGCTTCCTTGCATTGTGGTTTATATAAGAATGCACAAGTACAAGTTATGTATTAGAGTTCCAGTGAATAGAAGTGGGGAAAAGTTGTGGATTTCTTCAAGGAAAATTGAGGACCAGGCCTTTCTCCTGAAATATGTTGAGTTCTCTAACTGTGCTGGATAAAGACCACTTGAGATTATGTGTATATGATAGTTTGTCTTGCTGCTTTTAGAGCCTCTTCTGTCTTAGTTCTTTTCTGGTCAACTCTGTCTCAAACAATTGTCAGCTGCTTAGGAAACTTAAGGCCAGAGTATTAGATAGGTAAGTGGAAAGATAAATATTAGAGCTAAAATGTAACCTTAATTTATACTTTAAAAGATTTTTCAGTCTCTTAAGAGATCTCAACTGCAATTTCTTCAGCATGTCCTAGTTAGGCATCGAGGGCTTTAGTTGTCACTCCACCTCCCTTGTTGCTCCTTAAATTTCAGATGACTTTCACTTCCAAGCATTTATGTTCCCTTGAGGTTTCCTTTTCATGGTTTTTTGTGAAATCTCCCAGATCTTATGTAGCAGCTGATTCTTTCTTGAGGCTGTGTGCAAAAGAGTTATTTCCCCTTTTTATTTTTAATGAGCTCAGTAGCAACTACCCGGTTTGGACTGTTCTGTATTTATCCTCTTAGATGGGACTACTAATACTCATTAAGTAATATATAATCTCTGTGTGACCATCTAGATGGATATAAAGACATAACATAACATGCTAACATAGAAAGTAATAAATTGTTCTGTTTCGTAATGTATAATGACAGATGTCTACCTCCAGCTTTTGCACTCCTGTATCACAACTGGAAAATTGCATGGCATCAGAGATACCTGGAGTTATGACATACTTGTTCTAATGAGCTGAGTCCTTTCTGCTTGGTGGTGGCATTATTAATGTGATTCCTACTGGTTTAGGCCACCCTGTTTTTTCTTTCCTGCTGTATCTTATGAGCACCTTGAGGTAACATGGAGCTATGTGGAATATTAAACATCATTCGGAGACAGAGATTTGGCTTGTAGAGAGAATAAAGAACATGTGAATGTTTGGGTTTCACCTTGATCATTGACATTTTAACACATATGCATTACGTATTTGTCACCTGATTTCACTGAAAAAGTAGCAGCCTGATCACACTGATGAGCATTTTTCTTGGAATGAAGCTACTATTCAACACACTTAAAGCTGGATTTTAATGTTCAGAACATCGTTAGGATTCACTGGCTTATTGTAGTGACTGTATGAATGTTGATGTCTGACCATATATACTTGGTGCAATCACTTCTGCATTATGCCTGGTTTTGTCACATATGTATGTAATGGACTTTTGGCAGCATTATGCAATATAAAAATTGAGGAGTCAAATCTATATTTACTACTTCAGGATTGCTCAGTTGTTGAACTTTTTTGGATGGTAGTCAGTACCAAGATGGTATCTTACCTTTTGTTTTTCACATGGATAACAGGTGTCCCTCTATGAGCTTAGACAGTACTGTAAACAAAAACTATCATCAGTTGTATTGGGTTTGTGTGGCAAGGTTTTGGTAGTGGGGGGGCTACAGGGGTGGCTTCCGTGAGAAGCTGCTAGAAGTTTCCCCCCATGTCCAACAGAGCCAATGCCAGCTGGCTCCAAGACGGACCCGCTGCTGGCCAAGGCTGAGCCCATCAGCAATGGTGATAGTGCCTCTGGGATAAGAGTTAGGAAGAGGGGAAAAAATTACTGCTGGGGAGCAACAGCCAGAGAGAGGAGATGTGAGAGGAACAACTCTGCAGACACCAAGGTCAGTGAAGGAGGAGGAGGATGGATGGCAACACGGTAGCCAAGGGCTGTCTGGGACAGTGACCAGATGTCTTGCTCATATGCAAATATGAATAAGTCAATCATCATACTCTACACATAGTGGACAGCCCAGAGCCCATTGAGATGTCCTGCACTTCAGTGGGCTGCATGCTGGGATCCCTTCTTGAGTAGGGACACCTCTCAATGTTACTCCTTGAGGTTGAAAGATTCCTTGCTGCAACAGATCCTTGGCAAGTGACTAGTAACATAGTAAACTTTGAAATCTTATCTAAGTGATATAAAGGATTGATTGCACATATACACAATCCTTTAGGCATAAACAGTTGATCAAGTCTGGGACTAGGATTGGATCCAGCTGCACCTAGGCTCCTCTTTGGGAAGGAGTTTAGAAAGCAAGGGGATCCTTTCTGAACCTCATGAGTCAACAGGAAGGTCTCCCTGACAGTGTTGTCTGGCCCTGTCCTCTACACAGTAAATTGTGTACCCTGCCATAGAATCTTGTTCAACCACTGTTGCATTTACTGAACTTTGACTCACTGCTTTACATCAATGAAGTATGTTGTTGCTTTTGAGTGAAGTGCATGACTCCATCCGCAACAAATTGGTGTAGTCAGCAGGATGCTAAATCACTGTGGCAGATGACCTGACCACAACCCCCATTCCACATCCCCCTGCACTGCTGGGTGTGTCGGGGGAAAGAGGGAGAGAAATTGGGAGTGAAGTTGAGCCCAGGAAAAGGGAGGAGTGGGGGGAAGATGTTTTAAGATTTAGTTTTTTCTCATTACTTGATTTGAATGGCAGTAAATTAATTTCCCCAAGTCAAATTTTTTATGCCTGTGATGGTAATAGCTGAATGATCTCTCCCTGTCCTTATCTTGACCCATGAGCCTTAAACTGTATTTTTTTCTCCCCTGTCCAGCTGGGGAGGGGAGTAATGGAGCAGCTTTGGTGGACACATGGCCTCCAGCCAGGGTCAACCCACCACAGTTTTTTTGGTGCCTGCCACATTAGTCTTGCCTGAAACCACAGGTGTCTGAAATCTTCAGTGTGTATCTTATCCCCACCTTTATAGTAAATGTTGGGTAGTTGCAGTCTCCCTGTGTGTTCTGTCCTGTTGTATACAGCTGGCACACTGTCCCAGATAATTTGCAGCTCCTTGAGTAAATAATTTGTAGCAATTGTAGGTTCCTGATGTTGTTTGTCTTCCCAAGTCATTGTTATGCATGATGGAGCCCTGCTTTCCTGGATATGGCTGAACACCTGCCTGCCGATGGGAAGTGGGGAATGAATTCCATGTCTTGCTCTGCTTGCATGCATGGCTTTTGCTTTACCTGTTAAATTGTCTTTCTCTCAACCCATGAGTCTGCTCACTTTTACTCTTCAGATTCTTTAACTCATCCTGTTGGGGGGAGTGAGTGAGCAGCTGTGTGATCCTTAGTTGCTGGCTGGGGTTAAACCATGACAGGCCACCTCATCTTTAACTCATTTAAACAATTTGTTCTCTTTCTCTCTGTTGGGACTCAGTGTGTTTCTTCCACTTCTGCCCTCTATCAGCCATAGCTGCTTGTGTTATGCATGTTTTGAAAAGAGCATGTCCCCACAACACATGCCCAGGTCTCTTGGCTGTGTGATGTATGTGGGTCTTAGTGTTGTATCTTCCTCTCCCTGCAAATCCTCTGAGTAACCATTTGCCTTAAGCTGAATAGCTGTTAACAGACATCTCTGGCAGACTTGATGGCTAGTTCTTTATCCAGTTGTTACTGGTAGGGTCTTCTCAAAGTGCTTTACAGCTTTAGCTTTCAAACTGTTTCACTTGTTAAACTCCTAGAAATTTGGAAATATAACTTGGCTGGATGTCTTCTGTTACATTGTTCACTTGATCCCATTAGTGCCTATGGTAGCTAGCGCTCTTAGGGTGGTTGTTTTGGTAATTTTTGTTTCTTCACTAACTCCAGTGACTATCTGTAATCTGTCAGTCTATTTCTGTAAATCTCTCTGCAGCTGTTTGTCAGGATGGTGGTATCCTGTGTGTGTGAAATTCTGTGTAATCTGCATACCTGTAGATTCACAGTGAACTTACAAGCTGGGTAACTCCTAATTTGCAGTCCTTTGTGCTGCTGTTAAAGTAAGCTGTTTTCTGTGAAGGTCAGAAAGTATAACTGTCCTTTAACAGCACTTTTGATGTTAATATTCAGAATTTGAAGGTATAGACCTTACATCTGTTAGTTATACAAGCCTTGGGATTGTGAAGATGTATAAAATTGTGATCTTTTGAAGAGGCTTTAATAGAGCTTTTCTGATACTAGAAAGCTGAGATTGCAGTTCTGTCAGTAGTTCTGGCTTAGCAGTTGGTACTTACAGATTGATTTTTAGTTATATTTTTTAAAGTTGCCTGGATGCTCATACTGAGTATGTTGGACACCATCCAAGGACTGCAGTTATTGACCGTGTGGGCATTATGGCTGGATTTGATGGAAGACTTCATGCACTTCTCCCTCTGGGTTTGTGAACCCATATTTTCACAGGAGACTTCCATCAAAGACTTTCCTCACTTCTGTTCCCATGAGTTGCTTCTCAAGACTAGGCTGCCAGCAAAGGCTAGGCTTATGGGTCTATTTTGTCCATGGAGGAATCCACTGCTGATGACCTCTAACTGGCAGAGTAATGAGTCTGTGGTGATGTTGGTTGTTCTTTATTTAAAATCCAATCTTAATAGTAATTGAATGAATTCCTTCAATTTCAAATAAGGAGTAACAGTTTTGTCAGCATGCGGGATTAGTTCAATCAGTTGGCAACCAGTCTCTTTTGCCTAAGAACCCAAAGGAAGTGGGACCTAAGAACCCAAAGCTTTTCAATTTTTGGAGTTGTCAGCTGCAGTTATGTAGCCTCTTGTTAGCATTCTTACCCAAAGTAGTAACCAGTCACGTGCAATCTATGTTCAGCTGAGCTTTATTGATCAGTTGAGCTGATTGATGAAGAAGGGAAAAAGATATAGTACTTAAGGGGAAGACGGTCAGGTATGCATGTACATGTGTGGTCTCTCTTATACCAGTCTGAGGAGCTTGGCTGGCTGGGCCAAAGGATCCTTGGTGAGTTGGGGCTTCCTGAAGGTGTCCTGCAGTTTTGACTCAGTGTGCAACAAGACAAATTCCTCTGGTCTCTGCCCTCTTGTAGCTTTTGGGGTTGCCAGGCTGAGTCCCTCCTGAAAGGTGACTGGGTTATCAGGTCAAATTCTGAGAGACAGCTGTGCTCATACCACATGCCATGCTCAGCAAATCTGTCTCAGGCTGTGGGACTGCATTTCCTAACTGGTGTGGTTGAACCCCACTCTTTCTGCTATGACTCACCCCAGCTTTCATTGTGGCTGGTGATCTCCTGCCTTTTTGGACTGATTGCCTTTGGGAGTCTGGAACTGTTTAGGGATGGGAATAATCACATTGGTAGTGCATCTGGTGAGAGCTTGTTGAGCTGGAATTCAGGTATCTGTCAGGCAGATTCCTCCTCTTGGGAATGCGTGGATGTGGCTGAAAGGCTAATCCAGAATTTGAAGTGGGGCTGTGTAACAGGATACCTAAGGTACAGCTGGCTAGTTGCTGAAAAGACCTTAACCACTGAAGATGTAAATGCTTCTAAATATAACAGAAGAAACCAAGAAATATTTGTTGTCTCTTCTTCAGATGGGTAATTTCCTGTAAGAAGCAAGTAGTCATTTCCCTATTCTTTTTGTAGATGAAGCCAGAACTGAAACAGGGGAGCCTAGATTGGTGGAGAGATTTTTTTTGTGTGAGCTTGAATTTTTTTTCTTGTAAAATGGGCTGTCGTGGACCAAACTGTAACTGTTCATGTTGGGACCATACCCCTGGATTGCTTAAGTTTAAGATGTTACATGTATAACATGAAGTACTACTCTGGTTTCTGTTTCTTCCTCATTCAGTGTGACAGGAAAGGTTTGCCCCTGAGTGCTTAGCCACTAAGCCAGGTTCAAGATGTGTCAGCCCACTTCTGGTAAGCTTTGTCCCTCTGCAGGGCCTGCCCTATGTTTTTCTGGTCCTGTTCTTTGGCCATGACTCCAACCTGTATGCCATGCCAGGTCTTACCTACACCTTCTGGGAGCCTGCTGCACTTCTTCCTCAGCCAGTGCAGCTTGTAACACTTAGCACTGAAGCGTGTCTGTCCCCTTGGTTGAACAGAGAGGCACCGTGTACACATCTAAAGTAGCTGATTTTAGCCATCCTTTATATGTATTTGGCTTGGTGGTCCCTCTCCTTGTTTCTAGCCCTCCTTGCTCTTTAGAGAGGACTGTGAGGAATGGGAGTACCAGGAAGTAGTATTATTTGTACTTGGTGTAATGTTTCTGCCATTGTGTATGTGGTGGTGGTTGCAACTTCTTGACTCTGTCATGTAGCTTCGCAGAAGCTATGGGCTTGTGTAGGCAGAGCATCGTGTAACCTGTACACTGTGCATTGGTTTTCATTGTAGCCTGACTAGTCATTGCACCTCATTGCAACTGCTCAAAGACCTTGTGATTTCCTGGATATTGTATTTCATAGGTGTCAGCAGAAGCAAAGATAACAGCTTTGTATCCTAAGTCTTGAAAGATGGAGTTGATAATTGAATGAAATTGAGAGGCATCTTGTCGAAACTATAAATGGGAGGGTCGGTAGAAGGCATAGCAGGAAAACATGACATCCAAAGCAGACTAAAAGAAAATTGGCTCACTAAGGCCACATAACTATATTTCCCTAAAATGGGGATTGTCTGTCTAGTTTGGAATATAATAGTACTTTTCCACCATTGGGCTGATGTTAAAAGCTTGTAGAAGTGGTACCACAAATACAGTAGATGAACTCTGGACAAAGACCAGCAAAGCTAGCTTGCACTTGCATGTAAAATCACACTAAAGTATAGACTTAAAATCTAATCTAAACCCTCCTTTTTCTTGGATAAATGTTTCGTGCACTCTGATACTTTACTATATAGCTAGGCAGTCCTGTAGTTGAAGTGCTTGATGCTTTAGGGTTGTGTTACAGTTTGTGTGGTATAGTTGGTGTGAGGCTTACTAGCTTCAAGCAATTATCCCAGTGGTTTTTGTTACTCTTAGCACTTATGCTTTGGTGTGACCTGAATTTTGTGCAGAGTATTTAAAAAAACCCTACAGTTTTTCCCTGAAAAACAACTGGCTTTGGACTGTGACACTGAAATAATCTTCAAGAATATTCTAATTTGTACATCAGTCATGAATGTGCGGAGGTCTATATGGGTCACTTGCTACAGAGGGGTGTGAAGTTATGGTTCCTACAGATGAATTCTGGCTGCTTTTTCATCTGGATTGTCACTGATGTTTTGCAGTTGTGTGGCAAAACTGTGGTGCCTAGCCACAGTGATGTGTCAGGAAGGTGTGGTGAGACTTGAGGCAGTCCAAGATCCCTTTGGAGGACTGGAGCAAGCTGTAGTGTGGCTGCACCTCTGATGTGGTTACATGCAAAGTGCTTGTCAAGGCTGTGACCTGTGTGCATGATCTCATCCTCAGCTGTTTCCTTTCAGAGAGGGCTCATAAAAGTGCCCCAAGTAAGTGCTCTGGGAAACTTATGTGCACTTTGCAGTGACCTGGTAGAGATAACCAAGAAATTGGAGGTGAGGCTGCCTGAAGGGGACACCATATTTCCTGAGGGCAATCTGATACCTGAATAATAATGTAAACATCTAAATTGAAGCTAAAATGGTGGCCAGAATCTTCAGTGTATTTTGTTCACTGAGTTGGTGTGGCTTAGGCATTGATGGTGACAGTGTGCTAAGCAGTAACATAGCATCTGCCTTAGCAAAGCAGCAAGGAATCGTCTTACCATGGTGGTATGTTTATTGGACTCATACTTTTGGGCAGTCTTGTCACAGAGTGGTCAGAGTAGAGCAAAAAACCCTCCATGAGTGCTTGCAAAGATGAAGATACACAAAGACTTTTGCAATCAATCTTGAATCTACTAAGCAAAAATGTATCTATTCTTCTAGATTGTAATAGTATCCACTGTTACCTGATTCTGACCATTGAACAATTATTTTCTTTGCATAAGTTTCTGTAACTCAGTACTTAGCCACACAGTGACTCAGAAGTGCTCTGAGTCTTTCTGATCTCCTGTCACTTTTTCCAACAGTGTGGCCTGTGCTGTTTCCACACAACAACTCCTGCAGGATGCTCTCCTATTTCTCTGCATGTGACCTATTTTCATTTGCTTAAGCACAGCCATTACTCTAGCCCTACACTGAAAGGCAGGATACGTGACATGAATGAAAAGGAAATGACTTCACCATACCCTGGTGGGGCTATAGGACTCATTGCCTTACAGTGCAAATGTGTAGCAGAGTTAAAGGAGCACAGGATATTCCTCAGAATTCCCAGAGCTAAACAGAGTTGGCTTCTTTTGGAGTCTAAAGATTTGTGGAATAAATCTTAAGTCTCACTCAAGGCTTTTTGCTCTTTTCTCTGAAGCATTTCTTGTTGGCTACAGGCTGTGACTCCAGATCAGCCGGTCTTCTGATCTAATGTGACTATTTCCATACCCTCATCATCCAGTGTATAATGAATATTGTTATGCTTTCTTGGAATTAGTGTAATGTTATGCATGAATGAAGGATGCATTGAACCATATAGAAGCTTCCTAAGTTAATGCAATGATTTGAGTCTACTGTAATTGAATCTTGGTTTAACTCCAGGTAGTAGTTGATTGGCATAGGAATTCAGAAACCATAAAAAAGTTCATCAGTGCTGCCTGCGCATGAGAGCATGGGGTGAAGCAAGGCAGTATATGGACTGTGGGATGAAGGAGCGCAGATCATGGGACTGTCTGATTTCTGTTCTGAACTGCACCTCCTTAGTGTCCTCACATGTAGGTGCTGACAGGAGCAATGGACTCTGCTCAGCATATTCATAAACACCAGCCTAATAATCGTGCAAACCAGTTCACAGAGTTGACCTTGCCACTGTTTTACCTTGGCTTAGCATTTTCAGGAGAGTTGCATATGATCTTGGTCCTTTGCTATCAGACCTAGAGGGAACTGGTGGTGGTAATAGTTCTCATGCTTTCCTATTGTATTCCTCTTTCGGAGAGGAGAGGTAGTGTTGACCAAACTGTCTGCATGAACTAACCTGTACACTTACAGTAGTAGTGTAGCTGGAAATCTTCAATAACCTGCCTATATTGTGACTTGAACTTTTATGAAGCTGATTCATATGACATGGATTTGGTCTAGCACTTTTGGTTCTGACTGTACCTATGCAAGTGGGAGTCTCAAGAAATTTTAATCTGAGTGGTGCTGTTCTTACTTCCTTTTCTTCTATAGAGGATTGCCATGATGAGCTGCTGTTAAGCCTTCTGGAAGCTGTGCTACTTTATTCCCAGTGATCTCTCCCATTTCACCAAGCAGAGCCTTACTGCCAATTCCATTCTTCCTTGACCTTTGATTTTCTTTCATTTTACCTTCTGTGAAGAGGCAATAACTTTAACTGTCTGTAACATTTCTTATGAGGCTGATACCTGGGTTTGACTACTGAAAATGCAGCATTTTTAAAAAAATCTTCCTGGAGATTACCACTAGGTGTCCACTAAGCTTTTTATATACACTTAACATTCATGAGGAATTTTTCCTAGACTAATCTTGTTTTTCCTCTTGAAAATTATGCATATATCAGGCTGGTAGACCCAACCAAAGCAGTCAGTGGTTTCAATCTCATTCTCAGCTGGTGGCTTGCTTGTGTCACCAAAATTCAGGAATAAAAGACAACTCCTTAACACCAATTTAGCATTAAGAAGCAGGTATTTCCTTTCATTGCAGCACTGGGTGTCAGGAGGATAGTTCCTCTAATCAGGCACACCTAACACTGGTTCTTTTGTCATATTTATACATGAATATTACAAAGATTACAAAGTGGTACGCTCCCCGTTACAATAATTGGTTCATATTTCTTTGCCTAGTATGCAAACCAGAACGCATGCGCAGTTCCTTTCTCTCCCTCTATCTTTTGAGTAGGTGGTATAATTTGGGTAGGGGCCTTATGGGTTGGTGGTCATGAGGACCCTGGCCCAAGTTACCTTTCCCCTAGTTTCTCAATACTTCGGTCCTGGTAATTGTTTACTATATGCCTCAGGAAGATAAGGATGCTGCTAGAGGCAATTAGTGTCCTCCTTTTCTGAAAAGTACGTACATAAGGGCCTTGAAGTGTCTTGTAGCTCCTCCTTTTTATCATGATGTGTAGCAGATGCTCATTCTGAGAATTGTTAGCCTTCTACGTAAAGTAACAATGAATAGTTTCTTATGACATATAATACAAGTAGGTCTTCCTTACAGGCCTATCTTTTTGGCTATACTTGTACTAAAGAAAATTCCTATTATATATTGTTTGTGACCAACACAATTGGTTGAAGCATGGCAAAATGCCCTCTTCAGAAAGATTCTGGGGGTTATAGGTTAGGAATAATTACCCTGAAGTCCCAAATGGCAAAATGCAGCCCCAAAACATCAAGTCATATTTTTGTGATGTCCAGAAGCAAAGATTTAAAAGCACATAAGGCCAAAAAGCTATTGTCTGCATAATATCACTAATTTGATATTTTTACTCCTGCTCCTTACAAATATGGCTAAATGAGCTATTCTTTACTTTCTGCTGATTGCATATACCTGTTTTCCCATACCTATTTCTCCTCTGCCTTTAACATCTGGAATAGAAATTGATGTTTGCTTGGATCCTCTTATTTGGTTATCTTGTACTTTACTGTATGAAGTAGTTCTCTCAGTTTGTTACAGCTAGGTCTATGAACACATAGAAACTTACCGAGCATGTCTATGTAAGTGGAATCTCTTTTCAGCATTTGGCCGCCAACATGGTCAAGGCCTAGGAGGACCTGCTCGGTGAGGACAGGCTGAAGGAATGTTGTCAGCCCAGAGAAGACAGCTGTGGGGGGGACCTAACAGCCTATACTTTTGAGGAGATGGAGCCAGGCTCTTTGGTGCATGGTGGGAGGATGAAGGACAACAGGCATAAACTGAGTTCAGACTGGATATAAGGAAAAACTGTTTCACCAGGAGACAAGTCAAGCAGCACAGCATCAGGTTGCCTGGAGAGTGTTAGGTCTGCATCTTTGGATGCTTTGAAAACTTGACTGGATAAAGCCCTGACCAACCTGGCCTAACCTCAGAGCTGACTGCTTGGAGCAGGAGCTTGGCCTGTAGACTTAGACATACCTTCCAATCTGAGTTATCCTATGATGCTATGTTTCCCCTTTTGTTCAGTGGCAGACCATAGATGATAAGCTGTTGCTTTGTTGAAGTTGGAAGTCTTAATTAAATGTGCTGAGATTCCAGACATCTGTCAGTGTGGTTATGTTAGATGGCACAGAGCTTCTGAACAGCTAATAGAATATTTAATCACAGGCAGTTTTGCTTTTATCATGAGTAAATGGTAGTAAAACCTACAATGCACATGACTCTGACTAGTGGCTGGGCAAAATTCCCAGTTAGATTGTCTTTCTGAAACTGGCTTGTAATGACAAGATTTCCATCTTGTTTCATGTCATTTTGGAATACACAGAGTAGAACTTCTCCTGCATGCAGTTCTCAGCACAGGTTGCTTTTCTGTTTGTCCAGACAGGACTAGGAGGTGGGGAGGGGAAGAGTAGACTGCCTCTCTTGCTAATCTTCACTTTAAATTTGATTGGTTTTGTGAAACTTGTGGGGCAGTGGACAAAGTCAAGACATGTTTTATTTATCAGAACTGTGAATATTGTGACTGACTTCTTTGTGACAGTTGAACTGTTACTTTTACTTCTGTTTTTTAAGTTTACGTAACCTGATCCTGACCTTTCGTACATGGGGGTGTGGGGGTGTGTGAAGGAAATTGTTATCCAGGTTGTATGTTGTTACTAACCTTTATCTATTGTATTGATATTTGTCCAGTTGTGACAACTAATTCACACACATCTAACCAGACAACGTGGCATTGGGACTTCAGCTGGTTTTTTTCACTAAGCTTAAGTTTTATCTGTATGTAAAATGGACCTGGAAGCTGCTGCTTTTTGACCTTTGAGTTTTGTGCACTTACTTCAGGCTTTAGCATTATTATTTCATTGCCAAGTCAACATTCAACAGTAATCTCAGAATCACAGCAGAGCTGAGGTTGGCAGAGACTTCTGGAGACTGTCTAGTCCAACTCCTGCTCAGAGCAAGGTCACTTTGGTCAGGTTGCTCTCCATGCCAATTCAGTCCATGGAGATGTTCAAAACCCAGGACTTTCTGGGCAGCCAATTGCTGTGTTTGACTACCTCTCAGTAAATTTTTTGTGCTTAAATGTTATTTCCTGTATTTTAGTTTGGCACTGCTGCTCATCCTGTCACTGGGCACCACTGGGCAGAGCCTTACTTTCTTTACTGCCCCCTGTCAGCTATTATCTGTCACTGATAGGATTCCCCCTGAGCCTTCTCATCTTGAGGTTTCTCAGCACAGTTCCTAATATTTTTGCATGTGTCTCTTCCCCCTTTCACACCTTGTTCCAGTCTTAGCCACTTTTAATTTGGTGATTCTACTTTCAGTTTCAATATTTCCATTTAAATATCTGAGGTATCTCTGTCCTTGTTCCTCCTGAGCAGGGAAAAAATAGGAGTTAATCAATGAATTGTAGGAGCAAATGTGACTGCAACCACTTTCTTAAATAGTATGATAATTTATAGGGCTCTAATTGTTGTCTGAAATAGGAAAGGAGTTAACAATTAGACTGTGTATTCTGAGCTGTGTATTCATTATTGCTTATTGCTTGAGAATAAGATAACTAGGGATGTGAGAACAGGAGGACAGTCCTTGGAATCTTCAAATGTATTTAATAAGAATGAGGTATACTTAGATAAGATGCAGCAAAGGAATCTTGAACAGAGGAACACTTGTTAACAAGATGTACATCCTTAAAAGTAAAAAGTCGGTGAAATTCCTCTAATAGGTGTTCTTAGTGAACTGTCTCATTAAAAACACCCCCTCCCCAGGTAAAGACCCCTACTCACTGATCATGTGTAGTGAATTTAGAAGTTGCTTGCTTCGATTTAAAGACACAGTAAAGAGTTAACCAATTGTAGTTTAGAAGGTGTGAATAGTAGGCAGGACTAACACCCTGAACTGTATAAATATACAATGGAACTGTGACTAGTGTGCTAGCTTTGTGCAAATATGGAATAAACATTATCTCCTCTCTGTGTGTAAGATTGTTAGCTGGGTGTGTAATAAGCCAAACCTGACTTAAAGGGACAACATGATGAGTACAAGCTGACTAGGAGTGAAGTAGCCATTACAGCCTTAGGTGCTAGGAAAGCCTCAAACTTTTGTCTATAAGCAACTGAATAAAGTCCACAAGTCATGCATCCCTTTAAACTGTCAGCTTTCCTTTCTACCCCTTCATACTCTTGTGCTTCCAGTACTGTGTGGCAAAAATATAATTTGATATACACTGTGCATTTCTGTATGCATTCTGTTGTAGAAAATGTAGTCCTGCCTTCTCAGTTTCTGATCAGAGATGAAGCACTGGTGCTGGATTTTTGTCTGAGATCTCATAGTGTGTTGCACACTTCCAGCCTTTAAACCTATGATGCTTTTCTACATAGGCCTTGCATTGATGGTAGTGGAAGAAACCCCAGATTTCTAATAGCCAAAGCCTTGTGCCTCTAAATATTGCCCAGACCACATATCCATGTGCCTGTGTTAACTGTGCAATCTTGCAACAGGCAGAGCAGGCTATAATTCTGCTGTGGATGTGACTGTACAACATATAAACAATGCTCACAAGCTTATGCCTCATAACTTCCAGACATCTTTAACACTGTAGTAATGTTCATAATGTAAAAGGAGAAATTGGGACTTGGGTTATATAGGTATTTTTGGCTTAAATCACCCAGCCTCCTTTCTGCTCAGGAGGAGTATGTATTAACATGTACTGCCTTCTCAGATAAGGGGCAGTCACTTACTGTTATTTTCCTGACCGCCCCAATTTGTCAGATGGCAATTTTGTTCTGCCTAGCTGTTCTGCATCTGAGAGCTGCAGTGCCCCATCAGAAAAGCACTTTGAATCTTTTCCTTGGGAGCTGCTTTTAAGCTGAGGCTTTACTGCTGGCTCCTGCATCTTCTACATTACAGCTGTGTAGCAGCTATGCCTGCTTCCAGTCTCAAACTTCCTTGATGGACTTGCCTTGCCCATGCTGGGGAGGCCACTGCTGCCTGCCTTCATACATAGCTCTCCCTACAGAGCAGCAGGTTCTTGCTACTCCATGACAGCATATCACAACCTGAAGGGTTACCTGGCCTACAGGTGTGCAGAGATCATGACTGTGGGTTAGTAGGATTCTGTAATGCACGGAGGCATTTATCCTCTGAATTTCTCAACTTTATTACAGATTATTACAAATACTGCAAAAATCATCACTAGCAAGTATACCTATGATTAATAAATTTAATATAAATATTAAGCCATTGCAAATTACTATCAGTAATCAATAACATAGCAACAATCAGTGGTATGGCAGAAATCAATTGTATAGCAACAATCAACATAATAGCAACAACTAAATAGGTATGTACTATTACAGGTTACCACAAACTTATCACTAGTGAAGCAAACTTACCAACACTATAACAGCAGATATACTTATGGCAGATTGTTTATATATGCACATGGGACCCAGTGTGTTAAAGAGTCCAGAAGGTGCCAAACCATCTGAGAGGGGAAGACAAGCTGATCTAGAGGGGCACCCAGCCATCTCAGAAGTGAGAGAACAAACAGAACTGATCCAAAAGGGGGGCCAATAAAATAAATCTCACTGCAAAGCTGATCTGCGTCATGGAGTTTGGAGTCAGCCAGGTGTCCCTAGTGGTGGTCCAAGATCTCATTGAAAACTTTTGTGGAGAGTTCAGCCTGTTTACGGGGGAAAAATAAAGTACATGTGACACTGGAAGTTCTCAGAAAAAACTCTACTTTGGATAAAAATTAAGTCTTCCTTGCATCATAGAGACATAAGAGTACGTAGGACACCACTACTTTGAGCAGCCAACAGAGTCTGTTAACTTCTGGTTTTCACCTGTAGCAGCCAATAGATGATGGGTTTTGTTCATTCAGACCAATTTTTATTTTCCCAGACTGTTTGCACTTTTTCAGATGATAAGTTGCTGTTACAGTTTCTTGGGGTTTGCACTTATCCATGGAATCTTAGGATGTTTCCAGGTGCCCAGCTGTCTACTTCAGAGGCCAGCTGCCCTTTTCAAGGATACTTCTCGTTCCCAGGCTGTTTGGCATTTCTGTGTCAGTATTTTTCAGCAGACATTTTCTTTTATTCAGTGATTATTTTTTTTTCCCTTCTAACCTGGCCACCTTTATGGCTGTTCACATCACAGGATTAGGAGAGGGGCAAAGTCTAGGGCTTCATTTAGAGTATGAATGCAAGGGGGCAACTAAGAGAAGGTTTAGACTGCCAGGTGTACCTCTCCCCTGAGACCTGTTTTGTTTAAGTCAGGGCTGGAGTCTGAGGGCTGAAAGAAGGGTTAGGGGTGAAGCCTTGAGTTCTTGGTGTGCACTGAAAGGAGCTGCCAAGGGAAGGGTTGGGGTGCCAAAAGGTCTCCTCCAGAGAACATTGGTTTTAGGCTGTTGCTGGGATTCTTGGCTTAATGCTCTGAGGCAGCTCATCCTTAGGCTTAGGAGAGAGGCAAATCCTAGAGCTTCTGTTGGAGTAGGGCTGCAAAGGGGACTCCAAGAGAAGGGGCAGGCTGCTGGAAGACACACCAGATGCCCCTCCAAGAATTTGTTCATCTGGGTTATGGCTAGGGTCTGGATCTGAGGCTCATCCCATTCCTAGGATCAGGTTTAGAAGTGAAATCCAGCTTGGAGCTCCAGGTTGATTTGGCTCGTAAAGGGGCCACTTTTGCCTTCTGTTCTCAGTCATCTCTGATGTCTCTTCTGGTAATCATTTTGCCATCTTGAGCCCTTTTTCCCCTCTTGGCTATGTTCATTATCACGTTTGGAATAAAATTTCCCACGTCGCGTTTGAATTCAGTCTGTCCTTGATACCAGCCATCTCTATTGACTATTGCCATCACTTGTGTAGTAGTTCCCTCATTTCTCCATGCGTCTCAGCTTTGGTGTTGACGCTTATCTGGGCATTCTATGATGCTTTACAGTGTGAGTGTCATGGTTTAACCCAGCAGGCAGCTAAAGCGACCATACAGCTGTTTACTCCCTGTGGCGGGATGGGGGAAGAGAATTGAAAAGAAAAAGGTAAAACTCATGGATTGAGATAAAGACAGTTTAATAGTATGGAAAAGGAAGAGAACAATAATGATAAAAGAATATACAAAACAAGGGATGCACAACATAACTGGTCACCACCTGGAAGTGATGCTCAGCTAGTTCCTAAGCTGCCTCCCTCCTGGCCAACTCCCCCAGTTATATACAGAGCATGATATCATATGGTATGGAATATCCCTTTGGCCAGTTTCAGTCAGCTGTCCTAGTTGTGTCCCCTCCCAGCTTCTTGTGCACCCCCTGCCTTCTCATTGTCAGGGCAGTATGAGGAGCTGAAAAGTCCTTGACTGCTTGGCAACAATTAAAAACATCAGTGTGTTATCAACATTATTCTCATCCTAAATCCAAAACAGCACTATACCAGCTGCTAGGAAGAAAATTTGACTCTATCCCAGCTGAAACCAGGACAGTGAGAGATCAGGAAACCCAGAGAGCCTCTGGGTCAGTTGTGAAAGGACTGTATGTTGCAGTGCGATACGAGCATATTCCAGAACTGAAGCTTCATCGTGTTGACAGAAGAGGGAGGCTGTGTGCAAGGAAAGACTGTAGTCTGGTTTTTCTGCATTGCTGGAAAGGAAGGTGGTCTCCTGGAACAGTTCTTTTCCCTGGACTGTGGCTAGTTCTGGTTTGTTTTGTTTTCTCTCTTTCCCTCCCCCTTCCTGTGCTCTCGTTATTTTATTTGCAGTGCTTTACATCACTGGTAATCCTGCAGAGGCTGTGTTAGGTATTGCCCGAGGACTCTCCTCTGCAAGCTCTTTCTGACCGAGTGCAATGTCAATCGGGTCCATTTTTCCACACTCAGTTTTGTCTCATCATAGTTCCCCTAGAGAGGGAAATGAAAATTTAATTACAGGAGACTTCATAACCACCTTTTTTGTTTCTGAAGCCTACTTTGAACACCCCATGCATATTTATGACTGAAGGCATAATACTCTGAATAAATATTTTTTTCCCTGTGTTATATTCCTCTTCTGTGTGTTTTAAGCCCTGTGATTGGAAAGGGGGTGGTGTTAATTTGAATGACAGAAAGTGCTCAGACAGGGCCTGTTCAGAAGTGATATGACAGTTACTTGATACTCTCCTGGACAAAATGCTGATAAATGGTCCATCTGCTTTTATCTCATAGCTGGCAGGGGCTCTGGTGTTAATGGATCCATTGTTTCAGAAAACAGTGCCCGGGCAGGTATTCTACCTCAACCTAAGAGATGGGCTTTTCAGCTCTCGTTTTAGCTGTCAGGGCTTTGGATTTCAAAAAGATAAAGTACTGTCCATGAGTCTGAGCTTGTTCTCTGCTCTCTGTACATGAAGGGATATCATCCACAGGGTTCAAATGTACCTTTGTGAAAGTAGGTGCCCTACCTGAGTTTCAAAAAGGTGCTAGGTAATTGGCAGTGTGTTTTTCTGCAAATGTCATTAGATGTGTTCCTTCAAATCAGCTTGAGTGTTATGTATGTATATGTTATATAGGTATGTATAAATATTTCTATAGTATAGTTAGAAGATTAAAATATAATGAAAGTGAGATTTTTATTTAAAGAAATTTGTATATATATCTTAAATTGGGATGACACCTAGTGGTGGGTATACTTATGTTGTTTGGTCCTTGTTACTCCTCGAGGAGCATAGGGCTGCAACAACACTATGCCACCGAACCTGGTGGGATAGTGTTGTTGCAATTTCTGTAACAGATTTTGTTTTTTACGTGATTGGGTTGTTAGCCCAAAACAAAACCCCCAACCTGGAGGGCCAGGGTGCAACATTTTAGTCTGGCCCAACAAGGCACGCAAGCCACCACACCACGACAAGGTAAGTTGCACCAACTAGTGGTGGGGTATACTTATAGTACAGTAATATACAATCTATGGATCCTTTGGTCCTGTACGTCCTTAAGTTAAACTAAGGCTTCTTGAAACTATGCTTTTCTCAGGAGAGGCCAGAGAAGACCTGGATTTGCTCACAAGAAGGGCTGTCCCTGGAGTTCCTGCCCTCCACTTTTCCTGAAATTCCTGTCTTCCTCCTGCCTGCTCTTCCCTCTCATCATCCTTTGGGGTGCACTGCTTTGCTATAGGTCTATATCTTAACACAGCAGATAAGATTACTGTAGTACTTCAAAGCCCAAATAGTTTTTCCTGCTCTTTCCTCCTGAATAGCTGATGATGCACTTTGTGTGTCTAAATTAGAAAATGAAGATGTTCAGGATGTTTTCTGCCAATATCCAGCTGATTGAACAGCTTCTCTTAAAGAGGTGAAGCTTTCACTTGATCAGACCTTTAAGGAAAGAAAACTAACTGAACAATTAATAAGTGGGGCTTGTGGCTGGTTTCTAAGGAGGTGCAGCATAAAGCCTAAATTCCTGGCTGCTGGCTTTAAGGTTATCTTGAAGAGGGCTAGGAGGAGGAGGGTTAAGGGCCAGCTGATCCAGAGGGAGCAGCTGATCTGTGCCCTTGTAGCACTTGGTCATGATGGACTTGCAAGGGGACATATGTTTTAAAAGGATGACCCCATGGCTGAGGATCAAAGAGCACTGAGTGCATGAAAACCAGAGCCAGGAAGAATCAATGCTTTCAGAGCAGCCAAAATATATCGACCCTGGATATAATAGGGAATGTGGGCCATTGGTTTACTTAACATGAATTAGACCATAATGTTTGGTCTACTAGAAGGTACTACCTCTCCTTACATTACTTTCCTATTGCTTAGACCATCCCAGCTACACTACAATTCATACAGAAATGGCTTTGCTCACCAGCTAGAGGCCAGCGCTCTGACGTGCGTAGCACTGCTCATCTTGGAATTATTTCACTTCTTACTTAATTTTTAAGTATTTTCTTAATAACTGGAACTAATACTGTATAGCACCAGCGGGTTTATGGAGCCAGGTATGATGCATTTTGTCTGTCTTTTCCAATTTAAATTTTATGGGTCTCTTTAATTGTACCGTAATGTCTATCTCTCATCAACGTTTTGTAAAGAGCACAAATAAAGACAGGGATGCAAATGAGTGCAAATCCCTGAAGAGGAATAATTTAAGAATGTAACACCAAGGTAAGTCATAATCCAGCAACATAATTTTTCCCATCTCTGCTTCTTCATTTATTGGTGAATACACTGGTTTTAGTAAGGAAGAAGGTTCTTGGCTCTTATATAGGCAGTTATTCATGTGGGTTCAATATTTATGCTAGATATATTTTGGCAGTTAATAGAAAAAATATCTTACTGCGTTTGCCAATGATTATAAAATATAAACTTTCCAATTTCTACAAATCTTTTTTTAGTGTTAGTAGGTCTAGTTTTAGTTCTTCCAGAGCATGCATCGTTGTCCAACACATGTTTTCCCACTAGTTATAAATAAAAAGCATTTTCTTTACAAGAGCCTATTTCATTAATTAAAATATTGTTGTAGTTTAACCCCAGCACCATGCAGCTGCTCGCTCACTCCTTTCCTGCAAGGGGATGGGGAGGAGAATGGAAAAAACCAAACTTGTGGGTTGAGATAAAGACAATTTAATAGGATAACAAAGGAAGTGAATAATAGTAATAGCAATAATACAAGTGATGCACAAATGCAACTGCTCACCACATGCAGAAAAAAGTCCAACCCGATGCCCAGTCTGTTTCCAAGCAGTGAATCTGCCTCCCAGCTAGCCTCCCCAGTTATATCCTGAGCATGGCTTTACATGGTCGGGAACATCCCTCTGGCCAGTCTGGGTCAACTGTCCTGGCTGTGCTCTCCCAGCTTCTTGTGCACCTGGCAGGGTGTGGGAAGCTGAAAAGTCCTTGACTTAGTGTAGGCACTACAACCGCCTAGTAACAACTAAAACCATCAGTGTGTTATCAACATTATTCTCATACTAAATCCGGAACACAGCACTATACCAGCTACTAGAAAGACAATTAACTCTATCTCAGCCAAAACCAGGACAAATATAAAAATTCCCTTAAGAAGCACTCACCAGATTTGCAAGTGGCTAAAATGATTGACAATTAGATAATCAGAGTTCCTATGTCCAAACATTCTGCAGCTATCTCAAGTTACTGAAAGGTAGCTAAGCTATCATGTAGCAGGTCCTAGCTTACCACTGAAATAGTATAAAACTTCCCATTCTATTTACCAAGATTAGTTGCTTATTGTGCTGGTTTTGGCTGGGATAGAGTTAATTGTCTTCATAGTAGCTAGTGTGGGGCTGTGGTTTGGATTTGTGCTGAAAATGGATAACACAGAAGTTTTCATTACTGCTGAGCAGTGCTTACACTGAGTTAAGGTCTTCAGCCAATTCCTCATCCACTGAGTGGTCCATCTGTCAAATCCATGTCTCCAATTTAGAGAGAAGGATGTTGTGTGGAACAGTGTCAAATGCTTTGCACAAGTCCAAGTAGATGATGTCAATTGGTCTTCCCTTATCCACCAAGGCTGTAACCCCATCGTAGAAAGCCACCAAATGTCAGGCACAATTTGCCTTTAGTGAAGTCATGTTGGCTGTCACCAATCACCTCCTTATTTTCCACGTGCCTGAGCATAGTTTCCAGGAGGATCTGCTCCATGATCTTGCTGGGCACAGAAGTTAGACTGACTGGCCTGTAATTCCTTGGGTCTTCCTTTTTTCCTCTTTTTAAAAATGAGGGTTATGTTTCTCCTCTTCCAGTCAGTGGGAACTTCTGGAAGTAGTCCTTATCTATCAATAGCAAAAGCTAATTTTTTTTGTCATTAGTGAATTAAACATCTTCAAGGCCTGTGCAGTCTGTCATATGTATTGTATCTGTGCTCACTCCAAGGTGAGCTGATGCTCTATATGCTGCAAAAGTTGCTGGAGATAAATGAGGATTGTGCTGCAGTAAGTCCAGAGGATTCCAACTCTGCACACTGTGTAATTTGGATTAGACCAGAAATTTGTTGGTATGTTCCCTACTCCTTGTCCCTCAGAGAACCCTTACTAGCCAAGATATCTCTGGCTTGAATTTGGCATGTTTGTTTCCTGTGCTCTTCACTAGACTGCTGGAGGCATGAGTGGTGCCTGCCCCAGGACAGGACTTGTGCTGGGAGCCCACATGGCAAGAGAGTCATGCCCTGCTGTCACGTCCTGCTGCAGCATCACTCCCCTCCCTCTTTCAGCTTGGCCCTGTTGCTGCTCCCAGTAGTGATTGTCTTGGATCTTCCACAATACTGACACAAAAAATTATAATGGCACTGTCAAGTACTGTGATAGAGCACTATTAAACTGATTTGAAAAGGGTTATGGTATGTAAACTTCCCTATGGTAAGTTTCCAGCTACTTTGCATAACTGATGATAGTGTGGAAATTACATTGCAGTTACCAGACAACTGCTTAAATCACTTCAGTATTACATTGCTGTGTGAGCAATATACTGTGATACTCAACATGCTGTCACTGAAACTGAGTACGTAACATAGCACACTTACGCAGTTCCTATACTGCTTGTGGTGGTGATATGGAAGACTTTGTAGTCTATTTACACTGGGTGATCTTATCTTAGCTGTAAGATAAAAACCACCAGCCACAAGAAGGTCAGTCAAATAGCTCAGTTAACGTTCACTGTGAGTGTGCCAAGTACTCTGTGCTTTTGCTTCTTTCCAACGAGGGTATGTGTATCAAAGTGCTCAGGAGAAAGACAACAGAGCCTTTGGCACCAAGGGTGCAACACTGAGTGCTTCCCAGTAGCACAGCTGCTTGCTGTAACGTGCATTTATCTTGGTGTGATCAATACTGGCAGTGGTTGGCTTTCTGGCAGGCTTCCTACCACATCAGTGGGTGATATTCCAACTCTGGAAATGAAAGGATACAATTTTACTTCTTTTCCTTGCACTCTTTTAACAGGACTACTGCATACAAGGTCCTTACTGTTTTACTTGGTGTTGCCAGTGTAATTAAGCCTCTCAGAATTGACTTGGAATTCATTTCAGTCACTGAATAACGCTCTATGTCATATCAAGGGCTGGTTACCTACAGCAGTAGTGGGCCTGTCCACTGACTTACAGTGGGACCTGCTTGATGGAGGAGTGTGCAATGGGCTCTGCAAGAAAACATTTATTTTGAATACATGTGGCCCTTTTGTAGCCATGTCTTTAAAGTAGAGGAAAACAATTCTTAGCTAGATGTTTACTATGGAAAAATATTAATTTAAATAAGCTTTGTCTCGGCTGAGTTCTTAAGCAGAAAGGAAAATGAGGCCTTCAGATGGGTTGGTCATTGCGCTGTGTGCTTGAGCATTGCGATGCCTCAGGACTGAGTGTCCCCAAGCCACTGCTCAAGTCCTGGCCCACATGATGTGGGGTTGGCCAGCAAGGAGGTGTGAGGATCAAACAAGTTTGGCACTGTGGAAGCTGAGACAGTTTGCACAGAAGAGCAGGAGGGCCAGCTTGCCTGGGAGGATGGGATTCCTTTCACAGGGCTGGAGCATGGTCAAGTGAGGGCCTGACATAGAGGCCATGTCATCCTTCCCTGTCCTGAGCTTTGGTAGTAGTGGAGACTTGGTCTTAGACAAGTGATCAGGCACAATCAAGTGCTGCTGCATGTCCTTGCAGTGGCAGCAGCTCATCATGGCGGGGAAAGGCATCTGACCATCCTCCTTGGTGCGTTAGTAGCTTGCTCTGCATTTTCTTCTGTGTGATGCCAGTGTACACTGCAGGTACAGACTGTATCACTGGGCTCTAGTATTCCCCTGCTGTGCTTGCGGAGACAGGATCTGCCCAAAAATAATGGGTAAAGCCATTCTGGAGTTTGCTAGGTTAGTGTTTATATGGCAAGATGGAAAGGATCAATGACCTAGGGTATGGTGTTGAGGTGTGTCTGATCTTAGGAAGCCTGAAGTCTATTGGGACAGGAAAGTGGTAGACTGTGGCAAGTGGGGTGACATGATATTAGCAAGGTCTGGTGCATACAACCTCTGAACAGCAGTCCCTGCTATCATCTTACCCCAGTCACTCCGAGGTTTCAGTCTAGACTGAGCCTCTTCAATCACTGGTGTATTATTATGTAGACGAGGAGGCTAGCTACTCCCAGGCTTGGGTCTTAGGGCTATTTTGTAACGTGGACACAGCCTGTGACATTTTTCTGTTTCCTATGTGAGAATGGTTTAATCAGTTGGCAGTACATACCAAGTCTTGCAATTGTATGCAAAGCTATGCTCAGTGCTGGGTCAGAAAGTTTGCAACTGTTCATGTGAGAATTTCATGTGTCTGACTCATCATGAATGAGGCTATGAGTGACAAAGTACCTTGCAGTTATTTTTCTTTTCTCCCCCTAAAGTAGGAGGAAAGCAGAGATATCCCCCCCCCCCCCANCTGCACAAATCTAGGTTGTGAAATCCATTTATAAGCTGCCTGGCAAGTTTCTTTGAACTTGCTTGAATAATCAGCCATACCTTTAGATGCAGCCAGTGTCTTTAAACACCACTGGTTATAGAAGGCACAAGTTGGTATAGAAGAATGCTTCATTGCTGTCTCTTGGATGGTCAGCCAGTAGTCACACACAACACAAACTGTCGCACTTAATTTCTAAGTTACAAGTACTGTTTAACAGTATTAGCTTTTTTTGTCTGCTGTGCAAGTGTAAGAGAATCTTATGCGAAAGACTCACAGACTTCCATTACTATTCAAAGCGTGGTGATTTCCCTGAAGGGTTCGTAGATGGGTATTTGATACTTTGCATTTAACACTTTCAGGAGGTTTGACACTCGCCTTCCGCCATGGTCAAAAGTGAGATTTGATTCCTAAAAAATATACAAATATACTCTACAATAAGACTTTTAATTTCTTTTTTAGCTTTTTGTAATCAGTAAAGTCTGACTTATTCTTGTTGATGTATGGCCTCAGCTTTTTGATGAATACTGTCCCCACGTGTCTATTTTCAAGCTAAAATTAGTCCATATTTAGATGCATGAGTTGGGGTATAGTGGCAGGACTGAATATATGGGACTGCAAGAGTGTTCCAGAAGTTCCTGTGTTGTCAATACGTTGGTCAGCAGTTGTACTTTCTTTAAGATAAACCTTCATAGATACTCTCAGATAATACCTCATTTTTCCCTCCCAGAGTAATTTAGTCCCAACAAAATTTGTCCAGTGCTGGAGAGCATCCCATGAACAGCAGCCACATCACCACATTCCTCTCCTCTCACAGCCAAAATTTCCTTTCCTCAGTTATGGCTCATTTACAAAGCCCAAATCTCAAATATATCCACTCTCTTAAAGGAAGTCAGTCCTAACCTCACAGTTGGATAATCTCATCCCTTAATTGTAGATTAAAAATTCTTGGGCTTTCAGTAATTATTTGCGTTTCATTTCAATCTCTCAGCATTCATGCGCAGTAGGGCTCATGCCCAGCCCATGTGCTTTTGGATTCTCTTGTTTCATGACAAAAACTGGGACAAAATGAACATAATCAATGATTCTGAACCTACATGATTAGTAGAAATTATTATTGTCAGAACTCTTTTTAAAGTATCGGTGAAGTAAAAATAGTTGAAGTTTAATAAGCTGTTAAATATTTATGAAAATCACTGAACAAAACCCCCGCCCTTTTTACACTGCCTTAGTGTGTGTTAGTGGCTGACAAACTTCAGTAAGTCTTAATCACTGCTTGTGTTATACTCAAAGTTTTAGTATTGCATCTCAATTTTGTGTGGTTTTGTGCTGGTCATCTGAATTTTGGAGTCAGCAGCCAGGCAACAATTTCTTGGTCCAGTCTTGCTGAATGGCATTGCTTTTCAGTCTGTTTTAAGATTCCAAATATATTGCACAGTCTTTAGGTTAGTCATTTTTGGTGAGAAGACTGTTTTGCTCATTTTTTGTCATGTGTCAAATTAAAGTCTTGTTTTATGCATTTTTTGTGCAGCTTCTTGCAGTTGTATGTTGATAATTTTTTCCCACAAAATAGTGGATGGGATGGTATGTCAATGGATTGGCCATGACTAAGAAGTCTTTGAAGCTGAAAGTTAATTTTAATACTCACTAGCTGAAATTATTTCACTCCTATTTTATTAGAAGAATATTTCTTCATGTGACTGTATTGCTTGCCTCGCTGAACTAAAGTTAAAATTCCCTCTATTGCTATTATAGCTTTCCTTTTCTGCCTTTAATCACATTGGTTGGAAATGGCTGTAGATAAGTCTTGTTCTTATTTGATCAATTATGCTTTGATTTAGTCTTTTTTATTGGTAAAAAACTGTGCTTTGAGCTATTTCGAAATGTGTGCACTAGATGATTTTAGATTCAACCAATTTTGGCATATCCTATTTTCTGTTTGTCTGAAGATTGTTCAACGTTTTTACTGTGCAAATTATCAGATTTTGGCTTTGGGCAGAATCATAAAGGGAGACTGTGAAGCATTTTGTAACAAAGCTAACTCCTCCAAAATGTCTGTTTCGGAGCTAGTTTAATTTAAGAAGCTGTAATTAGCTATCTTTTTAATCGTTCTGGCACAAATGGAATTTTTGAAAATGTAGTATATACTGCAGAATATTTGTAGTGGAGCATAGAGTACAGACAGGTCCAGATCTGGATCACAGAACATGCAAATCTTGTCCATTTTCCTGTCAAAGTTTTCAGTAACTTCTTAGAATTCAACTTGATTTTACAGGACTTAGATAAACTACTCACAAACACTGCTGGATGAAGTGTACTTCATTTGAGGTATCTCATAATCCAAAACTAACTGCAGGCTTTAACACTGGCCAAAGGATGACAAAAACAGTGAAATAACTGGATATGAATAGTGGGTCATGACTTGTAACTGTATAGATATTTATAGCAACATTGTGTGCACACATAGCTACACATCCTGCGATGAATTGTGGCCAGTCGTGGATGTGTGAGTTCTGACCTGTGTCCCTGGGGACAGGGATTCCAAAATTATTTGGTCAGTTAGAGACCACTTAGGTAAAATGAAGGAGACTTTCTCTTGCAGGATTGAGGAGTTTACCCTTCTTTGCCTCAAAGCTCAAGTTTTCAAAGGCCAGCCCAGATTTAGCTTGAAAAGAGCTGAAAGTTGAGTTGTTATCAGATCTGCACTGAGGACAAGCACATGATGCTGCCACTAGGTATGATATGCACAGCAGAGCCTCCCTTTCAGGTATCTCTGTGCTTGGCCAGCCCATGACTGAATGCAGATTTTTATACTCTCAAGTCAAGAAGTGACCTTCTGCACAGACCCATAGAAAGATCTAACCCTATTGGTTGCTCTGTGCCCAGAGGATACAGATTCTGCAGCAGTGAGATGTTCATTGCCTCATGAAGTCTGTCCTTGTTCCAGTCCTTCAGTATTTGCTTCTGTCTTAGAATCATAGAATGGCTTGGGTTGGACACTAAAGATCATCTAGTGCAAACCCCCTGCTGTCGACAGGGACATCTTCAACTAGATCAGGTTGCCCAACACCCCATCCAACCTGGTCTTGAGACTTCCAGGGATGGGACATCCACAGCTTCTCTGTGCAACCTGTTCCAGTGTCTCACTGCTCTCAAAGTGTATAAAGATATATTCCTTATATCTAATCTAAATCTACCACCTTTTATTTTAGAACTGTTGCCCCTTGTCCTGTCACTACAGGCCCTGGTAAAAAGTGACTCTTCATCTTTCTTATAAGCTCCCTTTATTTATTGCAAGGCTACAATAAGGTGTCCCTGAAGACTTCTTTTCTCTAGGCTGAACCACCCCAACTCTCTCAGACTGCCTTCAATAGGAGAGGTGGTCCAGCCCTCTCATCATCTTTATTGCTTCCTCTGGACTTGCTCCAACAGCTCCATGTCTTTCTTGTACTGGGGACCCCAGAGCTGGACACAGTACTCCAGGTGGGGTCTCATGAGAGCAGAGTAGAAGGGCAGAATCCCCTCCCTCGACCTGCTGGTCACGCTTCTTTTGATGCAGCCCAGATTATGCTTGGCTTTCTGGGCTGCAAGCGCACGTTGCCAGGACATATTTAACTTTTCATCCACCAGTATTCCCACCTCCTTCTCTGCAGGGCTGCTCTCCATTCATTCATTCCCCAGCCTGTACTGATACTGGTGATAGCCCTGACCCATATGCAGGACCTTGCACTTGGCCTTGTTGAACTTCATGAGGTTCACACGGGCCCACCTCTCAAGCCTATCAAGGTCCCTCTGGATGGCATCCCTTCCCTCCAGCATGTTGAATGTACCACTCAGCGTGATGTCATCTGCAGACTTTCTGGGGGTGCGCTCAATCCCAATTAAAGACATGTCTATGTCATTAAAGTAGGTGTTCAACACTACTGGTCCTGACACAGACCCCTGAGGGACACCCCTGCTTACTGATCTGCATTTGGACATTGAGCTGTTGACTGCAACTCTTTGGACATGGCCATCCAGCTAATTCCTTATCCACAGAAGAGTCTGTATCTCAAATTTAGAGATAAGGATCTTGTTTTGGACTGTGTCAAAGGCCTTACAGAAGTCAAGGCAGATACACAAGTTGTTCTTCCCTTATCCACTGATTTAGTCACTCCATCACAGAAGGCCACCAGCTTAGTCAGGCACAATTTGCCCTTTGTGAAGCCAGAAATCTCAGAAAACAAATGTACCCTAACTTGTATAGGTTAAATCAATGTATGACAGATCTCTTTGTTGCTGCAAATGAAACCTAGTTAGCAGAGCACCAGTTGTGTGCACAACTGCTGGGCTGTGGGCTAACACTCTAGATTGTCTAAATCTATATATAAATCAGATACTTAGTGAATTCAGTCATATGCAAAAAAAAAAAGAATAAGCTCAGAATTCAAGAATAAGGTTTTAAAAGGCTAGGGCTGCAAGAAGAGTTTAATAGAATATTTATGATGATGGTAATTTGCCATTATCTTTGTTTCTGTCAGATTCCTTCTCTAGGAATTAAAAAAAAATATTTAAAGTCTGCTTTTGATGACAAAATTATTATTGTTCCTTCTTTTTTATTTGCTAATTGAAAAATTCCCAGGTGAGACTTAAATGTGCCACGTTAGCCTATCCACATTATCCTGTTAGTGCAGAGAGGGCTCACAAAAAAGTTGATGCAATTAATTTTCATTCATCAGCCTTACTACACTCCCTGCAATAATCACTGTATTTAGCCTTATATTTATTGTTCAATCTTGCATCAGTTTTTCACTTCCTCTGTAAACATCAGAGGTGAACCTGAGGTTTTGTTTTAAGCATGATTCTGTTTTGAGAAGTTCATTTTCTGTTCTGCTTCTTGTATATAGACCTGAAAGTGTTCATTAGGGCAAAAATGCTCAGTATGCACATTGCTTGCAGATGTTGCTGAAAATAATCAGTGTGAGTATTGCTTCCTGATACTGCCATAATATATTGAGCTATCTTTAGCAAATTAAAATCATTGTTTATTTGGAAGAGTTTCATGCACCATATATTTGCTGTCAGGTCTGCATTTCCTGTTGATGAATACATCTTTAAATAATGTGAACTTGTTTTGGATAGTTACCATGAATATCTCATGACTGCTGCTATTCCGTGCTACCATGCTATTTTTCAGGCTTCAGTTGCTTTGGCAAACAGTGAAAGCTTAGAACTGCTGAAGGTAGCAGTCTGAAAATACAAGAAATGTGGAAATTTTATGAGAAGAGCCGTTCTTGTGAAGTCAGGATAAGCAAATTTTGAGTGGTTGTTCAATTTTTAAGCAAACCTAATAATGCTATAGACCAGAGTAGCCAGCATTTTTGTAAATGCCGTATGTCTATGTGCTGTGGTATAGTCAAAGAGGCTTTATGAATGTCTTCCTAAAAATCTGGAGGCTTTTTGCCTTCTTGTTTCTGAAAATAAGTAATGGAGAAACAAAGTTTCTTCGTCTCGGATATATCTGCTGATGAAAAAGGACTATAGTACAGTTTTCTCTGCATGGAGCACCAAAAATTAGCTCGGCCTTCCTATGTTCACATTTCGTTGTACACACAGTGGAAAAGTCATTGAATATTGCAGCTGTAAGTTTTGTTTCCATGGTCTTGCACATCAGCACTCATGATTTATCATGAACAGTTAAAACAAATTCTGTGGATGCTACTTGTTCCTCTCTTTGCAGCTGCTGTTTCTGTCACAAGAGTCCTTTTCACTGCCTTGTGTAGAAATGTTGCATTTCCCAGGCTTATTCACAGCTCTAAAGCCATCATGCTCCATTGTGAAGCTTAGTAGATGCAATTAACATCATCCTCTCTCAGCAACATCCTTTGCTTGTGCTCTTTTCTTTCTTGAACTGTTCATCACTAAATGGATATGTTACTGTATAAATCTATGGTATACTGACATCTTGAACATTTTATAATTGGTCCTCTCATCTCAAGAAGAATATAGTAACAGTGGAAATGTTCTATCCAATAGATGGCTGATTTTCTGATCAAGGAATGGAATGATTCCTGTATGTGGAACAGTTTGCTGAATCCTCATCCAGACTCGTTGGTCTCAAAGAGAGAACTGATCTGGGTTATGCCCGTATAAAGCTGTGAATGGCACAAACTATATAGGAAACTTCTTCTGTCCTCTTTCTGTGCAAGAATTTGTGGGTGTCAAAGCCACCTAGCCTGAGGTAGGTTCAAAACAAATGCAAAATATAATTCATCATAACATGCTATTTAGCTGTGGGAACTGCTCATCACAGGACATTGTGGATGCTGAAGATTTACATGGGTTCCAAAATGATTGGATTAATTCATAGAAGAAAAATATGTTAATGACTATTAAATACAAAAATTCACTTCTGGCTCAGGAAGTCCCTGAGATGATAATTCCTGGAAGCAGTCCTGAAGCTTGGCCTGCAAGACTTTGCACTTCTCCTTGTGGAACTTCATGAGGTTTCCGTCAGGCCATTTCTTCAGCCTGTCACAGTCCCTCTCCTTTTGTCACCTATGTACTTATAGAAGCCTTTCTTGTTATCTTTGACGTCATTTGGCCAGATTCAATTCCGGCTGGGTTTTACCTCTTCTATCTACATCCCTGCATGCTCAGACAGTGTTTCTGTATTTCTCCCAGGTTACCTATCCTTGCTTCCACCCTCTGTATGTAACCTTTTTGTGTTCGAGTTTGGCTACAAGCTCCACACAGGCCTCCTAGCATTTTTGCCTTACTTCCTATTTGTTGGGATGGACTGCTCTTAATCAACTTTCTTGAGCCCCTCTTCCCTCTGGGGACTTTTCCTAGCAGATCTTTGAAGAGGCCAAAGTCTGCTCTCCTGAAGTCCAGGGCTGTGAGCTTGCCTTTCCCCTCTTCCCTGCCCTCAGGCTACTGAATTCCACCATCTCATGGTCACTGCAGCTAAGACTGCCTGTGACCTTAACATCCTCAACAAGCTCCTCTTTGTTGGTGACTGTGAGAGACCACCTTTCCTCACTGACTCCTCTATCACCTGGGTGAGGAAGTAGTCATTGATACACTCTAGGAGCCTCCTGGATTGCTTATGGCCTGCTGTGTTGTCCTTTCAGGAGATATCAGGGTGCTTGAAGTCTCCCATGAGGACCAGGCCTGTGAATGTGAGGCTGCTCCTATCTGTCTGTAGAGGACCTTGTCCACTTGTTCTTCCTTATCGGGTGGTCTATAGCAGACACCCGCTACAATGCCACCCTTACCTGTCTTCTCTTTAATCCTCATCCATAAGCTCTCCATTGCTTCATCATCTATCTCCATGCACTCTGACTACTCTCACGTAAAGGGCAATTCTCCCTCCTTGTCTTCCCAGCCTGTTCTTCCTAAAGAGCCTGATCCCTCCATTGCAATGCTCCAACTATGGGAGCCATCCCACTACATCTCTGTGATTCCAACAAAATCATAGCCCTGCAACTGCACACAGATCTATAACTCATCACATTTATTCCCCATACTCTGTGCATTAGCATAGAGGCACTTCAGTGAGGCATTCCAGCACGTTGACTTACTGAAAAGAGTTTTGGGAATTTCTCCATAATGGTTCCTTGCAGACATTTCCTTGCTTTACCTACAAATGCTGGACGTCACCCCCCCAGCTTAAGTCCTGTATTGTTGATTTTGCGATCCCTTTCACATCCCCCCATGCCCTTTGCTTATTGACTCTGTCATTCCCCACTCTTGTACTCATCTGAGGGAGTGAGGAGATATTTAGAGCATAGCTGACTAAGCCTCTAAAACACCTTTGTGATCTGAAATGCCAATAATATCAATGATACCTATGCACTGGGTTAGAAGCGTAAGAGTGTATCAGTACAAAAGGTTGATGTTTGTACTAGCAGTACAAGGTTTCCATCTCTGACAAAGTGAAATGTATTTGTGGTTGAATTCAGAATGGGCATTTCAGCACTCACAGCCTTTTTTTGATCCTTGCTTCCAGGAGAATTGGTGTTATTTATAGAAAACTTTCAAAGTTTCTCCTAGCGAGTCCAGTTTCCTGCCTATGCAAGAATAGTATAAATGGTATGTGGTAGCTTTGCAGTTTGCTAATGGCTTCACGTGGATATGTTCTGCTTATTGCACTTTCTTGGACTTGATGATCTTAAAGGTCTTTTCCAAGCTAGATGATTCTATGATTTTTCTCCAGAGCTAATGGCTAGTTAAGGATGACAATCAGCTGAATGGATGTGATTCCTAATGCTTGCACAAAGCTAGAAACTTAGCTGTCTTCATTTAGTGATTAAGTGGCTTTTGATATCTTAACTAGTGGCAATATAATGATGGATGGTAGCTATGTGAGAGTCTTGTTCCTGCGGAGGTACTGGGAGTAAGGACTGCTAGATATCCAGCCTGTAAAGGCTCATAAGCCTGTGAGGTTAGGGACAAAGCTGAGGCAGCTGTATTATGTGATTCAGGTAGATCTTGGACATAACTTTTAGTAGAGGCAGCAATGGTATATCCAGCCTCACTGGAGAAGGAATTCATTTATGCCTGTCTAAGAGACACATCCTAGAGGGACTAAAGTCTTGGGCAGTGATGAATAGGCACTGTCTCTGACTGAAGACAGAATTTAAAGAGGCTTCCTTTTTTTCTGTCCTGCTTTCCTTGCACACGCTTCATTCAACTGCATATCACAGTGTCTACCTATGTTTTGTTAACTCACTGAATTCTCCTTTCCCACCTAGGAAATATTTGTATCAGCGTCAGTATGGAACAAATATTATTATTGAGACTCCAAGGCAAAATGGAAATAGCTAACAGCTTGGCGACATGACAGAGGTCACCACAGCCTGAAAAAATACAAAAACAATGTTTTTATACTAAATAAATGTCAAGTACTAGTTTGCAGTTATTTAATGTGTTTTGTCTACTGTACAAAAGAAAAAGATGGTGTGAAGATATCTAGAATCCTAGCAATGATTGAAGAGAATCTAATTATATAACTTTTCACCAAGTATGATTTGAAATATGTGGGAATCATGGCTGCTGTGTATGAACAGACTGATGGGCATGATCCAATCAATGCCAAAATTGAGCTGCTACTTAATATGTAATGTGAAATGCTCCCAAAACCTTCATTTTTTCCTGCTGATGTAACAGCAATCAATAAAAAGTTATGGCATTGCATAAATTGAACTTAGTGATACATGAAATTGTTGATGAGAAGCCAGGATGGAACACCTCCAAGGCTGTGTTGACTATTATGAAGCTTTCATCTTTTATGCTGCTCTTAAAGATGTTTTATGTCATTCATACTCTTGTTCTACTCCTGTAAACCTGCTGTGGTGTTATATGATTTTAGACAGGTTTATGCTGCCATCTTTGTGCTATATTGCACACCAGATGTCAGGATAAAACTTGCAGTGATGATGCTGTGGAATCTAATTGGTTTTTAGGAGCTGAAGCCATGATGTTTGGGCCAGCCAGTATCTAAAATGAAAGTCTAGAAATATCTCTGTCTTGTCAGCTGAAGCAGGAAACAAGCAATGCTAAAGCACAGTCTAAGTAGTGTGAGATTACTGCTGATGGTTGAAAATAAATGATACGTGACAAGTTGTACTGGTGCTGACCAGTTCAAGTTGGAGTGGGTAAGTGTGATAACAGTAAAACTGCTACTGAAGTCAAGAAAAAGGATCGAAAACATCAGTAGTCCAGCAGGTAGAGTTCCTGGTTGTTACTGAATGCATGGGTAGTCAACATGGAAAACTCATACAATTGGGCTTTTTAGCTAGGTTTGTATGCATGAAGCATGGTACTGCCAGCTGCAGCATGCGTGGTTTCAAAGGACAGTGCAGTGACACTTTGGAAGGAAAGGCTATCCTCTTCTGCTCATCAACAGGCTTCAGATGCAGCTCTGGACTTAGAGAAAAGGTTTTTAATACTCGAGTCCCTGTCTAAACTCTTTAATCTCTATTCCCTGCCGAAACCAAACTAAACACAGAAATGTGCTTGGACAGATGGAGGCAAAGGCTGTCGTTTTATACATTTTCATACTGTTGATATTCTGAGCATTATCCTTTGACCTGTCTACAAAGAGCTTGCTTTATCTTTCCCATTCTTAAATTCCCCCGCCTAAAATTCAGTTTTGTGTGACAGCTCTAAAACCACAAAGTGATTCTAATTCCCTTCCTCCAGCTCTTGCTCAGTGTCACAAGCATCCAATACAGCTGAAATCTTTTAGAGAAGTACTGTTTCTCTGCTTCCTCAGCTCTACTGCGTACTACCACAGGTGACAGTTCAGCTGACAAAATAAAAATTTGCATCACCCATTGACATGTGTTAACTCATTCCTGTCTTCTGAGGGTGGCCATGTTCTTCCACAGCCTGCAAAACCAGATCTACAAGTATGAAATCAGTAGGCTGTAAGAATTGTGGAGTGTATCTGTTGACTCCAAGGTGTGTAAAGAAGGGCTTACTTGCCTTACAGGGCTAACTCCTCTGGGGCAGATATTTTCAGGATTATTGGAAGAGTGTAGCTTGGAATAGCATCTACTGAATATAGTTGAGCTGAATTTGTAGGTGTTCATCAGATTGACTACTTCAAGGACTCCCAGCAGAGGAGGAGGAGAAGGAGAATGTTGCCTTGATGCATAACAAGGTGGCAGATTTACAGCTTTATTTTTCCCCTTTTGGGGGAATGTTGAGTTGATGAAGATACTCAAGGTGAATGGTAGCAGGTGCCACCATCTCTCTGCAGCCTTATCTAGCCAAAGAAGATGCAGATGAGAAAAACAGACATAACAGAGAATTGAGTGAGACATCCAAGTCACTCATGCATGAGAGGACTCCTTTGGGATATTGAAGGGAGATGCAGAGGTGAGATACCTGAATGCAGGAAAACTACATTGTTGTGGGAGCAGCATTTGGTGATCATCAGTTGGACCAGGGAAAGAAAATGTTTATGTTTTGGGCCTTGAATGGGTACATGGAGAATGATGCAGTCATAGTGGGCATTTTGTTGCACTTGTAAGTTTCTTTTAACTCAGTACAAGATGGGATATCTTAATGCCCATCTTTTGAGGTAGAGGTGATTGGATCTATGCTGCAAATTCCAAAAATGGGTACTACAACTGCTGGAGATGAGATTCTTTTTCAGAATTAGAGCTGTTGGCTGGGCTGTCCTCTTCAAGCGGCATGGGCAGATGTCAGCCTTACTGATATCTCTGCCAGTTGTTCTATAGACAGTGCTATTGACCAGTGGTCTTTAAAGGTTATGAGACTTCAGCTATGTAGAGATGGAGCAGTGCCCAGATGTGTGGTTCTCTTCCAAGCAGCAACAGTGACAAACATGCCTGTTTAAAGAAAAGAAGTCTCCCTGTATTACATACTCCCTGTATTACATACAGTTTGAAACATTTGGTATCTTTATTGGAAGGTTGTCACAGATTCAGATGAGGTGACACCCAGGTTCCAACTTTACATAAGAGATTGAGTTTCAAAGATAATCCCAAGGTAAGAAAATGAATAATGCTGTTCAAAAGCTGAATGAAGAATTGAGAATTTACTATGACTGAAGCAACCGAGACTTAGGCACACAGCACCGAGTCCCACCACTTGCATTTCTTTTAGTGCTGTTTGCATCTCAACCACGTATCAGAAGGTGATCCTGACTTCAGGCACATCATTCCTGACTGGCATTCTACTCAAGCACCAAAACTGCAATGTGTGGGCTCCAGTTTGCTTTTGGCCCTGGGCATTAATTCCTCAACACAATTAAGAGAATCTTGCTGAGATCATGGATCACTGTGTGAACACTGAGATGATCCTTGGCTCTCAATCCTTTGTCACTTCAAGCTGCTCTCTGAGGAGGTGACTTCTGCCACTAGTGGAATGATGATCTGTAGTTACTAGGATGTTTTCAGAGTTACTTTATCTGCCTTTCTGGAAAGCAGATCAATGCATGGCAGCTCCAAAGTGTTGCTAGTAGTGAGAATTTTTGTAAATAGAACCTATTGCCGCTATAGGTTTTGAAGGTCCTTCAGTTACCAAAATCATGATTCATGGTCCTAATATCAGTTGCTTCTTATTTCCTGAATAGCACTTATTTTTTTCCAATTCCATTAAAGAACTATAAATATCCACTGAAGGGCTCCATTGATCAGCATCAGTCTGCTTCATTCTCTTATTAGCAAATCAGTTTCTAAAATAGATTAAATACCACCTGTCCAATCTAATTGTATGCTAATGGTAGGCTTCAGGATTAGAGTTTTGCTAATGTGCATGTAGACTATCAAGTCATAGAATCATAGAATGGTTTGGGTTGGAAGAGACCTCAAAGACCATCTAGTTCCAACCCCCGTGCCGTGGGCAGGGACACCCTCCACTAGACCAGGTTGCCCAAAGCCCCATCCAACCTGGCCTTGAACACTTCCAGGGAGGGGGCATCCACAACTTCTGTGGGCAAAAGTCATCTAAATGCTTCCCAGTTTTTTCAGATATCCACGGTGTCTGGAGCTTATGGATGTTGAACTTGAGCATCACCATCCTTATGATGGGATTTTCTATGTTGGTAGAGAATACTCAACTTGTAACTCACTGGGTACCTGTCTTGTATGGGAACATCTAGCTGGACCCTTTTCAGCACAGAAATTGGCACCTCAGGTTGACATCACAAATATAAACTCTTAGCTATTTTGAAAGAGCCTGTTTTAAGGCTAAGAACTCCACACTGTGAATGATGGAAAACCAGAGTTTTCCCTGGTTGGCAAAGGCCAGTGGTTCCTGCTCCTTGACCCATCACTGCAATGGGAGCACAGCGCTCACTTCTCCTACGCTGACGCCTGCGTGAAGGAGGAAGTGAAGACTAACACTGAGGAATGTCTGTAGTCTGGTGACTCTGGATCTTCTTGTTGGCCCTTGAACTTTCCAGACTGTTTCATGTGAACAGACCTGGTTTCTGGACAGATCACTTGGCAGTTAGTTATGGCAGTATTTTTTCCTCACAAATCACAGTTGTAGTTGCTAAAGTCCATGAAGCATTTCAGCTATGTACTTTTTAAGCCCAAATTACATAATGGGGGATGTCTCTCTTTTTGGGACCAGTACACAGACCTTACAGGGATGCATTGTTTTCTCAGTTAGTATCTGAACTTCTTGTTCTTCAGCTGTTCATACAGAGAGCTGAAATTGGTTCTGTGACTATTGTACATACTGTGTGGGCTCATTCTGTCTCCTGAGCTCATGCTCCTCCTCCTCTCTCCCTTCTTCACTCGCCAGACTCAAGAACTCCTTTAACTGTTTTGCAGTTGATCAGCATCAGCAGGCAAACTCCCTGGCCTTGTCATGCATAAGCGCTAACACAGGCAAAGGACTGTCCCCAGTGAGTGGTATGAATTAGGCCACTTGGTGGGAGAAGCTATTTAGCTGTGTGAGCGTAAGCTCAGGGCTAGAGAATTGGTCCTGACCCTAACGGCTGCCCAGGCCATTTGTATAGATAGATAAATATAAAAAATACGTACAAAGAGAGAGACCATAGTGACAAGAGACATTGATACAATTTGTTGCGTAGGAGGTCTTTATCTCTAGTAATAAAACACCTTTTACGTAAAATGTACGTTAACAAACCCAGTAAACTTGGGCCTACTTTAACAGCTATTAGGTGGTAATTAGTCCCTTTTGGGGAACAATTAGAGCTCCTCCTAGTGCTTTTGGAGTAATACCGTAGAGGACCTGTACCAATTATGCTCAAAATATCTTGCAATTTTCATAGAAATAAAAAGTAATTAACAGCTTGCCTTAGTGTTCTCATTATCTAAGTTCAGAACTGTTTCAGGGCTAGGATTTTAATTGAAAAATGATTGGAAAGCTTTCCATTAAGAACCATTCCTTTTTTCTTTTTATCTCTTTCTCTTCTATAAAACAGATTTTAGAGTACTTGTTTGTGATCCTACTGCTGGGGAAAACAGCTACATCTTTGCTTTATTAGAGTCAGGCAAAGATGACTAGGAGAGCTGCAAAAACCTGGACATTTTCATAATGAAACTGTTTAAAATTACCCATCATCATGTGTAATTATCTTCTGTTTATCTTATATTTTCAAAACAAGTGTATACTATAAAGGATACTAGCCAATTAATTGTAGTTAGAGCCTAAACTTTGTATGCCATTAAATCAAAATGAGAGGGAATTCTTCTAACATACTTTATTTTATATTAGTCATTCTTCCTAGACTCTAAATTGCTTTGTAAAGAAAGATTTTACTATGGTGAAGACTTACAAATGCTAAGTAATACTTTTGTAATAGTACCATAATCTTTATAAATAAGAGCATATTGAAATTTTATGTGACATAGTTGAAGCGTAGTGGCAAGGTCAGTTTGGGAAGTTCCACTTATTCCTTATGAAACTAGGAGACAGGTCATTACTGACTTTGCTCATGTTAAAACCAGACTGCTGCCAAAAGGCAGCAGCAATTGCTTTTGGTTTGAAGCAAAATCACATGTTCATGAAGTAACGTCAGGGGCTTAAAGCTGGTGGAAATCTTGATGTTTGTCAGCTGAACTATTCTCAAGCTTGATCAAAAAAACTGGCATCGCATTGGGTGCTTTGGCTGACATTGTGCTAGAACTATCCAGCTTTGGGAAACTGGGATGTTTTGGCAATTGAAAAGAGCTGAAAGAAGAAAAAAAACTTGGAAAAGATTTAGTTTCTTGGAAGTATTGACTATGGTTTTATCTCCCTGTAGATGCAAATTGAGAATGTCTAGGTAATTAAATGTATCGCTCAAATATTTTCGCTGTGAATTCACCATCTAGAGCCCCACTCTTCTACTTTCCTGTATTCTCGTGAGAGCAGTTTTAAAAAGCACGCAATCGTTTAATGCTTGAGATAACAGAGGATCCAGGGCTCTTGACAATCCAGTGGACTCATTAGGCCAAGAGCAGATCACACTAATGAGCAGACTACCAGCTGCCAAGTGATGCAGCACCTGGTGCTGGAGGTGTGCATGGGATGAAGATTGACTTTCATCATATTTCAGCTCGTTATAAAATTGGTCTCAGAGACCACTTGGATGGTTTGTGCATTGCAAGGACTGTGCATATGGCACTAAAGCAGGCAACCTGTTTTCAGAGCCCATTGTCTTTCATGCTGCTGAAGAAGCACTGCACCTACCTAGAAGCATGTTAGGTTGCTATGATAAAACACTGCTTACCTTGGGAGATACAGAATGGGAGTTTAAGCCTTAACTTTGAATGATATCTCTTTTTCTCCCCTCGAGAGTCATTGAGTCCCTCTAGCCTTTGGAAGGAGCCCAAAGTTGACCAGGATTGCACAATCCTGGAACGAAACTCAGGGAGAAGAGGAAGCATCTACTTTGCAGTTACTGCGGGGATGGCAAGTTAAAAGGGTTTGTCTTGGAGATGTGTCTGTCTGATGGTAGTGTTTGGGGCCATGTATGTCAAAGTAGGATTCCTTTACTTGCAAAACTAGTCAGTAATGAAACAACAGATTTATCATGGATAGAAGAGTTGACTGTCTGATAGGCTCGTGGTTTTGTTTCTTAAACTGACTTCACCAGGACAGTGAAGAAAAGAGTAAGAAAAGATTCTTCTTAATGTTTTGATTTACAGTATTTTCACAGCAACTGTAATTACTTTTTCTGAGGAAGAGCAAGAGATTTCTGTTTTGGAATGTAGTTCTGTATTTTCCATCATTTGTTTAAAAAAGAAAGAAGAAAACTGAAAGCAAAAGTCCTTCTGAGCTGTTGCAAAGTCCCTTGTTGCAAGAATTGATGTACGAATTATACTGCAGAATGGGTTGAACCCCACTGAATACAGACAGCTGGGGATTCCCACCCAGACATACTTTCAAGTTGCATGTGGGGTGCTTTGGTGTTGGAAGGGTTAAAATAACACTAATTCTGCAGCCTGTCTGTACTGGGTATTGCAGGATATATTGTCAGCCTCCTCCCTGCTGTCCCATTAATGGAAGGAAATTCTGGGTTTGTAACTGAAGCTCTTTAATCTCATTCAGTCAGAAGTAGACAGGTTGAGTTCTGGTACGCATCTACATCTACATAATTTGTATCAACACAAACCTCAGAGAATTCCAAGTGATAATTTTTAATCTGTGGTTCCTTAAATGAATTTGTCCTTTGCTAGTTGTGAAATTACCTACCAGCCAAGCCTTATCTGTCCTGTTAGGGTTAAAAGGCAGATTTTCATGTGAGGCAAAGCACAGAAAGTATACTGCAATGAGCTTATGAAGGCATCTTCATCATTACAAATTACTCTATTTGCATAGAAGATATTGTTCAGTTTGGTTAAGTGAACTGAGATATTACTGAACTGACTTGGACACAATTTTTATAAGGTGTCATTTTCCTTGCAATAGTCTTATCTGCATCAACAGTCACAGTTGAAGTTGGAACCATGTAACTCAACCGACATTGAATTTCTGTATCTGTTGAATCTGAAGTTGTCACCATTCTAAATATTTTTATAGCCTGCTTGAATTGTGGTTGAATGCTGACCATTGTAAAAGCAGCCACTTTCAAGGAGATTAATTACAAGATTCCTAAATGTGGGCATCTGCTTTGCTTGCCCCCATTTGCATTTGTTCAGGTCTTCTTGTGTTTCCATGGAAGTTCAAGCTTTCTGACTATTGCCACTTGAAATGCTTCTGGTGAATCTGTTCTCAGGTGTGACTTTTGATTAAATGAATGGAAATAAATTGAAAGATCAACATTCTGTGGTGAAAGACTCCTGCACTTGCAGACACATTACATATGTCATGTTTAGAATGATGGATTAAGTATTAAAAGGAAAGCTATGCTTTTCCATTGGAGGTGTTTTGCTATCAATTTAAGGTCTGCTTGAGGGATATTCAAAGTGTACACACTGATGGATTTTTAGTTGCATATCATACAGGATCTCAGATAGCAAAGCCCATGCTTTTGCCCAGGACTTGTTGGACAGGGAATAGCAAAGTGTTTATGATGCATTAACAGAACATATTCTGAAATACAGTATTTCTTTCAGGTCATTTTTTGATTGTATGATTTAACTAATAGTCTCTTGGATGCTATGTAAATTCTATTCTTGTCAGGTCAAATTCAAATCATCAATAGTCACACTGATTTTTGGTTGTTGCTGTTAGGTTCTGGTGTTATCAAGAGATTGTAAATCTGCTAGATGAATAATACTGTTAGAGCTTGGAGTGTGGTAGTTGTTATTCCTCAGACTTACATTAATCACACACAATTACTTCTTATCTTGAACAATCCAATTAGGTATTCAGTATTCGTATTGTCACCCACTTATTGTAGACAGAAAACTACCCATTTTTAGCATCCCATTCTAGTATTACAAAATATGTTTTTACTGGACACGTGAGAGGAAATACTAAACCAAAAATGTAATTGAGATCACTGAAATTTAAGTTCTACTTCCTCCCTTCCTTTCTTCCTCCTGTTCCCTTTCCTACACAGATGGGTTTTAGCATATGTTTTGATAGGACTCATACAGGTAATTTCGAAGCCCTATGATTTACAGCCATGCAAGCATCTCTCCTGTGGTCTTTTCTTCTCTCTTAACAGGCAGCATACAGCCCTTACTCTCTTGGTGAATTGCATCTGTTCTGTAGGAGATGGAGAACTAGTAGAAAAATGGCTGAAGTAGTTATGAAGGTAAGAAAAAACCCAGATGAGTTATCCTACCATGACCTGCATTTCATATTCCCTATTCTTTTATTTCAGCTGTTGAGTTGCTTTGCTACTTTCAGTCTTCCTAAACCATTGCATTGACAGGCACGAATGTACGAAAATAAGGTGTGACCTTAGACCTATCTCCATTAACATGCAGCATAGACCTTAGACCTTAATATGTAGCATAGACCATGCTTTAGACCTAGCTCTATTAATATGTAGCATAACTTTGTCTCATCTTGTCTTTGCTACTCCTGCTGTCAAACTTATTTCTTAACAGCATTCTTTAGAGGTTTAAAATTGAAGTAATCTAAAACAGCTGTCAGTGGCAGAAGAAAATCTATTAAACAGCAGCAGGTGAAAATCTAAGAGCTATCTTATTCTAAATGTTACCCACATCAGTTAGTGTACCAGAAGTGTGAAACCTGGTTTTGAATCATCTTGCAGTCTTGATTAGAAAATGATTTTTTTCCATGTACTAATCTATTCTGGAGTGAGATGGAAAAGACTTATGCTGCACGCATAATTCCAGTGCATTTAAACTAGCTCAGGCTATGACTGTGCATTAAAAAGTAGGTGATGAAAGATTCTGTTTTTCAGGTTTCTCTAGTTCGCCATTTTAACTTAAACTTCTGAAAAGCTGATCACTCTCTCACTAGCAAGCTAGCTTTTTAAAAACAGTTTGCTTTTCTGCATGGCCATTTCTGCAGCTTTAAATTCTTAGTTCGTGTCTGTTATTCTTAAATGCCATGTGATTAAAATAAAGCCTTGAGGCTTTCTCAAAGCCAGTTCCTAACATCTGACAAATACCATAGTACTGTGTAAATATAAAATGATTGGATTAGCAGAATGCTAGTACCAAGAAACCTTGTGGAAGATGAAGCACTTACTGGGCTGGTCTCTTGCCAGCAAACAAAACATATTTGGAAAGCACATGGGGCTCCATATTATTGAGAACCAGCCTGTTTGTCACACCAGACATTGCTCTGTCAGGACTTGGGTCCACCTCTTGGTTCAAGCACTATGAAATTTTCCTCATGTTCTGTTCAGACAAGTCAACTGTAGAATTAACCTTTCTGTATGACACTGAGTTTAAAGGGAAAAAAACCCCCCATACTTCTTTAGTAGATATCATGTTTAATCTCCACAGTTCCAAGTAGGTCTGATAGTGACTAAGCACACTTTCTTTCAGGATTGATTATTAACATTCACTCCAAAGCTGGGTTTGCAGATGTGGCCGCAATAGCAACAATAGAAATCAACTTCTTCAGTAATAACTGATAATATAGGTAGTTCAGGTGGACTTCCTGGGCAGTTTGAAATAAATAATAAGATTGGATTAAGGATCTGGGTTCTGTTTCTTTACATTTTATTTGAGAGATTAACTTACCTGTGTCTCTGTATTCATTACCTTTTACGTCGCGTGTGTTTTATGATATTTATAAAAGTTAGTGTTTGATAAACATTACCAGAGAGTGAAATACAAATTCAGTTCAATATAAAATAAATTTATAATATATTACAATGTTTATAAACATATTTCTGTGACACTAAATTCAGTTAAAAAGCCAGACAAGTCTCTGGGCACAAAGGAGATGCACCAGAGCATGAGCTGTCCTTATAAACTTGCAAATCTGGTTGCATTAGGCTAAGCTAATCACTGCTGAGGCAAATGAGCACCAGACTTGGAATATTAAAAGTGGCTTCTGGCCATAGCCTGTAATTCAGCCAGGGAGAAATGTAGCTGGGAGAGGGCTACATCGTGACAGGATCAGATGGAAAGGAAAAGGCAAAGTAGTTTCTGTAGTGGTACAGCCAGCCTAGTTATTTGTGGTTGACAGGCCTGAGACCTGTGGCTGGAAAAGGAGAAACAACTACTAAAAATAGAAGTAAGACAAAGACTTTAAAAATAAGCAAAAATAAAACCAAAACAAACCCCGCTGTATGATGAAAGGACTTGTGGAAGAATGATTGCATGGCATAGGACTAAGAAAACTGAAAGCCCAAATGGAGTAGACTTGGTTGAAAGATCATGTCAGCCACTTGCTTATACTTAAACAAAAGAGATCAAAGAGAAACTGATGCAGCAAACTGAGGTAGGGAGGGGGCCATGCCAGATAGTATATTTGAGGTGGTGTAGGTTCAATATATTTCACAGTGGGATTCACATATCTTTCATCAGTGATTTGTCCTGAGCAGAGTAGGCAACCCTGGATGTCAGCTTAGTCTGTTTTTCCTGTTTTACAGAGTAACTTTGTTGATGTAATAATTTCAAAAACTGTTAAGAAAGCCACAAGCAACTATTTGAGGACTATTTGTTATCTACTCTAATACAGTAATTTCTCGAGTACTAAAAATCCAAAAAGTAGTGTTTTGTAAAACAACCATGAACACAAGTGCTGTTGTCATACTGTATGTATACATCACTGGCCCCTGGTTGGTAAGCAAGGTGAGTGTTGTAAGCATTGCAGTAGTGTTGGCATTATACCAGGGAAGACCTAAGACTACAGTAAGAGCCAAAGTGCTCAGGGAAAAGCTATCTCTCTATTTTATTAATTTATGTATTTATTTTGTTATCTTTATTTGAACCAATTAAGACAAAATTGAAACTGGGCCAAATTTTCTGACTATACCACTAAGCAGCATGCTTTATCCTGTTTCAAAGCATGACCATTTTGAGACTCGTGTTTTAGTGCTCTCCTCAGCCTCCAGCACCCTGCGCAAGTCAAATGCATAATTATCGCCCTAATCCTGCTCTTTGCTGAGCTTGGGCCCCAGTCATTTCGGTGATTTTCTTCTTAGAGTCCCTGAAGTTGGCTGTTAGGAGCTTATTCCTAGTTCCACCAGTTATGAACATCTCCCGTCCTTCCTCAAGGTCTGCACTAGCAAAGGCTTTGCCCATTTATTGGATGATGTGTAGGAATCAGTTGAAGCCTGATGGAAATCTCAGAGACATCTCATTGGGTTTCTAAGAATATGAGAAATGCCCTATGTGGTCAGAACAGTCTCTGATGGTGGCAATCAGAAATGCTGTTTAGAGAGAACACACAAATCTAGCTGCTTTCTGCCATCCACTCCACTTGTACTCCTCTAATATCCACATTCATTGTGCAAGGGATGTTAGAGGGAAAAGTCCTGGTCTGTTCCTTCAGTATCTGTGTATGGACCTGTTGTCCATGAACTGGTACACCACGTGCTTGAACCTTTTGCCTTTACAGCTTGCTATGGCAACAGATTCCACAAGTTCTCTACAACTCATGAAAAAAAGCAGTTTATACATTTTAAACTCATCCTCTGCTATTTTCAGTGAGTGATCTATAGTTCTGGTATTTGAAGGATTTGGTGGATAAGTTGTGCATTTAACGTTTCCTCTGCCTTCATGACTTTGTAAGCTTTGCTTGTATGCTCCCTCAGCATTTTTAGTTCTCCTTGCAAGGCAGCTGATCTCTCCCTTTCATCTTTCTAGTTGCCCTTCTGTCTTCCTTCCCTATCTCTGCTGTTTCTGTCCTGAGATGTGGAGAGTGGGCCTGCAAATGGTGCTTGAAATGAGACCTCAGCAAGGTTTTGCATGGAGGCAGAACGCTGCCCTGTGTCTTGCTTTACTGCCCTTCTGGGTACGGAAGACAAACTGCATCCCTGGCTGTTCCATGCTGCGATGTGCAAACCTCTGTCCCAGCCGTTTTCCTTTTGCACCTTCCTGATCTTGAGGCCATGTCTTGATGGCGCTCCCCAGCAGCACAATAATGTCTTGGGGATGATTCTGACCCCGGTGTGTGAATTTTTGCTCCTTTTGGAAAGCTGCATATAGGGCTTACTCCTGCCAGCTGGAGGCTGACCGCCCTTCCCCACAGGGTGGTTAGTGACCAGGATGATCCCTCATGGATTCGCAGTCACAGGGGTGCAGGGAGAGACTCCCAAAAATCCTGTTTGTGGTGGCTCTTGCCTGGTGGATGCTCACACTGCTGGGTAGGGAGGGAAATGTCTCATTTCTGGCGATGAAGATTTGACTGTACATCAACTCCCACCATTTATTTTGATTTCCACATTTTCTTTCATGGAATGTTTAATTCCTTTGCATCACAGGCTGTTTTCCGCATTAGCAATTCACTTTAATACCAATTTCTTTTGAAACTGTCAGCTTTTGAAAAGTAACTAGTAAGGCTGAAATAGTTTACGTGACCAGAAACTGAAACCTAAAGATACTCAGTCATTTCTGCAAGATTTTCATTAACATTTATCCACAAATAGCTATGAATATTTTATTTAGAAAAGCATCTTATTCCCAGAGCCATAGTGCTGCAAAGCTAGAATATACTTCTTAGTGGGGCTGATAAGGAGTCCCCAGTGGTCCTCTATGTTCTTTCTCTCCCCCTCCCTGCCATGGTTCATGTCTGTTCATGCCAGAGGTGTGGAGACAGATGCTGGGAATGGTCCTTTCCAACTTGGGAAACAGGCTGAGGTATCAGCTGTGGGGAGGCCTGTGCTGCTTTTTAGCAAGTGGTTATTTGAAAAGTTATTGTGGGCATCGCTGTTGTGAAATTTCAGCCTACTGTGACAGGAAAAGAAGATATGAATGCATCTTACAATGCATTGTTTTGGTTCCACTTTCCTTTGAGGACGGACAGTCAGAAGCCATGCCTGGACTTGGCCCCATGTGGTACCTCTGTGACTCAAAATCATTATTACTATTTTTCATACCATTTCAGTTCTGAGTTTCTCAAGTGATGCTATGGCTCTTCTCAGTTTGACAGGACTCTGTGTCTGCAAAATTAAAAGCCTGCTCTTTCCCATTGCTAGCTACTAGCCAGACTGTAGCTCATCATCCCAGGCTGCATTTAAAATGCTACAGCAGATTGCTTCAAAGACAAACCCATCCTCAATATCTGCCTCTTCTCAAAAAAAAAAAAAAA
>VXBL01003971.1:0-123982 GCA_013400195.1 Aramus guarauna
ACTTCTCTCTGCAACCTCATCACAGCCAACGTGGATAACCAATAGCGGGCAATAATCAGAGGGCCATACCAGACCAGTGAGTTTCCTGGTAACATCTCTAAGTTTGGCCCCAGGGAGGAAGCAGACTTCCCTGTGGGATGGGTCTGGTCGGCATATTGGACCCTCTGTTTGTTGAGAAATTCTTTTACCAAACAATGATCAGCTTTGAATTTAACAAGGCCTATGAGTAATTAATGTGTATGAAGATACCCTAACCTTGAGAACAGAAACATCCTGGCAGGATTGCCCGAACAGGATTGATAAGAAAGAAAAGCTTGGCCGGATAACAGGGTTGGGAAACATCCAGGGAGAAGAAATGGTCCTCAAGACCATAAAAAGGAAAAACAACCACCCGAGACCCCCACACATGTGTAGTGTAGTTTTTCAATGCCAGCATTATGTAAATGTAGTAGATATGTGGAGACTTCTTGGAAAATGTATGAATATTCATGTCTTTAAGGTATATAATGGATGAACTTTTGTTTTAGGGTAGGCACAATAGGCAGAGCTATCCCCCATGCCTCTGGTGCCATAATAAAAAATGCCTGCTTTCTAATACTAAAAACAGAGTATTGGAGAGTTTATTATCCCATATTTGGTGACAGTTTCTGGCGACCCAGATGGGACTCTGCTTCTGAATCTCGATGGATCCGCAGGATCGTAGCACCTCCAGCTGGCACTGAGGGATTCTTGGGAAGAACCTCTGATCCCTGGACCAAAGAGCTCTGAGCAAGACCCCTGGGAAGGTAGAGGCATTCTTTTCTTTAAGGGACATTAAAGTAAGGGATGTTAAAGGTTGCCTGCACGTAAGGCTCAGCGAAAGCCTCACAGGGTTGGGCTATAAAGGAAGGATTCGATCCTATCAGACGAAAGTCTGTAGGACACCTGGGTTTGGAAGATGTGGGTTAGAGTCCCACTGGTATACGGGGTTCGAGTCCCCGACGTCTTGTTATTTTGTGTTAAGTCGTTGCTTTTGTGTTTTTGTGTTGCTTTTCGTACTATTTTATAACAGTTAATAAACCCTTGGCAGAAGGGGGGATTCTGAAAAAACTCCTCTAGGATATTGAAAAATTGGAGAAAGGTGGGGGGAGATCCTCCCACTCAGAGGCATCTTGTCGAGTATTGTCAACACTGGTGGTCGTTGTATAAATTAGAAAGTGGAGAAAAATGACCTAGAGACAGCAGTCTAATGTATAATACTATGCTTCAATTAATGTTATTTNAGTTGGCGGATATTTATAGGGAAGATCCTGAAAAGGAGGGAGATGCCTTGCAGTTAGCATTTATCTTTTGTGGAACAGGCATCTCCAGATATTTCAAGAAATTTACAAAGCTAGAGGGAGAGGATTTGAGAGATTTCAGCAAGTCGTTAGAAAGGGCTGGGAAAGTGTATAATAACCGAGAAGTGGTTAAAGAGAATCAGGAAAGGAAAATAGTTGTTGCATTGACAAATCATGGGAGAGAAGTTCCTAGAGGTAGAGGATACCCTTGGACAAAGGGAGTCAGTAACTGTTTGCCTTTGAATGAAAAAGCCCCATGACAGCGGGGGGGGAATTCAATTGACTTGGACAGTTCTTCCCCAGGGGTTTAAAAATAGCCCCATTCTCCTTGGGAATCAATTAGCTAAAGAGTTAGAAGAATGGAAGACTCTACTGCAATATGTGGACGATGTATTAATTGCAGCTGAGTCACCTGATAAGTGTAAATGTATAGAAATCACTATAAGCCTTTAAATTTCTTGGGACAAGTGGGATATCGAGTGTCTAAAAAGAAAGCTCAACTAGTAAACCATTAAAGCATTACTAAACCTTTTGAATTGTTCATTCATGAAAGGTTTCATCTGGCTCTGGGAGTCCTTGCCCAATGTTTGGGATCCTGGCAGAGACTGCTTGGTTACTTTTCCAAACAGCTGGACAATGTGAGTAAAGGCTGGCTATCCTGCCTCTGGGCTTGTAGCAGTGATGGTATTGCTGATTCAAGAGGCCCAGAAGCTCACTATGGGGCATCAGATGACTGTGTACACACCCCATACGGGGACAGCAGTACTGGACCAAAAGGAAATCACCAGTTATCACCGAGCAGAACGATGAAATATCAAGCCATAAAAGTAACATCTATGCTTAATCCTGCATTATTTCTATCCACCTTTTCAGAAGATAGGGGGTAAACAGAACGTGACTGCAAACAATCAAACAGCTCTACTCTAGCTGTGATGACCTGAACGATACCCCACTTGAACACCCTCATCGGGAATTATATGCAGATGGAAGCAGTTATGTGGAAAAAGGAAGACGGTTGGCAGGTTATGCAGTGCTTTTACAGGAAAAGGTGATTGAAGCAAAGGCTTTTCCACCTAACGCCTTGGCACAGGAGGCGAAATTAGTGGCACTAGAAAGGGCATTAACACTCTCTCAAGGAAAGCAAGTAAATATTTGGACAGACTCCAAGTATGCCTTTGGAATGGTGAACGCTCGTGGAACTATTTGAAAAAAGAGAGATCTATTGTCAGCTCAAGAGTCTCCCATTAAATACGGAGAAACTGTTGTAAAACTCTTGGAGAGTATCCAATTACTGGCAGAGGTCGTAATGATGCACTGTAAGGCTCATCAATTTGGAAATACCAAAATTAATGTGGGAAACAGCTTGGTGGATCAGGCAGCTAAGGAAGCAGCTAAGGAAGCAGCTAAGGGGGGGAGGGGGGCATCTTGTTATTGTCCTTAACAAACACATTAACTTTCCCAAGGATAGGCCACAATATCAGGCAAAATTTTAGATGGCCACCTATGGAAGTCATTAGAAAAGGGAATAGTCCAGGAGATTACTGGCAAATAGATTTCTTCTGAATTGCCCTGTCAAAGTGCCTACTGATATTTATTAGTGCTAGTGGACACCTTTTCTGGATGGCCGGAGGCTTTTCCCTGTTGCACCAACAAGGCTAGAGAAGTAGTAAAGGTATTAATGACAGAAATAATTCCCAGATTTGGAGTAGCAATAGGAATGTTCTCTGATAGAGGTCCCCACTTTGTGGATACATGGTTCTGGAATGTGGAACCCCTTCAGCAAAGACAGAAAGGACCTTATCAAGTGATATTAACTAGTTTTACTGCTGTTAAGGTTGCAGAGAAGGAGTCCTGGAGCCATTACACTCAAGTAAAACCAGCATCAGAGCCAAAAGAACATCAGTGGAAGGTCACCTCGTCAGATAAAGATCCTCTCCAAATAAAATTCAAAAATCAGTATGAAAATCAGCCACTAAGCTGTGTTTTGGTTGGAACAGCCATGATGTTAACTAACTGTTCAGCTAAACAGGGGACAAATCACAACAACAAAAATATGATTGGCTAAAGAGCTTAATGTGAATTTGCACTTTTATAGGACATACATAGATGATGGATTTGAGACCCAACAGAAAGGTATCAATTCGATTAAGAGGGCAGTGGAAGAGTGGGAAAAACAAAAGGAATCTTCCCACTCGTGGTGGAATTGGTTAATCTCATGGCTACCAAACCTAACCTGGCTGAAGAAATTATTTGTGTATTGTGTTGCATCATGATTTAATGTTTACCCTTAATCACATTGTGTTGTACCCAACTGTGTGTACCTGAAAGTCAAAAATGGTATTATCAAAATTATGCAATCTAGGTGACACTCCCAAAGAAATCTTACTTTGTAAGTCCCAAAGGTGGGAAATGTTGAGAAATTCTTTTACCAAACAGTGATCAGCTTTGAATTTAACAAGGCCTATGAGTAATTAATGTGTACGGAGAAGATACCCTAACCGTGAGAACAGAAACATCCTGGCAGGATTGCCCGAACAGGATTGATAAGAAAGAAAAGCTTGGCCGGACAACAGGGTTGGGAAACATCCAGGGAGAAGAAATGGTCCTCAAGACCATAAAAGGGAAAAAGGACTGGGGGAGGGGGGCTAACTCCCTAAATGACCACTGATGACCACCCGAGACCCCTGCACATGTGTAGTGTAGTTTTTCAATGCCAGCATTATGTAAATGTAGTAGATATGTGGAGACTTCTTGGAAAATGTATGAATATTCATGTCTTTAAGGTATATAACGGATGAACTTTTTTTTTAGGGTATGCATGATAGGCAGAGCTATCCCCCATGCCTCTGGTGCTGTAATAAAGAGTGCCTGCTTTCTAATACTGAAAACAGAGTATTGGATAGTTTATTATCCCATATTTGGTGACATGTTCCCCTCAGAAGGGAATCACCTATAACAATTATCCTCCTTTTTTTCTTAACAGAGGCAGTCATAATGTGTGGGTCTGACTGACTCACCTAGGCAACGCCCTGGATGGACCTTCACCTACATCCTCATTTGCCTGGCCATCAAGTTCCAGAGCCCCATATGTCTTGTGTAAGGGCAACTGGGAAGGTGAGGGAGGCCTTTTTGTTGTTATTGTTTTGCTTTAGTCTTGTTTCAAACACAGAGCACAGGGAATTTTCAAGAAAAAAAACCCTCTTGCTTGCTTTCTTTGTGCAGCTCCTAGGGCACATTTTGACACTGCCTAAGCAGTACTGAAGAGATGTTTGAGTTAACAGAAAAGGGGCAGTCTTCTACAATCTGTAAGCACAGATGAGGGCAATGAGATGCATGATCCAGTTGTTTGGTGACTATGTTGTTAAATGGCTTTTTCTTTTAATGCAAGAAGCAAGCAGCCAGCCTTGTTCTAAAGAGTAAAAACTTCCCTTTCCTGCAAAGACATTGTGCCTACAGCAGCAAGTTAGCACATCGAAGGACATGTTTCCCTTAATTAGGGTAAATAATATAAATGCAAGCAAGGCAGGTTTTCATGTCCACCCCTCCAATGAGTCATTCACAGGTTTAACTATTCATTAATGAAATCCAACATCCTGGTGGTTACATGGGCTGCCTAAAATTTTTTTCTCTTAGCATTAATTTTCTGAACCAGTTCTAATCAGTTAAGTGATGAGGGTATAGTCTTTAACCTCGTTGCCAAGAAAAGCAAAGATATGCAAACCGTAACCATGGCACAAGGTTATACTCTGTGATATCAAGCACCTTAGCAACTAGGATCTACAAACAGCAGCTGGAAAACACATTCTCATTATTTCACTGAATTATTGCTTTTACACTGAGACTACTGCATTCATTTACAGGGATTTTTCTCCTTCCCTCCCCCATGTAAACAAGTCTCATTACAAAGCGCAAAAGACAAATATTTCAAATACAGATGAACAATTTGGACTTGGAGAGCTGCCCTGTAACGATGCAACAGAACACAAGGCCTTATCTCTGTTGGATAAGGAATGATGTCAACAGTAGCTATGTTAACAAAGAGGTCAATAATGACTAGTAAACATAACCCAAACAATTGAGTAAGTAAAGGGTAAGCCAGGGGTTGGTGCAGAAGAGAGGCTAATGCTTTTACAAGGCCTATAAAAAATTCTTCATTGCTTTGTACTGGGAACACACAAAGCTGGAACAGACAGTTAGCTGGACTCTTTTTTTAATCATCACAGAGGAATCATTCTCTTTCCATACATTCCACAGCTATCCACTTCCAGACACTGCTAACCCCAACCACTAAAAGACTAGTTTCTTGGATGTACAAATACCCCCAGCAGCATTTTGTGAGAGACAGTATGTGTGTACACAAGAGAAAATTAGCATTTCTACTGAGCAAGCAAAGAAGGCCAGGTATGTAGAAACACACCATGATCTCAACAGGTCACAATACAGTGCAACAATAAACACTTCATTAAAAGAAAACAAACAAACAAACACAACCTCAAGCAACTTTTTCTTTATTTTCTGATCTCCCCTGGACAATTCTTGAAAAAAAATGTGTTGGCTTACTAACTTTATTTCATGCTCTTGATAAAGAATTCTTCCTTCTCAGCACCTTGCCCATACCTATGGTCCCAGAGGGTACTGGGCAAATTGTATTAAGAAGAATGCTAAGAAAAATGTCAAGGTAAATGCTCCTCATTACTGTTCTCCCTTGCAGACTCCATATGAAGTCTGTGAGAACTATTCATACCAAAGAACTGGATCTTCTCTGATGAGTCTGTTTAAACAAGTATCAATCACAACTGAAAACACCACATCTTCATTTTTTGATTTAAGTTTGTCTTCTTTAAGGGCTTTGCCAATCATACTGTACTGTAATACACCTGCCAGGTGCCTTTCCCTATGAACAAGAAACTCTAACAGTTGTCACACAAAGATGTTATGACATCTATGTGATACATACCTTCAAACTTGAACACACCTTAACTCAGCTGTTCAATGGGTGGCTGTGGTTTAAACTTCTCCTCTAACTTCTCCTGGAATTACAAAAATTCAGTGCCTCCACATTTTTTGACAAACCATTCTGCTTTTACCTAGTTTCCAGCCAATATTTCTGAAGTGCAAGTAAATATGGTAAGACAAGAATCCTGAGAATCAGCTAAAACAAAAAAACAGCTTTTAAAACCAATATCTATTCCATCTCAGGATTTTTCACCAAAATTCTGTAAAAGTGCTTATTTGCTTCTTGGTTTGTAGAAAATATGGGTGCTATCAGTTGAACAACAGATCATTCCATGATGTATTTATTTGACATACTGCCAGAAATCTACAAGAAATCTACACCTTGCACTAACAGATCTGACTCAGGGCACAGTGTACTTGAGGGGAAACAAAAAAAAAAAGAAACAATAAAAAGAAATGCATGAAGAAAACCTCACCAAACAAAATTTCATTCTAGATCCAATGTTGAAAAGAAAGACATTGTGAATTCCTATGAAAGTAATTAAAGGAAAAAGACATTAGTAAACAAAGAAAATTACACCGGTTTGTTCTGCTTTATTTTTTAAAAAAGGTCTTTCCAGTGTAAACCATGTCCCTAATGTCAGCAGATACTACACGAAGTGCTACAGTTAGACAATTATCATAGGTGTTTACAACAAATACTTGCCTAATTAAACATTGTCAGCAATTTTCAATTCATCTACTTAGACCTTGGCAGAAAGCCCTGTCAAAACATACAAAAAACAGGGAAACACAGAAAGTGCATTTTGTGCTTACACTCTTAAAGCTATTAGTCATGTAATAATAGTGTAAATATCTAAATCATCTAAATAGTGAAGAAATTAATTAAGCTCCTGACCTTTATCCAATCAAAGCAGCTTGAACTGAGAATGTTCAAAGCAATTTTTACTGTCTGTAACCTGCTGACAAATTCTTTGCACTTCACCAGTGCACAATATGCAAGTGACTTCTGCACTATTTGTTCCTCAAAAGAGCATTTAACTAGAGTTAATCAGGACTTGCAGCCCTTTGTAGATCTTACTAGCTTTAGAAAGGCAGTAAAGGAAAGACCTTGCAAACTAACCTATAAACACTTTACTGGTAGTTTGGTATTTCCAGGTTTTACTCACTGAAATAAACTCTTGCTCCACCCCATTCCACTAAGCCAGCAGTTTTTGTCCAGGTCTGTTGCAAAAGTGACTGATGACAGGTGAAGTGCTGCAGAACCCACTAAAAATTTTAGTACTACAAGATCATTTCATGCAAAGAGTTGGACAGTAAAAGGATGACAGTGACATCTAACAACTCATGATATTTCAGGGACATTAACACAGCAAACTCAGCTGTTCATTTGGTGACGGTATGGCTGCAGACAGCAGCCTTTAATGTAGGGGACCGTGGTGCAAATTGATTCCCTCATTTCCACAGCAGTTATTTCCCATGTTAAAGATGCTGGAATGGATCACATATAGATCCCTATTAAAAACAAGCAAACAAAAACACCTACCTCTAGTCCCACCAATTTTTCATCAGTGTGGAAACAACTTTTCCTTTCTTGTCCCTATTAAGGGAACAAAGAGCCACATGATCACTCTCTCTGCTTTACATGAGGTTTTAATGAAGCTCACATTAGACTGAAATGGCTCTTTCAGTACTTGAAGTCAAGCAGAGAAACGCAGTATGTATCTTCGTAATGTAGAAAACTGATCTCCTTGGTTCCATCCCCATACATATGTGGACTAGAAAAAGTAGCAGGAAAAAAGGCAGGCTGAGCTACAGGATACTCTCAAAGGTGCCTGACACCTCCGTAAGAATTTTGTATTTGCAAGTTTTCAGTACTTTAACAACACTCTTCTAAAGTAGTTTACACTTACTTTGATTAAACTCTTCATCTATGCTCAAGACTGTGATCTAAAGATCAAAGTTTATGGTTCTTGCTCATCAGCAGAACAGGAAGTAGCAGCCACACTTAAGATTTAGTAAGTGGATTAGTTGCTTCCTGGCCAGTCAGGCCTTCCTACTATTCAAATTATTAATGAAACACATTAACTTAAAAGTGTGTTTGCACCTTCTCAAAGCTCTTACCTATTAGGTATATCAATGATCAAAGCATACTTTAATTTTAGAATGGGCTAAAATACATTTGCTTTAGGTGTGTGTGTGCACAAACACCCACCCAGGGTGTATCAAAATACCCTCCAGCCAAAAACGGAGAAGGAAAAGACAGTTCTTATCTTTTGCAGCAACACAGGTTGCAGAAACAAGTTTGTCCCCTTCTTTACTTAGGCAACTGTAATCTGCTGGGGCAACAATACCCCTTTCCCCACAAGCCACATGGAATTTCTAGGTGAAAACAACAATGCTGAAATAGAATGAAGGCTATAAAAGGAAGATACAATGACATTTCTTCTCAAAAGTTTATTAGCACTCCATAAAATACCTATACAAGCATTCACTGCAGCTTCAAAGTTAAAAGGACATATCCTAAATGAAATAGCATTTACAAAATATTATGTTTGCAATTTCCAGAACTAATTATTTTTCCCACATCAAGATTTTAATTTTGGAGAAGTGAATTCACCTGCTGCTTCAAATCCATTTGTAGGAAGAACATGGAGAATCTGTTATAATACCACACATTAAAAAATTATGTATTTTTAAATACTAGCAAGAAAGTACAGAGCTCAGCATCTGATATGCAGTGTTTTGACACTGTTTGTATGGAAAGCTTCTCTGTGTTTATTTACTTCTCATTTTAAAATAATTGTTCAATTCTGTATGTCTTGGACTAGGCAAGGTAGGGAAAAAATCAAAGTAAATCACACAATATCTCTTTCAGAAAAAAAAAAATAATTCATGAAACATTCCTTCAATTTTCCAAAGGAAATTTCAAAGAGTTGCCAGTATCTAGGAGCAGAATAAGGAACTAACAAATGAAATGGGTCTTCTCAGATCTTCAGCATATAATGCAGTAGGAGCAACGTCAAAGATTAGAAAGATTTTGTTTTGTTGGAATACTTTTGTCCTGTATACATACGAAAGAGCCGCTACAGATTCTAAGCACAGTGTTTTGGAAAATAGCTTTGCAATTCAATTGCCTGCAATAGCTCAACAACACCATCTCTTTAATTTTCTGTGGTATAAAGTGATGTCTTAGGCCAAAAGGCCCATGGAGATCTCTTGCATAGGCTAAAAAAATGTTTCTAAGCTTTGCTGAATTCAAGGATCATCTAAATCTTTTCTGGAAAACCACAAAACATACCAGTTCTTTTCCTGCAGTGGTGCCACTATCTACTAAGAATAACATGAAACTAAATATAAATTTTGAACACACTTTTCTGAATTTTGTTCCTACTATCTTTTGCCTGGGTTCAAGAATGCTTTGGTATAGTTTTTACATTTTGCCCTCTTCCCCTTGCCCTACAATCATTTAGCCAACCATCTTTCCAAGCATTGCTGCCCACAAGTCCAGTGTTCTGCATCAAGGCAGCCAAGATGAATATTTATACCTGCGTAGCTCAGGGAAAAAAAAAAAAAAGAAAAAAAAAAAAAAAAAAAAAAAAAAAAAAAAAAAAAAAGGAAAAAGAAAAGGAAAAATAAAGGGAAAAAAATGAAAAGAAAAGGAAAAAAGGAAAAAAGGAAAAAAGGAAAAAAGAAAAAAAAAAGAAGCAGACTAGTATCACTTACTTCAGTGACTGATACGTTTAAATTCAAATTCTCTGAAGATGGAGTTACATCTTTCTAACATTTCTGCTTATCATAGAACCATATAATGGTTTGGGTTGGAAGGGACCTCAAAGATCACCTAGTTCCACCCCCCTGCCATGGGCACGGACACCCTCAACTAGACCAGGTAGCCCAAAGCCTCATCCAACCTGGCCTTGAACAGTTCCAGGGAGGGAGCATCCACAGCTTCTCTGGACAACCTGTTCCAGTGCCTCACCATCTTCATAGTATATCTATCTAAATCTACTTTCCTCCAGCTTAAGGCCATAACAAGTTGTCCTATCACTGTCCCTTGTAAAGAGTCCCTCTCCAGCTTTCTTGTAGGCTGATTCAAAGAGAGGAGGACTGAAAATAAGGTCAGTAATTTTCATTAGGAAAAGATACTCAAAGCAGCACAGTGTATTTTTCTCTAAGAGTAACCTGTGGATGAAGAGTATAATTGTCTCGTGCCTTTTTAACATGAGTGATTGCTTTACATATGTCAAAACCATTTACCCACTAACATTCTCTGTTGTAAAACTGGAAGTAGTTTCAGTGAGTTAAAAGATTTGAATACTTCCCCCCAAATACATTTACCTGCTCTCTCATCCTTAGACAAGAAACTGAATCATTCTAGGTAGGTACTAGAACAAGGAAAGGTTGCTGATTTACTAAGCCATGAATACTGCATGATAACAATCCAGGACATTATGTCCAGTCTGTAGGAGGCTTTTGTTCTGACTTTTGGACTACTTCCATGGCAGGAAGTTGCTTCAGTTGTTGCTTTAGAGTTTTCTCAGGATCACGACAGCAATGGAAAAAACCCCAACCTTAAAGCAATTAAGGTTTCTGGTCTTATTAAAAATATTCATTGCTTTAGTATTTTGTGCAATGATCACAAATTTATTATGAGATCATCCACATGTTTCCTACTAGGTTCATTTCAAAATGTTGCATCAGTTTAAGGAAAGAAGATACAGTAAGTTTTTCCTGTAGCACATAGTTTAAAGAAAAAAGAAAAAAAAAAAAAGCAAAAAGCAAAAAAGCTAAGCTTTATAACTTTTGTCAGGTGTTGAAAATAATTCTTTTCTTTCTCAAACCTGTTGTAAATCTTATTTACAAAAACAGAGTGCTAGATTCTAGAAATAATAAAAATCCTCGCTTAAAAAAAAATTCTATCATTCCTATCAGGAAAAATAGTTTTCCCCATTTCTGGCTTCAGGCAAATTCCAGGTTGTCTCACGGAATCACAGCATGGTAGGGGTTGGAAAGGACCTCTGGAGATCATTTAGTCCAACCTCCATGCTAAAGCAGGATCCCCTAGAGCCGGTGATCCCCTAGAGCAGGTAAACCAAAGTTAAGGTTTCAAAGGTCTCAAAGTTAACATCAGGAAATCTGACAATTCGAGGGGATAAAAGAGGGAGTATATTTGCTTTTAAGAGTGCTTTTAAGAGTGGAATTTCATTCATTCTATTTAATAGAAAAGGGAGTACCAGAACAACTCATAGAATCTGAACTTTGCTTTAAATTTACATTTCTATTTAAATATCAAGAGCAAACCTTAATGTTATCTAAATCAAAACTAAATCTTTTTGCTTTAAGTCAAATAGCATAGCAATTAAGTTAAAAAAAAACCTTTCCTGAAAATTTGTCTTTACCAGTCCTAGATATAACTAGCAGTTCAGCAAGGAAGCCTTAAAAAGCCTTCAATGTTCCTGTACCTCAAAATCAACAAAATTAAAATGTGCTGATGATCTCCATCAGTTCTGTGAGCACTGAGGAGCTCTAAAACTCTCATTTTTAGAAGGAAATGCAAATTGACAAGGGATTTTTTTCTATTAAATAATAAAATTATTTGTCATTAAATAATGACAAAGAAAATCTAGAACTGATGACAGAAAATCCTTACAACACAGAGAAGATTATAGCAAGGAGATTAAAAGAGATAATTTTTATATTAAGTTAAACTTGGAAAACAAATTCTTACAGTTAAAAAAGGTCATGCCTTTACAGTTTCATGATTTTTCTTCATGTCCTCAACTGAAGATTTTCCTACAAAAAGTTCTTGTTAGTTCTGATTTGGTTTAGAAATGTGACAAAACAGCTTGCTTTCAGCTCAATTTTCATACAAGTGTGTGGGAGTTGACATATATAAATCTCATGTTGAATAAGTTATATCTTCCTCTTCACACACTCTCTCTCTTTCTCTCCCTCCCCCTTCCTCCCCATTTTAAAAAAAGTAAGCATGGCCTAAACTGAAACTTTTTCTTCATGTTCATCGATCAGGAATTGTACCAATTCAATTGATTTGATTCTGTTTGCGATCAAACATAAATTGATGTCAACTCATAGAATCTAATATTCACCCAGTGAAACTCTCCGTTTTGGGGAAATATTGGCAATGCTTTGTCAGTGTCAAACATCTCCATATCCCATGTCTAAGTCAAATATTTTCCCTAATTTGGAATACGCAAACCCATAGGAATTCGGAGTTCATTAAGAAGTTTTAAAAGTAAAGAAAAATTTAAAATAAACTATTAAAGAGAGTAAATTACTTGGAATATAGCAACAGAGATCTGGCAGAATAGCAGCAAAATGACACAGGAAAGGAGGCCAATATATGACAGCCTGCAGCTGCAGCTTTCAAGATATATATCTATAGGTTGAATAATTTTATTTAATTTGAATCTTAATGGAAAATAACTTATCTATCTTAATGTCCTGACATTTTACTGAGTGGATGACTATTCTACCTTACTATTTAGTTACTCTGATCTTGAATCACTGTAACTAACCAACACACACTCACAATGGAAGAAGGCTCAGAGATGACCAAAAGAATAATTATCTCAGCGACAATATAAAGAATGAGCATCAATTATTGTAAAAAAAAAAGCTGAACTTACCTCAACACAAGGAGGACTAGAGGGTAATTCTTGTTTCAGATACATGAGTGTACCAGTGGGTCATTGGGTCATGAACAGTCTTCCTTGAGATGACTAGTGGAGAGTAATGTCTTCCTGAGCTAGCCAGACCAGCATGGGGGAAGGGGATATGGTTCAGCCCAACAGAGAGTATCAAAACAGAGCAACCAATAAAACATGTCTGGTGTTCATTTTCTCTTGTCCTGTCAATAGGCACTACTGAGAAGAATCTGTCTCCCTCTTTTTAACGCCTTCCTGTCAAGTATTTGTACACATTGATGAGATACTCCTGAGCCTCATCTTCTCCAGCTTGAAGAGTCCCCCATAATCCAAGGGGAAATGGTTACTGACCTGCCACACCACTTAGACACACAAAAGTCCATGGAGCTGGATGGGATCTACCCAAGGATACTCACCAAACGACTTTCCATCATTTATCGGCAGTCCTGTGTAACTGAGGAGGTCCCTTTTGACTGGAAGTTAGCCAGTGTGATGCCCATGTACAAGAAGGGCCAGAAGGAGGATCTGGGGAACTACGGGCCTGTCATTCTGGCCTTGGTGCCAGGAGAGGTTATGAAGCAGATCATTTTGAGCGCTATCACATGGTATGTACAGGACAACCAGGTTATCAGGTCCAGTCAGCATCGGTTTATGAAGGCCAGGCCCTGCTTGACTAACCTGATCTCTAGACCCTTCACCAGCTTTGTTGTTCTTCTTTGGACATGACCCAACCTGTCCAGATCCCTCTGAGGACAGAAAGGCTTTACAGAGGGATCTGGACAGTCTGGATCGATGGGCTGAAGCCAGTTATATGAGATTTGACAAGGCTGAGTGCCAGGTCCTGCACGTGGGTTACAGCAACCCCATGCAATGCTGCAGGCTTGGGGAAGAGTGGCTGGAAAGCTGCCTGGTGGAAAAGGACCTGGGGGTATTGGCTGACATCTAGCTGAATATGAGCCAAGAGAAACAAGAAAGATACTGACGTGCTGGAGTAGGTCCAAAGAAGAGCAACAAAGCTGGTGAAAGGGTCTAGAGAATGACTTATGAGGAGTGGCTGAGGGAACTGGGGTTGTTTAGCCTAGAGAAAAGGAGACCTTCTCACTCTCTACAACTACCTGAAAGGAGGTTGTAGCCAGGAGGGTGTCAGTCTCTTTTTTCCCCAAGTAAAAAGTGATGGGACAAGAGGAAATGACCTCAAGTTGCACCATGGGAGGTTTAGATTGGATATTAGGAAAAATTTCTTCACTGAATGAATTGTCAAGCATTGTAACAGGCTGCCCAGAAAAGTGGTTGAGTCACACAGACATGTGACACTTAAGGACATCATTTAGTGGTGGACTTGGCAATGCTAGGTTAAATGGTTGGACATGATGATCGTAAAGGTCTTTTCCAACCTAAGTGATTCCATGATTGTACAATTCTATTTCTTGCTTTAATTACCCTATACATACCCTGTTAAGGATCACATTATTTTTCCATTGCATAAACATGGTCAGGTATGCTCTGATGGATGAGGTTCAGATGCCTGCAGTGCATTCTGTAGCATTTCTGGTGCTATGGAAAAAAGCTTACTAGAAGAAAATCCCATCATTCAGCAATTTTACAAGAAAGGAGGAAGCAAGGAGGACAGCAATATGCAACCTGTATCAACTGGTTTGATAATAAATTTACCATCCAAAGATGATGTAAATAATTTCTTTCAAATGTATTTGCAATATTTTTCACTTATACAATTTTTCACTTTATTGCAAAGCTTTTAGAATAAGTTTTCAAGAGATGAGACAATGAATTTTATGGAGGAGAATACAGCAATTACCTTCCTTTGATCTCCATAGTAGAAACTGAATGAAAACTGTGGAAAAAAAGTTTTATGTGAAAACAGAAATCTTCATTAAAATAAACTGTGAGAAAGAAAAACAAAGCAAACTGTCATGGTTCAGGCCCAGCCAGCAGCTGAGCACCACATGGCTGCTCGCTCACACCTCCCCTGCGGGGTGGGGAGGAGACCGGACAAACAAAGGCAAAAGCCTCGTGGGTTGGGGTAAGGACAGGTTACTGGGACAGCAAGGGAGAGGGAAACAATCAACAACAGTACTGATAACAGATATACACAATGGGTGATAACAGAAAACAATTTACCAATCCCAAAGCCAACCGGATCCTCAGCCCACCCTGGAGCCACTCCAAACCCACCCCTCCCCGACCAGCCCCCTTTTATGGTGAGCATGGCATCACATGGGATGGAATAGCCCCCGGCCAGCCTGGCTCACCTGGCCTGGCTCCTTGTGAAATTAACTCTATCCTAGCCAGAGCCAGGACACAATATAGTAATATTAGCATTTCATTATAATTAAATGTCTTGTGATAAGACAAATATTTTTTTGAAAGAGAAGGTGAGTAGAGGTATCCTGAATTAACAAAATTATCAATTTGATTTGAAAGCCAAAAATATACTATAATGCAGGCTTGTTCCTACCTTAAAAAAAAGCTCAGAGCTGATGAATTTTTATTATATTATCTCATAATTAATTGTTAATAAAACGCAGTAATTTTCTGCAAGTAAGTATTACCTGACCCCATTACCTGAGGACTTGGAGAGAAACAAGTAAAGGAACCAATGACATTTCTGAACTTTCAGTGACACTTGATCTTTTATTTGGAACTGGCTTGATTCTTGAATCCTTGACACACTAGAACGGAACATGAAAAATTTCCAAGAAACATCACATTTCAGCCTGATTTCATACAATCTCCCTAATGGCAGATTGGTTTCCCTTAGCTTTCTGCTACAAGATTGCCTGTCTAGGTGGAAATATTTTTACATAGAAACCACTGTAGTATTATTTTTTGAGTGACACGTGGTCCCAGTTTAGTAATAAATATTTGCATAGGCAATCCAGATTTATGCCTTTGAAAGACACCACAACCTTTCTTCATTTTCTAGTCATGATTTAGGGGCTTTGGTCTGCAGGTAGAAAACTGAACATTTGTCTGCTTTACTGCAACCACCGTGATCTGCATTGCAGTGGTTATACTCTCAAGAGACACTAACTGATAAAATTTGTAGGGTCAGCAAACATTAGACATGCCAACAAGAGAAAAAATTATTATACTTACAGAACACTGAGTTTCTAAATTGGAGCTGCAGAACATGAACTGAAATCTGATTAAGAACCTGTACTAGTCTTTTTGACTTTCAGATGTTCAGAATATCAGCAGTGCCAGCTAAGGACAGTAACATGAGGCTGCCTTACAATTTGCAAAAGTCTGGAAGTAGTTGGGCCTCCAGAAATACCTAAAGTAGACAGACAAGACTGAATGATCTATAATTAAATACTACCAGGTGGAAAAAGGTCAGACACTAGGGAACTTCTCATGGTTTGTCAGTATTCCCATCCTTGCTTCCACTTTGTAAGTGGGTAGGGCAGTCAACATAATCGTGCTAGAGCCCGATTACAGAAGTACCAACCCACTATTTGAGAGGAAAGAAAAAAAAAAAAGAGCTTTCCTTCAAGTGCTCCTCCAAGTTACAATTCTATCATACTTACAATTCTACCATACTACCAGACATAATGTTGTTCTGCTGGCTTCCCATCAGAATTATCCTATCAACAGTTTCGCAGAGAACTACAGTCCATCATAATATTCAGAAAAAGAGATGTTGCAGTGTCCTCATTTAACCCCAGCTGCCAACTAAGCCCCACACAGCTGCTCACTCACTCCCCTCTGGTGAGATGGGGGAGAGAATCAGAAGAGAAAAAATGAGAAAACTTGTGGGTTGAGACAAAGATAGTTTAATAGGTAAAGCAAAAGCCACATGCGCAAGTAAAGCAAGACAAGGAATTCATTCACCACTGCCCCCTGGCAGGCAGGCGTTCAGCCATCTCCAGGAAAGCAGGGCTCCATTGTGAGTAATGGTGACTTGGGAAGATAAACACCATTACTCCGAACATCCCCCCTTTCTTCTTCTTCCCCAGCTTTATATGCTGAGTGTGATGCCATATGGTATGGAATATCCCTTTGGTCAGTTGGGGTCAGCTGTTCTGGCTGTGTCCCCTCCCAACTCTTTGTGCACCCCCAGTCTGCTTGCAGGTGGGGTGGTGTGAGAAGCAGCAAAGGCCTTGGCTCTGTGTAAGCACTGCTCAGCAACAACAAAAACATCTCTGTATTATCAACACTGTTTTCAACACAAGTCCAAAACAGTCCCGTACTAGCTACTATAAAAAAATAACTCTCTCCTAGCCAAAACCGGCACATGCAGATTGTTTGGCAGAACTGTATACTGCAAATAAGAGAAATCTCTCTGTTCCCATAATAATATATTTTTTTTTGCAGTACGGAACTGGGCTGGGATGCCTGTGAACTCCTGGGATGCAAACCCCACATTGGGTTGTGCTAGTCCATGTGTTTCCACAAGGTGCTGAGTTTCTTGTAGCAGGGTAAACAGGCAATCATGCTAGATTAGAAATACCAAGCCTATTGCTGTTTGCAGCACTCGAGGGATCAGGGAAAAGATAAGGTTTTGAATTCAGAACTTACCTGAAGAGAAGCAGTTCCATCAGATGCTTTTGTTGTTCTTGAAAGTCAGTTATGTACTCCCTGATTTTCAGAACAATTAACCCCAAAACCCAATGATGAGTTAACATTATTCTAAACCAAACAGAAATCAAAGTAGTTGGTACCTAACGTAAGAGTAAGATATTTACAGATAGATTAAGAAACAAACTGGAAGCACCGTAATAGCTGGAAATTCCTGATCTTTATGTGGAAGGGAAGTGAAAATTTCAAAGCTAGTTTATTTGAAAACTACTGAAAAAAGGCTGATGGTATTGTTTGATTTGCAGTGAATTTGTTTAACCCTGCCAAGAAGTGAGATATTATCCAGAAGGCCACTGGAAAGAAAGAGAGCATCTCTCACTCATTGTAAAACATAACCCCAGTAATTTCTGACTTCCGCACAGTTATTCAGTCATTTACAGTTGTCATCAAAGTCTGAAATACACTTATTACAAGCATTTGGATTGCAAGTACTTGGCTTTTGACTGCCTGAAAAGGAATGAGAAACACCCCCTACACACATTTAAAATATTTTAATTTACTATAATAGACAAACATCTCAGAGAATGAAAGACTTGCTTACTGTGCACTATATTATCAATCTCGTAATAGGCCTAGAGTCCTGGACTCTCCCCACTTCAGTTCCTTACCAACATTTCAATCAATATATATTGATCTGTTGTTCTCTTTAGTGCCTTGGTGGCAATGGGAAAGGCAAGCAGTAGGCACTCTCTTACAAAGTCCTTATAACACTGACTAAATCAGGCAAGGAAGTTAGCAAAGATACTGTGTAGTATCTGTAGGAGGGTGAAAAATACACTCAATGCAGGTAATATTTGGGAATTTGGCCTTAGTTTAACAAGTATGATAAAAATATTACTAAATTTGAGCAAGTTTCAAGGCAGATAGAAAAAAGTACATTCTTGATATTGCAATGGCCTAATTCTACATGTAAGACACAGTGTGGCAGACTTAAAATAAAAGCTTGTAGGGATCCACAACATACATAGAAACAGTGCAATTTTGTTCCTTGAAACAGCAAAATTATTTTAAGAAAATCACTTCTAAAAATTTGAAAGCAGAATACCTTGTCTTCACTTATGAGTTTATAAATTCTAATAAAAGGTTGCTTTAATAGAAGATAGGAAATTTTAAATGTATAATGACAGTACATGTAGGAAAGACCAGCATGTCTTATTATGGTCAAGTCAAAAATAAATAAATAAATAAATAAATAAATAAATATCAGAAAAACTCCATCCCCTCCCCCTAAACCCCAGAATTTATTTGTTTCCTTAATCTAATAATTTACACATTGGCTTTGCAGAGATAACAATGCTGATTCTGGATGACATGTTTATGTTTATTTCTGTCGAAGACTGGAATAGGATTATTCAAGTTTTTCTTAGCATATTTTGCACTGCTGGTTCAATTGTTGCAGCAACAAGGTGAGAGAGTGAAATGATGAAGAACAAGTAGACCAGTGACTTGTGTTGAAACAAGTTAAGGTGGTGTCAAGTGTTTTAATGACAAATTGTCACTCAAAGAAAAACAAACTGTGATTAAGTATGCACCCATTCTAACAGTTTCATATCATATAAATTAAAATATTTCTTTTATTGGTAAGAGCTTCAGTGTCATAAGGGAAGAGGAAAAACATCAGCTAGCATAGCTTATCTTCCTCTTGGGCAGGTTAGACCCATGCTCATATTGCATGTTCCCCTCTCAATTGGCAAGAGTGTATTTTCAATATTATGAAGGGAGAAAACATTTTTCCAGATTTTTTTATGCTTTTACTCTCTGCCCTTTCTCAGATTTTAGGTAGCACGTGACATGCCACAGAATTGTGTGAGTAAAAAATCTAATGAATAGTATTAAGAACTAATTAAAACCCCATTACAGTCGTCTTTCTTTCACCTCTTTGAAGCCACCTCCCTCGAATCATATCCAAATATGACAAGGTCAGCCTGCCTTCCTGCAGTCTAAAAGGAATCTCAAACTCCATTTTCTTCCCCATCGCAATAGAATTATGTCCTAAGACAATCATTTACAATGAAGTGTTCTCTAATATCCAGAAGCATATGAATTGCCTTCCTCAGAGTTGGATGTTACAGGGTGATCTTTACAATTCTTATAAGTTTTTGTTAGCTGGTGCAGAGAAGGCAGAGGAAAAAAAGGCACCTTACCATTAAATTGTTATTGCAGAAGCCCAAGAAAAAAGTCACACATGAAAGCTGTCCAACTGTTGATTCATAATTTGCCCCCATTCTCCATCCCTGACAGCTTATCTCACCTTCCTTCCCACTGTTTTCTTTGCTGTTTTGCTACAGTCATCTGAGGAACCTTTTTTTTTCCACAAGTTGCAGTGTGACCATCACTTTCTGTGACGCTCCTGTTGCTTTGTTTTTCTTGTGCTGAAGAACACAAGGGCTAGGTTAGTTATTGCCAGAGCCCTCAAAATTTCAGTGCCAACCCTATCCAAGTTTGATGCAGGTGTTCAGGACTAGTGCAAATAGCTACTAGGAACAAGTTGATTACTTTGCACTGGTTAGCTTGTCATACCCCTCCCACCTCTAAAATTTAACCTGCTACTCATCTACCTAAAAGAACCCCAACAAAAAAAAAAAAATACTACCAAAAAATCCCCACACCTGGACCATTGTTCAGAAAGAATGATCAGTCTATGCTAGGTTTAAACTAAAGGACACTCCTTGTCCTGGTTAATTCTGAAGTGGTTTACAGTCAGAAGAGCTATCACATGTGCAATGCTGAAAATAGTTGCCACACCATGTTTTTGTTTGGTTACCATGACAGCAATTACCAATATTTTGAAGAGAATGACTGCTCACTGACACAACAAAAGGACAATGGGAAGGTGTGTTTTCTTTACCAGTCCAGGAAGTCTTATTGTGTGACCAAATGCAATTATTTCTTATGATGTTTAGGCAAAGTTATTCTTCATCAGAAACAGAACATCAGCTAAGATAGTGAAAAAAATCTAATTCAGAAAGGGACAATATAGAGATATAGCAGTTTTAGGACTTTGTCTCTTCAAATATCTGTTAAAAGAGGCAAGAATTTAAGAGAAAAGAAAAAAGAGTGTCAATATTTCTTATATTTAAAACCTTTTGTCATAAAAACATTGCCAAATAGGTGGCAAATGCCCATTTTAGCTGCATTTTCTTTTATACTTTTATTACTGTTAGAATCAAAACCTACATTCTACATCTTTGGTATGTAACAACTATATTTTGAAAAACAGCATAAAAATCAGGCTTCACAAAAGTTAGTAGGATCCTTCAAGTCTTCCTATCTCCTCCTCTAGAGAGAGAGAGAAATGGGAAGACCTCTGAATGGACAATCTGATCTTTCATCTCATTCAAGAATTCCTGAGCAAGAAATGCAGCATGATACTGGGTTTACAGATTTCAGTCTTCCCTTCCTAGATGTCTCCTGCATTGTAAATGCAACTGTGCATGTTTCACAGTGAAGTCACTCACATCCATCTTAATTTGTATATTTCTGACATTTTCAATACAAAACAGGCATTAATATATAATTAATGTAGCTTCTTTCACTCAAACTTACATAAAGCACAGGTTATGTGATACATAGTATTGTGACTGTGGCTCCTCTCAACATAAAGACTAATCAAATGGTTGTGGGACATGACATAGTTAAAGCACAAGGCCTCAACTGATAGTACAGAAGATGCACATGATTGAAAAAACAGGACTGCAGGCACATCAGAGCTTCAGCAAGGCTGTTAATTATTCAGATGTAAAGACATGGTATTTATCAGCATCCTGCTTTTTTCAGTGTATGCTAAACTTTTCTTTCTTTTTCAAAAGAAGAAAAAGCAGGGACACAATTAATGGACTATTTTGTTAAACACATTGCAAAAAAGCTTAGGCATAAGACCTACAGCTGTGCTGACTACTCAACCTCTCTTTCAACAAGAATTACAGTGCTGTCATAAGAGTGTTCTATTGACACCCTAGCATTTCCTAGCAACAATCTATGTTTTGTACATAAAAAAGTCAATGAAATACTGCCTATCAGTGTTTTCTTTCTCATTATGCTGTTAAACCTTTCTCCTTCTCTCATGTAAAAGGAAAAGTCTCATTTGGACTTAATGCAGAACTTTAGACCATGCTCTGTAATGTACTGAATGTCCAAAGAACAAGCAAGGTGTTTTATGTTATCCAAGTTGACCCTTCTAAAAATAAAGTTAGTGTTAGTTCATAAATCCACTACAGATTCACTTATTTTTAATCCTGCAATGGACAGAGTGCCCCATAAGCAAATAGAGAGCTGAGCGTTCTGTTTTTCATATGGCTGCTTCTGAGGGCTTTTTCCCTGCAAAAATTGTATCCAGAATTATAATTGAAATTCTTTGTGAGCCAAAGCACTAAGTATAAAGAATGTTTCATCAAGTCTTCTCATTCCAATAATAACTCCCTAGTAACAGTGGCAGCATACCTGGATTGTCATACATTACTCCTGCAAAGCAGCACTGCATGCATTCCAAGCACATAATGGCAGCCCAGAATAACCTGTTTATGGTATTACTGTAGGATACTCTGATGTCTGAGTAGAGAGGCCTGGACCATGATGGGCAGTCATGGAAATGCATGGAGTTTTGCTTTTATATTTGTTTCCTTTATCACATATGTAGAGGAGGAACTTCACTCTGCCCTGGCTTCTTGCAGATTCTTGGTGAGCAAGACAACCCTTCACCTGCAGTCAAGTGATGGGGACAACAGCTGCTTAGTAGAACTCATTTCTTTCCTGCACTGCTAGCTGGGCTATAGAGTAAGTAATGAAGGTGTGCACAGTGAAAAACACTTTTTTAATTCGTGTAAAGATATACTTTCTATCACATTATTTTTCCAGTAACTGAAAGATTCATGATTAAAAAAAAAAAAAAAAGGCAAAAAAAAACCCCTCAAAAAAGCAGCAGCCTGTTTTACTAGTTCAAAGACCAGCATTCCTCTGTAGGAGGGTACTTTCTGTGATCAAGACATCTTCTAGTCACTTTTGATCATTCTGGGGAAAATTCTTCAACTGCCATGCATTATCTCCTGGCCTCCAAACAACTGTGCTCTTCTCCCTCTCCTGCCTCATGTCCCTTTTCTTCCAGCCACCACCTAGTTAAGAGATCTTTCAAAACATTATTAACTATAACATGTACACAACACAGAGTTGTGTACACATGTACCCTCCTGCAAGATGGGAACTGACATAAACCCAATTAATCTACATAATTCAAGAGAGGGCTTAAGATCACTGGGAATAAATATCATCCCTTTGGAGATGCCATAGACCTTGTGGCATAATTGGTGACATGGGTGGGGGTTTTTTCCTCTTTATTTGAACACAGATTAGCATTTATAATAAAACATATCTCAAGCAGGATGGTAGAAGCTTAGGAAAAAAAAAGAATCCTGACATTTTAAAATAAGTGGTTGAAATTACTTCTTTCAGTTCTGAGACAAACTCAAAAAGGACTGGAGTGGTAAAGACCAACCATTCACTCTGGAATGTAGGAGAGGAGAAATCAAGTTATTTCTGCTGGTCAGCTGTTCAGGTCTTGTCTGCATTAATCTCTTGTCATAGCAATGACAAGATCTGCAAGAAAGCAAAGAACTGCATGCCTTTGAAAATGTCGCTATGCCTTTCCTTTCCTTTCCTTTCCTTTCCTTTCCTTTCCTTTCCTTTCCTTTCCTTTCCTTTCCTTTCCTTTCCTTTCCTTNCTTCTCTTCTCTTCTCTTCTCTTCTCTTCTCTTCTCTTCTCTTCTCTTCTCTTCTCTTCTCTTCTCTTCTCTTCTCTTCTCTTCTCTTCTCTTCTCTCCTCTCCTCTCCTCTCCTCTCCTCTCCTCTCCTCTCCTCTCTTCATAAAACAGCAAAGGAGGCACATTATAAAGATTTTTTAAAATTTATTCCTAATATTTTCATGTAAATTCTGTCCCTATATCTCAAAACAGACAGTGGAGGAAAGTTGCTTCCTGCTGAATCCCCGTTTACAAAGATGTTTGCAAATGTGTGCAATATATTCTACAACGTTCCCTTTGCTGGCACTGAAGATGGCTGTGCCAAAGCATGATATTGATTATTTTTAAAAAAATATTAAATTTCACAGTTATTTAGACAATTTTTCATTTTCACTAACATATGTCTATCCTGTGGAAGAACAGAACTAAGCTGATTTCTCTTACCATTGCTCACATCCTTACTTCAACACAATTTTCAATACAGTAGTTATTAGAAAAAAAATAAAATTGCAAATCAGTCTTCAGTGTTTCCTTAAAATCCTTTCGTGCATTTAAAACAAATACATTTCATTTTTTCAGTTTGTTATACAAACTCTGGGTTGATTTTAAAAAAATATCCTGGGAAACTGAACTCTCTTTCAATGGCAGCATCAGAAACATGAATTCAAACTGATGGTAACTCACATAAAGTGTGTTGACATATGGTGCCACCTAGCTAGAGGATTTTATGCATGTCATGTATTACAAATTTAAATGTGTTGCCATAAACATACAATCCTCTTCCAAATGAGCTAAACATGAAATGTCTACCAGATAAACTTCAAAAAACATCCCTTTCTAGTGTATCTGGGATTACAGTTAAACAGAGAGGTAGGTATATGTTAAATAAAACCACAGCACTAAGTTTTTCAAATTCTTAGTGTTTATATAGCACCATAAGATTACAGGCCATTACTGATTATTTCAAAGCTTTTCAATGTATTTTAATATGAACTTACGACCTGCATAGACAAGAGCGTATAAGACACGGCTTAGGAATTTTTCCCCCTCAAATTAGTAGCAAAAGGACTGGCGGAATTGCTTCCTAAAGCTTTTCTTGAAATAAAACAGAATCATGTGGAAAATGCAACAGTGTACCACTGGCACAAGGGTAGGCACGTACACAAACAGCCACAAGGAATAGAAGCAAGAGATTGTCTTTCAGCTTGAGAATCAGTAAAAATGGGTTATTACAAACAAGTCCAACTGAAAGAAGTCACTTCAACCACTTATTTTAAAACATCAGGATTTCTTTTTTTCCAGAGGCTGCAAACTCAGAGTCCAACCTTTCTATAAAATATAGGAGAATGAGATTTCTCAAAGAAAAATGAAAGCTTTTCTTAAGGCATTTAGTGTGCCTGGTCACGTGTATCTGTACATTCAGCAAACAGGTTACAAGTCAATGTCTGTCATTTATGGGAGGACATCATAGCATGCAAGCAAAACAATTTATATTTTCATCTGGGAAGAAGCTTTGTCTTAAAAGCATTCTTTTTCCTGGAGAATGTAGGCAGTAGGCCTATTAAAAGGTTTGTCTAACACCCTTAGGACTGCAGTTAGAGATGCCATGTGTAACTGACATTGCTTACAGGTCAGATAGGCTGAATAAATAAGCAAACCTTCCCCAGGCACAAAGTACTTTCTAGTATGGTAGTGATACAAAGAATATACAGCCTTTTATACATCTAACCGACAGAGCCCGTAAAGGCTAATTTACAGAATTTCAGAAAGTTTGAATGCATTCTGTCTGAAAACCAAGACGAAGGTATCAAGTATGACACTGCATGTTATTTCAGTTTTCAATAGTATACACAGAAGTTTAAGCAAAACCCCAAAGCAAACTAGCACATTCCTCTAGAGGAATATTTTAAACATTCTACTGTGGAATTTTATTCAAGAGCTAAGGTAGGCGATTCAACAGTAAGTGCTTCAATAGATTTCCTCAGGAACTGTAACTATTACTTAGAGTGTATTACAGGAATAAATTTATATTTACCATATATATTAAGTATAAGAAGTCAGATCTACTATACCAGAGGCTGAAATCATATTAGTTTTTAAGACACTTCCCAATTAAAATTATTTTAGGGAGGTACAAACCAAAACAAGGCTGTGTGTCCACGCAAACACTTTCCAACAGTCAAGATTGTCACAGTGCAGCAGATCACGTATGTTACTCCCAAGAGCCCACAGGTCATGATGAATCAGAATGCATGAGCAGCAAAGCAGCCCAAACACATTGCCATACCCACATTTCTAAGAACTCCTAAACATAAAAGTTTAGCTTAATGCTTTCTTCAGCATTGCTGCAACTGATGGGAAAATGTATCCACGCCATAGAATCACAGATGGGAGCTCTTTGTAAGACTTTATTTCTCCTTGTCAAACAACTGTTCTGAACATTACCTTTTATTTTTCCCATCTGTCATCTGGGTGGAGGAGCAAGACAGGAGTTCTCCATACCCTGATGCAGACACCAGAATACATGCAAAGAATGTGCAATGCTTCCCTTTATGGCCATTCCTGCTGCCGGCTGGAGCTAAACCATGACACCTCTGCATAAGGATTTCTCAGCTAATAGAATTGACATAGTGCAATGTCTACAAAGAAATAAAGGAATATATATTTGCAAATGAAACTGGGCAGAACATGCAACACTTTCCCAGCAGAATCCATGCTGGAAGAGAGTGGCATCCACTGCTTCCCAGGCAGGACATAGTCATTTTGCTCTTACTGCTTATTTCACCATTTTTTCTTGCAGGATTTGCAAGCTCACTATTAGGACTGTAAGAAGGCCCAGCTCCTCCTGAAAGTCTTGTGAGTGCAGAGGAGACTTAAAGCCCACCAGAAGAGTTGGAGGTGGGACTGGAAGAGACCTCTGCTGACCTGGTGCTGGGCAGATCTAGTGACCCAGTGAAGATTCCAGAGCTCCTGTGGTGAATGAGGAAAATGCCGCTGAAGAAAGATCCCAGGACTATGCTGCTCCCTGAATCATCCAAAGTATTGGATGGCGTTCAGGCCATCTGTCAACATCAGATGTATCAGGGGATTTGCCTGAAGGCACAAGCGTGCTTTAGAACAGGAGCAGAATTCCACCTTCAGGGCCAAAGAGCAGGCACCACCCAGCTGAAAGTGTTCTGCACAGGGAAGCCCAAAGACTTGGTTCCAGCTGAGCTGCACAGAGATGTTTCAAAATACAACTCTGTCCAAAGTTCCATCTGCTCATCATTTAAAACCGGATAAATGTGAAAGTAAATAGGGAAATAGCTTATGCTACAGATTGGTGCATCACTAAGGTCAAAACCGAACAGGCCACAGAATAGTGGTCTCTCATTTCCTCCCTTTTAGAACCCTATGTTACTGTACTTTGACTAATTAAACTTGTTTTGGTATCTTTTCAGGCCTAAATCAACTTCATTGTTGTTAATAATAATTGCAATTATATTTAAAACCTGCCCCCCCTCCCCACTTCATTGCTTCCATATAGAAATGAATTGCTTTGTGATGCAATAAATTGTTATGAACACCCAACTCTCAATATATTCTCTGTATTTCAGTTTTCCAGGATGCTTGACATGTATGGACAGTTCCCCTGATCTGTGAAGTGGTAGGATTTAGGTACTCCACAGTTTCTCAAGTAAGCATATGTATGAAGGAACAGCACACAAACATCTATGCAAGTCCTTTGCCTGGTGGGAGAAAAGTTTGTAACATTTTTTGACCTCACCATGTCTTATATCTTCACTAGGAATGCATAAGTAAAAATTAGGGTACAAGTGAAAATAAGTCCTTGTAAAATGGCAGTTTCACTGCTAAAAAGACAAGATCAACCTGTCTGGTGGCTTTCTCCAAAGAGAAGACCTTCCTGCCCTCACAGGCCCCATTTGTACTCACTTCATTAAGAATTTTGCCAAGCTTGAATATCTGTGATTCCTTTGAGATGGAGTAGCAAGTACTACAGGAGAGATGCACTTGTATATAATACATCTTTGTACACCACATTTATTGCTAAGGTGTATTTATGGTAGCTAAAGAGCAAAAAAAAACCCAAACCAAACCCCCAACATTTGTATGTTCAAAGGGTATCTTTTAGTATTTTTTGTGATACAGTTTTGGAATAGGAATAGTTTTGGATCTGAAAATAAAAACATTGCAAATTATCAGAAAGATACTACAGTTAATTTTCATAACATAGCGAGTTAGAAGAACAACACAGCAGAGCACAAGCAGTTTCTAATAAAAAGTTGAAGCTCTGATTTTGTATGAAAACAGTAACAAAACTGTAACCCTTGATTAGATACATTCAGCTATCCAGAGGCTGAAGAGGCAGAGTATGGTTACATAACATATCACAGTGATTTTATGTGTATCAGAATAAACAGTTTTATTTTATTTACTTAAAATATTTCCCCCAGGGGCTATTGCAAATTAAGAATGAATTTTAAAATACCAAATAGAACCATGAAGATGTGATCAAAATCATCTGCTTGTAAAACATAGTCCTCTTGGTTTCAAAAGATGCTATTTGTTGATTTCATATCCCACTTAATTCATGACTTGCTGTAACATTTTTTCATAAACCAAGCCTAGAATCAAACCAATCCTTTAAAGTTGGCACAGGTTCTAGTAACACAACAGTGAAGGTTTGGCATTTCTTTGGGATGGGTGTGGTGTTTGAACAGTAGCCTAAACATAAATGCTAAACCTGAACCTTCATTACTACACAAAATCTACAATACAGTAGTATTTACATTTAACCTGACTCTCTAAAAACATCCCAGAAGTTGTTTTATAGCAAATCTCTAGTCCAAGTCCAAAAAAATCCTTTCCCACAGTTACACATTTGTGCTGTGGAATATGTTTACTATATACTCAAAAGTAATCATCACCCCTCAGTAATTTGTGTGATGAGTATCTTGGCTCTGCTTATGATCTCTGCAAGTTCTCCTCCTGCCCATTCTAGCTGTGCCATCCCAACTTTTCTTGATTAACACAACAAATGCAGCCTGTGGAAGGAAAAAAAAAATAAAAAAAAAAAATCAGACCTTACAGACTAATGATTAAAAATATACTCCAACTTTTAAAGCTCTAAATGGTAAATACTACTATTAACCAGCAAACTTTCATATGACCAAAACTTTTTTGCCTCAGCATGGATTACAAAAACAAGATACTTATATCAAGGAAGGCTGACATAGGTAAGACACCTGATTTATCAAACTATCTTATCAAAAACCATGTTTCTGTTCAGTATTAAGGCAAGACACAAGAATGGTGTGCTAGCAGTCTGAGGGGTATGCTGAGGATTTTTGTTGTGAGAGAAGCATAGGTGTCAGATCCTTTGCAATTAAGACAGCTCGTAATTATAAAGGGTCTGCTATCAAACTGTCTTTGCCAGGCAATGCTGATTTCAAGAACCCTTTCCTGATCCTCACTCTTTATTTCCAGCTTTTAGGTGGGCCTAATGTTGGGCCTCCCTTGTTTTGCAAAACTGGCTGCCTAGCAGGGAAGCAAAGAGTGTTTGAAACTCAGAATTTTCATGATCGAGATCAAGTGGAAGTCCCACAAATTACTTGTGGCAAGAGAAAGAGCAGGCAACTACTGTACAGAGGGGAAAAGGCAACCATCAGTACCATAGCTGTTCAGCTATTACATGCAATTTTATGTTCAAACAGAAAACATGTATCCCTACGAAGTGGGGTGAGGGAGGGGCTAGCAAAGCTATCTCAGAGGGGGAGGGAGAGGAAACAGTCTAGACCACAAATACCTACTTTGAATGAACAGATCTTCCTATTTAGACTTTATTAAGACTTTGGCATCAGTTATCTGACAGACTTCCTTGTTGGTTCCTAGAAATTCAGACTTAATTTTGTTTACAGCTCCATGTGGCATGATGAAATTTATCTCCTGAAGCAGCACAAATATTCAGAACAAAACCTCCTAGTATTTCAGACTTAGTGAAGATAAGGATGCAAATTTTCTCCTGGCAAGAATAATAGTTGCAAACATCAAAAGTGGTTTTGTATTTTTATTAATATTTACAAAATATTGTAAGTTTATAACGTTTGTCCAGCTTGCACATATCAATGGTACAAAATCCTCTAGTTACATCAGTACTGAATTATAAAAGTTTTATTTTAAAATGATGGAAAAAGCACACCTTATATAGTATTTTTTCCATCCAAGTAAATATACATATCAAATAAAAATATAGTACTTCTGTTTTCTTTGTGTTTAAAGACACAAGGGATCACAGAAACATCCATCTTTTTTAGATCCAGGGTAGAATTCTCATAGTGAGCATTTTAATGCAACTACCAAGTACTGCTAGTCTCACATCAAGTACTCTCTAGAGCAATTAAATATTTAAAAATATGGGGAAACAGAAACAACTTCTACAGATTATTGGGGTTAGGAGATCAGCAACACAATAATGGCCACAATTCACACAGTTCTGTCACTGCTGAAATAAAATATTTCTCCTTGAAGATGTTCCAGTTAAGACTGGAACAGAAGTGGTAGATAATTTTTCCAGTGTCATGGCAGCAGTCATTAACTGTTTTTAGTAGAGTTATAACTTTTTAGTTTCTACAAAATACAATTTTTTCCTAACACATTATTTGTTGTTTTTCAGTCAAGATTCACACACCAGCAGACAACGATCTCTCTCAACAAACAAATCAAAAGCAGGTTTTGGTACATTGCTAACAACATGATGCACTAAACAGGGAGTTTTGTTTTGTTTAATCCAGCATATATTATAATATTATACAGGAATCCTCATAGAAAAGAGGACAAAAATTGAGGTTTCTGCCATGGACAAAAACTTTATAAAAACATAATACAATTAAAATACAAAATATATATAGCACACATGAGATTAGTTAGTAGTGGCATTTGAGGTTTCTGGAGACTGAAGAAATTCATAGGGATCATGAACCATATCTTGCTGTTCTCCAACACTCAGATGAGAGGGGCTTCCTGCAGAATATGGGGAAAAAAAATCAAAACCTTTAAAAGTACAGAAAAAATAATGGAGAGATATTTATGTATATAAAAAGCATGGTTATTTCACATGTTCCTTTCTGACTTTTAAAGCAAGACAGACATTTAAACAGGAGATTTTGAAAAGGAAATTATAAGATTCTTCAGTAATTTAGATCCTTTTTGAAAAAGCAGTCATTATTCTATTACTATGAGTTGAAAAATTATACAAAGTGTAATTGAGTATAATCCAACCATCTCCTACCTTCTCAGGAATGGCACCAAATTGTTAAGTGGTATGTTACCCAATCACCTTATCACTGAATTTTACAGCTGACAATGGAAGGCTATCGTAGAATCCCACCTGTTACCTGCTGCATACAACTATGCCAAAGTAAAATAAACATTATATACTCCTTGGTATTTCTAAGAGCATAAAATGCAAGTACATACAGTGATTTGCCAGTCAGTATCAATATACTTCACAGTTACTTCAATCGTGCCTAATGAAAAAAATAAGTCACTACAATTAGTGTCCTTAATTCCACAGGTCAAGAGCATGTCTTAGTTGCCTTTGCCATGCATATCCTGTAGTCACCACACTGTTTTATCAGAGTAGTTTCATGCAAACATTTATGTAAATTAAAATGTAAGTTTTAACCAGTTTCAATTAGAGTAGAAATGCTGCAAATTCTGTGACACGAGTAACTTTACCAAGATGATGCTGGTCTCTTTCAGAGGTATTGGAGAGAGAACTCAAATTGGATGATGGCCGGGATCCCACTCTGTCAGCCTGAGCTTCATGAAGGTCCTGCAGCAGCTTAGTTGTTTCATCCAGATGCAAATGGTTATCATCATGGTCAAGCTCCTTCTTAACTTTCCCTAAGGGCCAACAGTTACCAATGAAAACACATAATTAGCACATGCAGATTGACTCATGAATTACCAAGTCGCTATAAAAAAACCCCCTAAACTAAATTAGCACAAGTGTTGTCTATTATACAAACAACCTCAAATTTTGCATTTTCCTTTGTACTTCTACAAGGCAACAGGTGCAGATCTGTTTTCAGTTTCAAGAAATACACATTGAAATGCATTTAGTGGTATCAGAGGATGAAGTGCCATGGGAAATGGCTGAAACGGAACTGACTGAACAGCCATAGGAGCTCAATTTGTCTTCCTCATCTGTTAAACTCCAGACATAAAATAATACAATTAGTTTGCACCAAAGGAGAGACATTCAGGAGTAAAAATACTCAAATACAAGTTAAAATACAGTTAAAATAAAACATGTAATTTATGCAGGTGAAGAAATCCCCATCAGAAGGTTTTAACCACCTCCATCTTCTCCAGCTACACTGATTTTATAGTAAGCCAAATAAAATTATGAAGTTGGAAAGAACTGCAAGTATGTGCCAACATACACTGTTCTTTTCACCTGAAGACTTAACAAAATTTCCCTCAACTTTAAACAGGAAAACATACTCCTTCCCTTCTCTTTGGGCTGTCTTCAACTTAGACCTTGCTAACTTCGCAAGAATTATGGTAAGAAATAATGCCATAAACTCTTCTTGGAAGCTAAGTAATCTAGAAGTATATTAGTATTTACAGAAAGATCAAAGAAGAACAATATAAGCAGTTTTCAGTGGAGCAAGAAGTTGATAGTAAGATTGGTATGTCTAAATATTATAAAACAGATATTTATTAATTTTTTACTGAACTGCAATAAAATCAGTGTGCCACAGCATAATCAGAGCTTATAATTGGTTTTCAAAAATACTGCACCTATGGGAGACGTGTAGAAATTTTTTTTTCTTTAAGCTTTCAATTACCTTCATTATGTTTTATGTATTTTGGCATCTTTCACATTCTGAATTAAAAGTATCTTAAACCATAAGCAGGGTTTTTTTTGTGATGATATTTTTGAAGACATTTGGCCAGCTCAGCAGCCTGCAGAAATGGCAACATTACTTGCAGTATTTAAAGATGGATACCTATCAAAGATGTGTATTTGAAACAACATCCTAATGCTTTTATACAACAGCCTTATTTCAAGCTAAAGTCTTTCCAACACCTGAAGTTTCTTCTGATTTTTGTTTTGGGACATTCCAAGTGGTGATATGATTGAGCTTCACATACTTGCCTACTTCCAAAGTTATTTCAAAAGACAGCATATGAAGCAATAACATTTCTGAGCCAAAGCTCCACGCTGATTCTTAAAATTTACATTACTATGAACACATAAAAACCAGGCAAAGCTATCAAAATTGTGAGGTACAAAGACTTTGGTTTCTTCAGTGGTACAGGAAAAGATAGCTTGGCTAGCACATGGATGTCTCAAAGGAAAAAAACAGACCAAGGTTTCATATATTTGAACCAGCCCTAGACTTTTACCTATGTCAAATGTAGACTTATTACTACTTTTTGAACACTGTTTTATTCTTCACAAATCCAGCTGTTATTTTGCCTAAATGGTACAACTAAGCCATAACTGATGGCTTGTTATTTACTTACTTACCTAATGAACTTAACATAGAAATATCAAGAGATACATCTGAATACGGTTTCATAGAGAGAAAGTCCAAGTCAGAAGTGTTACTGTCTCCAGCAGATTCTCCAACCTATTAAAATACAAGAAACAGAAAGACTATTATTAATAGTCACAAGCTGTCATAATACCTTTTAATGTTTAAGGTAAACATATGAATCCATACTCTCAAAGTGTGCACCACAACACTAAAGACTGGAGCATCCATAATCATCTTGGCTAACCTGCAACTCACAGGCAGCTCAAACATGGTTCCAGGACAGACCAGTCATATGAATGGCAAGGGATCTGCAGGGTAGTCTAAATATCTTTCATCTCATCATACAGGACTGTTGAAACCAACATTGCTGAATCCTCTGAAACTTAATTACATGCTCAACTCATCCCTGTCCTGTAGCAGAACCCTGGTGGGGGGCGGGGTGAAGCATTATCAATATCCCCTATCATGAACCACTCCCCGTATCCCCTTTTCCCTCATCTTCTGCAACACTGGATTTATTGAAATTTTTAGTATGTGGCTGATAAAACCAGTAAGGTGGGCCTCCCTACGCACAGTATCAACTGGACCTGATCTCTCAAATATTTTTTCTATACATTTGGACAATGAAACACAGCCTGGGCTACATCAATTTAATTTTTTCCATACCTGTTGCAATATTGCTATGTAATGGCAAAAAGTAAGACATTGAAGTAAAAGTTGTTAAGCTTCAAAATACATTCTAACAGAATTCTCGGAGGTTGCCTATTCCAGCAGGAGGAATAAGACATGCAGGTAAATACATAACCAGATATTATCTTTTAGAAATAAGAAAATGAAACTTAGCACTTTCATGAATTAACTTAACCAGTCATCTTCTAGAGAAATACAAACCTTTCCACAACACATAAGAAATATTTATAGTGCATATTTTCTGTTGTCACAAATAATTTGCAAGATAAAAACCTGTACCACTTAAAGAAAGATGTGATTAGTAGTTGTGAAAGCATAAGGTATGCATCCTTAGTTTCTAACAGACATTTTCAATGGCTGCAGTAAAACTGATAAATACTACTGTTTTTTTCCACTTTTACATTTGAGGTTGAACTTCAAATATTCATCAGCAGATCGAGTATCTTTCAGATTCCAAAGTGGCCTTTCTGCCCCTGAGATTTAGTTATGCATGCTGAATTAAACTAGAGAATACAGAACAATAGGGCAAACAAAGCCACTACTAAAATAGACTTGAGTGTCAGAGAATCCACTTTAAGTACTGAAAGCTTATTTTTACGTACTGTAATTTTAATCTTCTACCTCACAGCATGCAAATCCTTGCACTGAAACAAAATGAATGTCTCCGTACTCCTTCCCCCCTCCCCCAACCATTTTACCATAATCTGTTTGGAAGAATCCGGACAGGTATTACGCAACTTGTGTTCTTCTTTAATGAGAACTGGCAGAACCTAAAGAACCAAATCATATTTTGGATCTTAGCATTTCATAGCTTATACTAAAGTTTCCTAAAAATACTCTTAGTTTGTGTAATTTATTGGTTTACCATGATCAGATTCTCGGTCACCACAGAATACTATCATATTTTGTAATGTCTGCATAGAAGCTTTAAAAAAAAAATAAGGACTAGCTCTTCTCTAATGGGTGACTATATACATTCACGTAAACAATTTACAACTAACCAGGACAGCTTCTTTAAAGGCCTAACCTAACAGTCTCTTCTTCATTTTATACTCCACTTATCAATCTTTTCTCTATTATTATATGGAACAGATACATGTGAAATAAAATTAGGAATTTGAATGTTGGAAGCCCAGAGAACATAACTTTCTCTGCTTTAAATGCCAAGACACTTAAAAAACCCTGAACTGAGTAGGTTTTGCTGAGTATCAGCGTAACTTACTTTAACTTCATCCAGTGGTTTTACTGGGATGTTTCGCCTCTGGAAAGAAAGAATACTAACAATTACTTTTATTCAACATAAGAGAAAGACTTCTCTGTTGCACAATTTCAAATATATTCAAACTTCACACACAAAATGAGGCTAGAGACAGCTTTTTCACATATCTGTAATGCAATTACAATGTAACAGTTACAATTTCGAAGTATTTCAGTATTATGCATTTTAACTAACTTTGAGTCCCCTTACACAATTTCTTCTACCCATGAACTTCATATTCAAGTGCAGTATCTTAGTCATTATGTCAGTAACTTCTGATTCCAAATAACTAAAGGTTGCACTTTCAGAGATATTAATTCTTACTCAGATGTAGCAGCACAAAATACTCAAGCATAAACCACCATGGCATATCATCACTGAAACACATTTAATTGCACAAAATCTGTACATATCCACGTAAGTCACAACTGAACAGCATTTCTAAGCCATTGACCTTTTAAAAGGTATTCAGAAATTCTCATTTGGAACAATATTCATAGAACAAGGTGGCAAAAAGGAAAAGGCACATGTTTTATTCTAAAGCTAAGTTCGACATGTGGTATATACATATTTCTAGATGTAGAATATTAAAAATATTAATTTTTAACTTTGTGAACTTTCAAATTTTTTTTTAATGTATCCTTTACATTTCTTCCTGTTTCATATACAATAGCCAAAAAATTTTGAAGGATCCTCTGTATTTTTCATTCTATTATCTCCTTTTCCCCAAACATCACCCACTCTATTCTACTTCTAAGTCTGCAGAGATTTAGCATAATCTCAGTTCCACCATATCAGGAAACCCATGAACCTTCCATCCATCCATGCCCCGCCCCCCTTCTTTACTCTTGAATCATTCTGAATGTCACCATTTTAAACAGCAGACAATTATTTCAAACTAAGAGTGGTTTTCAGAGTGAAGATAACATGAAACAAGATTTTGCAATTTCTGGTACTCTATTTTGTCTTGGGAATGCAAACATTCCCACTAGAATTATATATACTTCTGAGAAAAATCTCTTCTCCAGTCTTAGTATGAATGTCCTAGCTAAAGTGCTTTTGGAAATAAGTTAAATATTAATCTATTCTCCAACACTATTTCAATGTTCCAAATAATTAATCCTTCCACAAGGAATGTATTTTGCATTTAAATTAAGAAAAAAAAAAATCCTTAACAAAAGCATTGCAATATAACTCAGAAGCAGATACATAAGTCATGAGATTGAGTGACAGGGCTGCCCAAACACCATTCAGTTCGTTGGTACCTTATCCCCCCGCTACATTGTACCCCCATGCCTCTTCCTTTCTGCAGACACATATTGAACCATATTGGAGAAAACAAAAGATTACTTCTCTGCTGATTAATTCAGTTTCTAATTTGGTTCGCTGCATGGTTGCATGAACAGATAAGCCTGGGCTGCTTAAACTGACAGTGGAAAACAAAACATCTCATACAATATTAAAAAACAATCAGGTCCATTCTTGTTTTGACGAGCTTGCGACATTTCTGTGCATCAAGGACACACCTGCTTTAGCTGATAAATAGTTTTGGAATGATCTCCACTAGTGATCTGGTCCAGAAGATCATCTACTATTTTCTTGCTATAATTTCCAGCATCCTTCACAAATTCTTGTAAGCTAGTAGGAATGAAGATATAAGCATTACAGAAAATGTTTACTTTTTAAAAAAATATTTCAATTTATAACATTGGTTCCCCCAACTATGCTGCATTACACCTACATTTTCTTTGTTCTTTTACTCTTTTATGCTTCTTCAGAAAAGCAATTAAAGCCTTCAAGACAGGGTTTTATTATTTTTTTTCTTTTAAATGGAAGTAAAGGTATGTGCAAACTTGTTTTTCACAGCTACCAGCAACTTTTCACTTGAACTATCACTGGTAGTGGGAAGGAAAAAAAAAAAAAAAAAGCACTTGTGATTAATTCTTTCCTTCCAAAGAAAAATTTAATGAAAAGTGTCATTTTCCTTTTCAAATAGGTTTAACTGTTTTGAAAATCCTTGAAAAATATCACTGTTTTAAAGTCACTTAAACCTATTACTTGCATATCTAAACCTACTTACTGCTGGATTTAAAGCAAAATGCTAAATCTTTAGCAACCTGTAATATCCTGTGGTCAAAGACCCTAATCACAAGATCTGTAACAGCCTTGCAATAAAATAAGTTAACTTAAATGTGCAAATGGAAAAAACACAACAACACACCCCCCCCCAACCAGGATGAAAGCTAGCTTCAAGTTTTATAGTGAGTTATTTTTAAAATAAGTTTTAGAAAAACATACCAGCATTTGGAGGCTCCTAACTGACATTTAGTCCAAATTGCTTTTCATAAATTGTATGAACAGTTAGGCCTCCTATAAGGAAGTACTTACCTTAAGGCACACTGTATCCCAGTTTCATCACCGTATGCTGAGTACAGGAGTTCCATTTCATCTGATTTCAAATCATGAAATATAGAGTTGTTTTGCATGGAAGGTACTGTACTAGCACTTGTAAGAAAGGTTACTAGACAGGTAGAAGGAAAAGATGACAAACAATTAACACAAGTGTAAAAGATCACTTGGGGGGAAAAAAAATTGTTTTCTGAAACAGATACCGAAAGTGCAGCGTGATTTTTCTTTCAATTGAAATCAAAAACAATATCTCAAGGACACTTCTAGACTCTAGAATCAGTGCAACTATTTTACCTATATAAATAAACATACTTATACTACTGGAACATAAAGTAGTAAGTTAACCACCTCACTCCCACAAAAAAAGATTAATCTCCCCACCCCCTTTCAGCTTTTTGCACGTGTCTACTTCACTGTTATTTGCCAATCAGTTTCTGGAGAGCAGATTAGAAACTAATAAAAATGTCAATAATACTTAATAATAATAATAATAATAATAATAATAATAATAATAATATCCACAGTTTGTGAAATCCTGGTCATATGATAAAAAAATGCAAATGACTAAAAGTTTTTTTTTTCCTCAACTCTAAGTGCAGTTGCTCAGGAAAAAGTATTTCCTCCAGAGAAAATGGAGTACCATTACTGGAAAGCTTCTAGCGTGGCTATAACACTAAGACAAAACACAAAGTTAAAACACGTTCTTTAGCATTTACCTTTATTTCTGCGTTCATCTTTAAAGCCAAGTGTAGTGAAGCCCGGTAATAATTTGCTTGACAGTGAACTCAGATCCACTGGGTGAGTCTCCTCCTCTAATAATTTGATTTAAAATAAGATATTAATTTTCGGAAAGCAATTCGTGTTTAAAATTTATTTATGGTGAATATTTAGATTTTGCTATTTTAAAAAGCTGCAGTTACCATAAAGGCTAAATGTTTTTTAATCTGTACAGTTTTATTAAGGATAGGTAGTATAATTCAGGTTCTCCATTTAAATTTCAAACACATGCTGTACATATGCTTTCATCTCTTATCCACAAGACCTATGGTTTGCTTAGTTATTTCACTTTTGAAGTACACAGCAGCATCTGAAATTCTTTTACTAGCTGATTCACAAACATTCAAGATCCAGATATCTTTGATAAAGGCAATTTCTTATGTTGACTAAGTAGTAGTTTGTCTATAGAAATCCACACACCACATAAAATATCTTGTGAAGAAAGTTACCATTGTGGCTATAGCAATATTCTTTCTTCTCAAGTTCCGAGAACTGCTTAATTAAAATGGCTCAAATAATTTGGAATATGCTTTTAAACTAAAAAACCCCCAACAGCATCTAGGACACTTCCAGTTATTTCTAATCACTCTGGCTGTTATGGAATCTAATAGTAATTATGCTCAATTACTGAACAACGGAAAGCACGTTTATCCCTAGAACCTTACTAGGATTAAAAAACCCCAAACTACAACAAATATTCAGACTATACTATTAACTGTAAATTCAGTGTAACCAGTAGTAACTATACAAACAATCAAAAAATATTCTGGAGCACAGAAACATCAGGAAGCAGTACAGTACTTTATAGTACACAGTGAAAGCTTGCTCTGCTCCCATTACCATCACTATCTAAGTTTTCAGTGGCATGACTTCAGAGGTATTAAGTCACATTAATTTTATTGTTTAATTTTTTTTCAGAAATAGGTAAGGGCATGATGGCAGCCAAAATGCTCAATTTAATTTCAGAAAAATTTACTACCAAATGAAAAGGAATTTTGACAGTAACAGAGTTACAGGCTTGTATCTCCCAATCAAAAAGTCAACAGAAATGCGACTAGTCAAAAGGGTTCATGCATTCATCAATGCAACAACAGTAAGCTGTGAATGAATTCTAATCTCAAACTTGCGGAGAAGTGCTAAATCAACATGACATACAGCATCATAAAGACTATGACATTTCATTCATTACAAACTTCTGCGTTTTGAGCTCGAAATTGAAACAAGCAGAAAGCACAAGACAATATAAATGATGTATAGTAGTAACACAAACAAAAACCCACAGAAAACATCAAGGAACTAAAGAAAAACAATTAAACAAAGCCTAATCAACTTAAAACTGAAATTCAGCTAATAATTTAAATTAGCAAATAAAAAAAGGAAAAAGATTGTAAATTTGCATCTCTGCATTGCACATTTACATAGGATTACAGCACTTTCATTCACTTTTTGTCTATTACATTTTAACACAACAGGGTACTTGGAGCAAAAGCCTGTTTTCCAAGTTCTCTATAAAGTTGTAGCCATGTATAAATAGGTATTATTTTACCTTCTTATTGTTAGCATCAGTGAAACAGAGCATCTGAAGAGTGAAAATTTGAAACACAAAGAGAAGCATCTTATACAGGAGATACTAAATACGGCTATTGGGGAAAATGGTTTGGGGAATGTTTTTTAATTTAAAAAAAAAAACCAACCTCATCTATGCTACGCAGGACCTGTATATACAGTTAAGACTTCCAAATCTGCTAAAACATTCAACGTTACAAATATTTGCTTGAAAGATTATGGCATTTACCTTCTGCTTCTGGATCAGATGAATTTACTACACTAAATAATAAAGTTCCATCTCCATTTTTTTTCAGATAACCAATCTGTAAATAGAACCATGAAAATATAGAAGCAATCATTCAAAACAGCCCAAACTCAAAGAAGGAGTTGCTTACTTACACAGAAAGCTATAAAAAGCATTTTTAGCTGTATTCAGATCCTGCATTCTGGTATCCCCTTTTTAATACAGAGAATCTTGTGTCACAACTATTTATCACCATCTAGCTAATGCTTCAGAACAGAAGATTTAGGAGTAAAAGTTTGTATGTCATATATACAATTCCTCATTCATCTTCCTAAATCAGATCTAAAGTTTGCATCCAAGACAAAATCAATGCCATTATAATTAGTACAGACCCAGGTTTTCTGACTGCCAAGCCTAGAACACTGTTTTTAGAAGCAGAACTGTAACGCCTATCCACAATCTACCTCACTGTTTATTTTCAAATCTAGACTGAACTGCTTGTTTTCATATCTCACCCACAACTTTCTCTAAGTAGAAATACTTTTATGAACACACTATCAAATTCTTAGAGGAAGAAGTGCTGTGACAGACCTATTAGAGGACACAAACATAATGCTAAAAAGACAGCCAGAGATGTAAAAGATAATAGAACACAAACGACAGAGATAGAACTAATGCAACAAACTAAACCAATGTCAGAAACTGACTACACATGTATCATGCAAAAAAAGACTGTAACTTCTCAGTAAAGACAGAAAATGAAAACTATGCTCTCCCTAAAGAAATATGAGTAAATACTTCCAAACAAATTGAACAGTAAATCTCTTCCCTATTTTTTTTTCCTCCTGCTCAAAAAGTTTAAAACTCTCTCCATAAGACCAAAGCTAATGTTGGCATATAATAAAAACAGAGGTGACAAATGCTGGGAAGAGAATGAACAGGAACAGTATCTTCAAGTGATAGCAAAAGTTAACAACAGCTGAACTCTCAGAACGTGTTAGTGTTACCTAGATTTAGTGGGATCTGCAGTGGGTCGTCTAGCTGATTAACAGCCTAGATAATTAAGAGCTGTACACCTAGAACAAGTCTTTCTTGAACGCTGCAAAACTGACTGCACCAGCATGAAAGGCCTTTTTGGTAAAGCTAGCAATTAGCTTTTTTGAAGATTGGTATTGCTTTAAATGTTTTTTAAAAAGCCACTCATACTTTGCAGGTTTCAAATAGCCTTCAATCCTAACAAGTCTTCCAATTACCCAAAGAAACAGAAGTATACTGAAGAAGCTAAACCTTATCCCACTGTTCTTGGAGGCTTTACTTCCTAATCCAGTTAAGCTTAAGGTAGTTACCTTAACTGGTAACTACTTAACTGGTGGCATAACAGGGGCCATCATCCAAGAAATAGACATTTAAGTTTGAAGACAAAACGGCTACCACTAATGCTTCAAAGCAAATGTGTCTTCTGCAACAGTTGTTAAAAAATAGGTAGAAAATGCAGGATGTAGCAACATTCTGATTATTTTTTTGATTGCTGTGGAGACTAGAGTATGTGACAATGCGAAATGAGGACAAAGTATACTGGTGGTAATAAGACTCCACAGGATGCATCAGAAATAGAGTAAACTTATCTCAACACAGGTTTGTAGCGAATGACTGTAGCATTCACTCCAACCCTAACATGAAGTAATCCACCATTATCACACAGCTAAGAAAAACACAGCCCAGAAAGAGATCATGCTAAGAGAACTGCACTAATGGTATCACTGAGCTTTTCCCTCTAACTCTAGGAACAGCACAAAAACCAAAACACATGGAACAGTATTAGAATCACATTCAAGATGATCAAACCTGTGGTTAGCGCTGTCCAAAATTTCCACATGTACAAACTACTGCTATCTTCTAGTCACTGAAGATGTCTGTATTTTGTACTCAAACAAGAATGTGCTATAGCTGACAGCTACTACTTGTAGGTACAAAACTACAAGAGGTTCTGGACTTATTGAAAACTGCAATTTAACACTTAAAAATTCCTGAAATCCTTAGGTGGGAAGGGGGGGAAATCCTAATAACACTTCAATCTATGCTAAAGCTTGTTTTTTCCAAGGTTGCAACATTAAAAAGAGTGTGATGCTATTTTAAACACTTTCAGTGCTAAGGGTTGCAATTAAGGAAGCCAGATTCAAGACTGAGCAACCTTGCACTGTTTTCTACAAATGATTTTCTAGAGATGTTCAACAGACAATAGAACTTGAGATCCATTTAGGACACCCTACAATAGGCTTTGTGCGAACTAAATGATAGACAACAGCCATATTGGTATTCCACACAGAGCATACACCCTAGATGTTAGTCTCAAAGAATGTAATACTGAAGCCTGTTTCCAAAGATGAAACAAAGCATTAAATAGTCAGACACAAAATCAAACTGTGAACTTAGTTGTGCAGTAGACCTTGCTGTTGGGTAGATATCGATTGATCCTATCCCGAGCTTCATCTGCTGCATGTTCCACTAGTGCCAGGACATGTTCTTCAGCAGTGCTATCTGTCAGGCTGCATGCATTTCCCTCAGGTTCAAATATGCAACTAAGAAAGAGAAGAGGAGTAGCTGTAGAAATTAAAAGCTAAAATGAAACAAAGGGCTGAATTCTGGGTTTGCTAAATAGAACAATCAGTCCCACTCCTCTCCCAGTGTCAGTCTACTTCAGCATTTAAGTGGAATTATAATCATATTATGAAATTGAAGTTTTGCAGCAGAAGCTGAGAACTACTAAACTACTGAACTTCAAAAATGTAATTGTTTCTGTACCTTGATGAAAATAAAGAAAGTATTACAAAACAGAGATTGGGAGTAAAATTGCATTAATACAAGGTGAATGCTGTATGTTTCATTAGTCTCCCTCATGCACATATATGCAATTTTCACAAATTCCAAAAACAGAGATGCAGAGAAGAAATTACATGATGAGGGAATAGAGACTGTCTCATCTCAGAAAAAAAACCCAAAACCAAAACAGGCTGCATTTATGAGAATTATGTCATTTAGTTGCTTGTAGAAGTAGGACACTGCTCCCAGTCTAACAGGGAGTCCTTTAATTCCTATGTTTGTTAATATTGGCAAATAGTATTCCTAATCAGTATCAATCACACCATTACTTATCACTGACATTATAGAATTTAACATTTATCTTTCAGTAGATCTCTTTTCATTAAAGCACCAAAACAATAAAAACATAACAAATAAGCATACCTAAGATGGAACAAGAGATATCTTAGTTATTATATAAAATCTGAGAAAGGTAGTATTATAAGGGGAAGTGTGAAGATATCATAGGGTATGGCAGTCTTCATTATATTATATATTTAAAATAAACTTTGTACATCAAAATCTTTTAGGTCATTATATGGACATTAGACACTAGGGCCAAACACCTTAGGTACTGGGTAGAGCATCTCCTCACACCAAATCCATTTCTCTCTCCTGGGGTATCTTCTTCCATTTGCTTAGCTAAGAATTTCTCTCTGTATAGAGATTCAGATCCGATACACAAGAAAGTTTTGCTATTAAAGACAATAAAAAGATCACAGGATCATACTATTATGAGACAAATGTGTTATACGATTTTTGATTCATTGAAACTTTAAGAAAGGGTGTACACAGCAGGAAACTCCTCAACAACTGGCACCTTCTATCACACTCTACAGAATACTTAATGGACAAGAATTTTGCAAGAATGTTCAGAAAGTTGTATCATCCTGGACAAAATTTTCAAAAACTACTTAGATATTTGGACATCCAAGTGATCAAGTCACTTTAAAAATTACAATATAGAGGTCTAAACTGCTTTCACACTTTGCAAACATTGACTTCAACGCTTTCTCTGTTTTTAACTGTGAAATATGAAGGCAAAAATATCTGCTATTAGGTTCCATCCTCCCCCCAAATCTCTTATCGTACATCAAAAAGAATAACATCTATCCTACTGATGCCAAAATACAAGTGTTTAAAAAGTTAATCAGAAAAACCCAATTAATTCCAACTACTAAATTTATATAAACATTGAAAAAAAACAGGAAAGTAAATTTATACCATAACTGATTGCAAGGAAACTGGTATCAGGATAAAATTAAAGGTCAGTTATTTTTAACTATCTGAAATGTATGTTAAGGTAGATATTGAACATAAAGCAGTACTATATTGCTTGGCAGTGTCAATTTCTTTCTCTGTAAGGTATCTGTATTTGAAGATAAGCACACAAGAAGTGGCAAAGTACGAAGTTACTTCGGTAATGGAGTTTATGTAAGACTTAATCAGAAGATAAAATCTATTATTATGGGCACCATATAAATCAAATCATCTTATCTTTAAAAAAACCCCACAACCAAACAAAAAAACAAACCACCTCCCCCTCAATTAAGTCTTGTTTACAGAAAGGTACTTTCAGTTAATTCCTATACACAATCCATTAAAAAAAGAACAAGTTACACTTTGATAGTTCTCCATGATATCGCAACAGACAATGTTTCTGTATACTGACATTAGAATAGTTCCAACCAAAAAAATTACTTAATTTAAAATTAGTTTTGAAGATACATGTTGCAGTCTCCTATTTCCACAAAACAACTACATTAAAATACTACTTCTTCCATCAGACATTAAGCAGGATGACAAAAATCTTGAAGTGTAACAAAAAATGTGGCTGATTAGAACTCTAAAGTTCACTTTTAACAAAAATGAGAGAGCGTGAACTTGAAATAAAAGTTACATTTCACTTTTTTACTTTAGATGTTTAAGAAAGAACCCTGCATAACATATCTACATGAACAGATTATTTAAGATATGACTAGTAATGCTCTGTTACAGTTTTATTTTCAAAAAATTCCAGTTGATATAATGCTCTACAATTTAATTTCAACATCTATTTTAGGATGTCTATGCAAGAAAACTGAACAACATAATTTGCTTGTAAATCACAGTTTCTCCTAAAATCTCATAAAATAGAAAATATAACCCTTTAATTTGACTAAAATTAGATTTTAGCTATAAAAACACAACTTTGTGACACAGGGGATCCTATTAGCTAGAAGATAGCTATTACACTAGCAATGTATTTTACAAAGAAGCTTAATAAGATTTCATTGGGAAGATGTTATCACCTGCTCCAGAAATAAACTCTTGTAGCTCTATATCCTGCCAGATAAAACTAAAGTTTAATAAAATCATTTACTGATCTAGGGCCACTTTGGCTTGCAGAAAGATTCTGATAGATTTTGATAGTCAATCCTTTTAGGGAGGAGAAAAAAAAAATAATGCAAAAAGTCTTTGTGGCTATGTTAAAAATGAAAGAACATTTCAAACCATCATGAGAAAAAACTACTCATTATTCAATATAGATATAAAGAAGGATAAAAATATCTATATACATTAACTGTAAGTGTTTAAAAGAACATGCAGTCATTCCTTCAATTGTTTGTTTCAAACTAGTTCTATAAATAGATAAATAAATACAGTACAATAAAATTGCCTATTTATCCTAAGGACAAGAAGAAAGGCTGAAAGGAGGTTTTTTCCTCAATTTTTTGCTGCTAATATTACAAAAGCTGCAACAAACTGGTAAGCATGACCATTAAAACCTTTACCTAATAACTTCTTTATTTTGCTTTTTGGATTTCTTGGTAGTCTCTGCTTGTACAGGAACAACTTCAGGAACAGGTTCCTCAACTGCTGTGTCTTCATCACCCAAAAGAGCTGCCTGCTGAGAAAAATCCATGTCCTGCATAAACGACATGCTGCGCTTCAAAGCTAACAGCCGTTCCTAGAATCAGAAAGGACAGAGCGGCAGGGACTTAACCTTTCCCTCATAGCCAAGATGCTATGATAATGGGATGGGATGGGGATGGCCATGGCCTTATTTTGTTCTTAATGCCTCGTTTCCAATGGCGATGCAACATGATTTGGTCATGGTAGCATGGCATCAAAATTTCTGCAGCCCAACTATCAAGAGAGAAACAAACAAACAAAAAAACCTGCATATGCAAAGACAACTGTCTATTTGACATAAAACTTACCATAACTGCAACACATGCATGCTGACACACACATGCACACACACAGAGCAGCTCACCAAAATAACTTCATTTTACAAGCCAACAACTGTATTTGAGTAAAAAAATGTGTTTGCACACACACATCTGTGAAACCCCTGAAACCTCCCCTACACCCATCACCTTCAAAAAATAAAAGCTTTCTTGTTTATGCAGAAATAAAACTTAAATGAGATCTTGTTTTCAAAGCTTCAGCCAGAAGCAATATTTTACACTTGGGTTTCATATACGTGGATCATAATTGCTTCCACTGAGGCCAGTGGAAGAAGCTCCTACAGACTGCAGTGGTGCAGATAAGGTTGAGAAATAAGGGTGTGTATAACAAGAATGTTATCAAGCCCTTAAATATAGCAGTGCTAACAGGCAATACTATAATTAATCACAGATGGATGAAATAACACTTATCATTGTTATTAAAAAAACAAACCAAAAGAGTTTCTGTTTTTTTTTTAATAGGTCTCTTACTTTGCTCATCATCTTAAAGCCTGTGTGTAGTATCTTCTTGGCTAGCTTGTAGTAAACTGTATCTGGTCTGTTGTAAGTCATTGCATTATCACACATCAGTTTAAAATCTGCCTGTAAAATACAAAACAAAAAGAAATGTTAGAATTTCAAACTCCTTTGTTAAATGACTGGAAGATACCATTTCATCATGGCAGCTCTGTGAAGAACACAGTAATATTTTAGCAGCAGGCTCATGGAGTAAATGCAAGCCAAAAGGTAACACAGAATTGCAAAGTTTTGAGCCCTTTTTGCTTCTTCAAGATGCTTGTTTTGAATTGGATTTTTGGAAGGAAAGAAAGAAAAAAACAAGAAAGAAAAAACCAAGAAAGAAAGAAAGAAAAAAGACAAATAAACAAACAAAAAAACCCCCCAATTTTTCCCTGAATGCCAAATGTAACATTTCCTCCCTGTGCAAACAGACCAAACAGAAGAAATTCATAGAAGGACTGAGACACCAAGGTGAGTACTTTTTAGTAGTTTTCCTTCCTTCCTTCTAAATCAGAATAGACTTGAGAAATGCAATGACATCAGAAATATACAGTGTCTTACATATAATTTTAATTGTAGTAATTTGACCACTTCTTTGGTTACTTGCACAAAAACAAAAAAAGAAAAGAAAATTTCATAGCATAAGAAACAGCCTTCTAGATGCTCACTGTATATAACAAAAGAACAGAACAGCCAAGCCTGATTTTGTCATAGTCTTTGAACGGTTATCTGTCATACATAATTTCAAGTAATTTTTACTAATGCAAGTTCCCAAAACAAAGGTGCAACACTCTCCACTGTAAACAAAACCAAAAATCTTTGTTGCAAATTTCAAAAGCTTTTTCTAGGGTACCTTCTCTCACACGCTACTGATCTGTAGAGTAAAGCACAGAAAGCATTATTAGAAGCTCTATGAAACACTGAATTAAAACCACATTATTATATGCCTCTGAGAATTTCTGAAGTTGGCAAATCAATAACCAAGAATCATGCAGTAGTCTTTACAGGTGCTTCATAAATTGGATCCTAATAAATTAAACTGGCACCTGATTTAAGAATATATTTTCTCTCTTAATAATTTTTCAATATTTAAACAATGATTGTTCAAGTAATTAGGTTTCATTTATTCTGTAGACACAAATGCAAATTTTTTTTGTGTATAAGCTCACTGATGATGACTTGATTATGTGCAAAAGTGTACACAAAAAGAATGGTATGTTTTCTGAAAAGTCAAGCCATGAAGTTTACAGACTAGTGAATAGATTCGCTGAGACAAGTATTTTCAAAAGTTACTATTGCAATTGGACATAAAAGTCTTTCTAAAGACTTTCTCTGGCATCCAAGGTTTACAAATAACAAGCTTGTCCTACTGAAATCCTGATCAGATTCTGTGAAAAACAAAAAATTGTTTTATTTCCTGTTTCCATACAGGGATGTCAGAACAGTGCTCTCTTAATCATTCAGTAATTGTCATCAAGCCTGTACTAAGCAAGTAGGTGAACAGTTACAATTGTTAGCCTGGGACTTTCTACGGCATTTAAGCCGCCTGCCTTCACTTAACAAGACCATCATAAAAACAGAAATTGAGAAGGTGACATAGAGGACACTACGAGCCAAAAAGCACATGAAGCAGCCCATGAGAGCTATCTATCTGGTGGTGCCCTTTGAAGTGCTGCAGAAAAGGACAGAGAAGTCTTTTGTTTGCCCAACTTTGATGTAGACACTTTTTTCAGCAGCAAAACTGATGAATTATCTGCAGCAATTTCCCCACTTCTAAATGCAGCAAATGGTTCGTGCAGATTCTACTCTTAGATTATTTATTGGCTTGTGACTAGCCCTACCTAGTTATAACAGGTATATCAGAAATGAAAGATAACCCTTTGAGCAGGCCTTACTTTAGAGGTCAAAAACCTATAAACTTCCTTTCTGTATTACACGGAATTACACCGAATTACAAAGGCATAAGCAGAATTAGGTACATTCATATATCCAGAAAGGAAGTCCAGCCTCTTTGTCACTGTAAGATGGACAGACTCCTAACAACCATTTATTGCTTCTCAGAGTATCAGCAGAAACCAAGTCCTTCAGGAAAAAAAAAAGAATCTGTCAGTCTAAACAATACTGCGATTTTCATTTTTTTAGGTTGCTACCCCACCTGTTTCAGTATTTCAAACTTGACTGCAACTAAATAGAGCCACAGAGCTCCCATTCAAACTTTCATGTTAAGTTGCTGAGTAAGAAAATCCAGCAAGCAAATAAAATTTAGAGACCTGAAGGCATTGCTGATGGCAATGATATTATGAATCCTTCTTTATTATTTCCTATAAATCTCTACTTTTTTTTTTTTTTTAAAATAAAACATACATAACAGAATAATCTTTGTCAAATCACCTATAAGAAATATAAGCCATTCTTAGCTCACGTTACTGGACCTTTCGAAGGAAGAAATTAACCCTGAGAAGCAAGGCAATACGCTCTGCCAAGTCTGTTGTTATATCAACACCACTCTAGAAAACAGTAATACTGACGGCAGCTAATAGACCTTCAGGAATCAGTTAAAGAAAAGTCCTTTCCTTCAAGGAGCTGGCAATACCATGAAAAGATTTCTTACTGAACTGTCTGCAAAACCACAATGCATCCAATAAAGTATTACAGCAATAGCAATACACAAAACAGCTACGGCAAGTTACCAGTAAACCTGTCAAGTAACTCTCTGCCAAAAGACCATTCCAAATAAAGTTATATAGAAAACAGGATAATTAACGATAAAAAACATGCAGTTCTTATTGAATCTTATATGAAATGCTACTGTGTATCCAGAGTTTTCTTGCAGACATGTCAAAATTGCCTTTTAATCAATCTAACCAGGTCTAGATTTAGAAGGAAAAAAAAAAAAGCGTTCAAAGAGTTCCGGGTTCTTCAACCATTTAACTTTTTGTGATAGTCTTATAGTCTTAAACCTTTCTGTGTCTAGCCGCATGAATTCCACAGAACTTTGGAGTATGTTCTTGGTTTCCACACTAATTTGTAGTAGACTGTAGAAGAATCTGACAAATATAGAGCTTCCATGGTGAAAAACAAAGAAACCCATTCTAACACACAGAACATACAAAACTGCTAAGTTTTGAAAAAATGCACATTAAAATCATTAATGTAAAAAAGGCTCCTACAGTTAAAAAGAATCTTCAGTTTCTTATGACAGACTTCTGAAATAACTAAATCTCTATCATTTCACCTTGAATTCAGTGACTGATTTGTATTCATTTGCTGCAATTTTTTCCTTCATTGTACCAAAATCCATGGGGTGCTTTATTATCATGGAGTATCCAGGAGCAATGGCATCCGTGACTGGAAAAGCAAAAAACCCATGAGGATCTTTCCTAAAAATAAAAACAATACGTTCAGATTCATATCAACAAACAAACTTATTGTTTTTATACCACATTAATGGTATAAAAATAATAGTATTACTTAAAAAGAAAAACCACTCTCATAAAAGCACTCACATAAAACAGAAGCATATTTGAAATATTTCCTGATACGGGAGAGAATTTTGAGTACACATATGTAAACTTTTTGAAAGAGATTCAGCTAGTTCTTGAATTACTTCTTGTTCATGAGGTCCTCTAAAAATAACTACAGTGTTTACTATTTTCAAGTTAGTTCCAAATTCACCTTATTGTTATGTAATAAAAAAGAAAATGAAATATTCTGGTGATGGGTTTTTTTTATTAAAAGACATGACGTACAGGGTTAACATCTTATGGAAAACAACAAAATAAGAAGCTTCTCCAAATTAAGAGGACTATCAAGTAAGCAAGTATAAACTTGCTTTGGTAGCTGACAGAGAATAAAACAAAATTTCGTGAGAACAGTTCAATCTTTTAAACTATTAAAATTCATAACTGTTTTTGAATTCCTAAACTAAGGCATTATTTTATAAATTTATAATGACAATATATCTTCTGCCCAAAACACTTGCCCACCAAAAGCTAGAATTGCATAGTTGGCAACAATTTTCCTCAATTAATCTTTAAAAACTACCAAGTCTGACATGGTTGCACAGGTTACCAAACATATTACAGCCAGTCTTAGGCACTATTTTCAAACAGAAAACAAGGATAAGAAGTTGTGAAGTAACACATTACATAAATATACATTAGACATTGTCAACACAGCTGTAGATACAATATGCTTAATACCTTTGAAGCTGGCGAAGGAAGTGTTCCAGTAATTGCTGGATTGGCGTGCTTTCATTTTCAGCTGCAGTTTGAGACAGAAACACAGATAAGTGCAATGAAACAGAATATAGGTATATTTATTTATTTAAAAATATAAATACCAGAGAGAAAAATCTTAACTACCAGTACAGCTTGTACTGATCTGAAGGTCAATGAGACATGGATTTCAAAACAGAAGTACCTCAGATTTCTAAGCATACAGTTACTATTTCTGCTCCTTTACTACTTACTGAATTTTAATCACATTGAACTCTAGTAGACATTAAATCAGAGTAATGCTAAGAAAATGTATTAATAAGGTAAAAGTAAGGTGCTATGTATTTTTACAGGAAAATAAAAGTGAAACTTGGTTGCTCAAATATTACTGTTAGGAAATCCATATTCTTACAATATGTTATCCATGCAATTCTAATGGTTTCTTTACCATAACACCCACGCAATCAGCTTCTCTGAATCTTTTCAGTCAAGAAGAGTGACAAATAGATGCAGATTTCCCGGCTAGAGAGGTACTGATTACAATTTCACTTCCTGTGCTGATTAAACACTACATATTAATTACCTGTTCCATGCATATACTTCAGAGAATCTGTTTTTTATGTGAAGTTTGAAAAACTAAAGCAGCATCATGCTGAAATCTAGAATTAAAACTCCAACTCTTTATCATGATAATGGAGAGACATTTCCCCTCTCAACCAGAACAGGTAAGGTAATTTATACGCTTTTGAACAACATTTTCCAAGCAGATGAAAACAGAAGCCTTGTCAATACTGAGATCAGGTATTTAGCCTGTCAGTTTTTCAAGGCTTCAGACTACCCAGAGGCATAAGCCTTTGACCAGAAAATTTCAGTTACCCTTATTAGGTCACCTTGACAGTTGATGGACACCATTGCTCAATTTAATGTGCAGTCATAATTAGAAAATTCTTCAATAAAATTGATAAAAATAGAGATACTAAAATTAAACTCCACATAGGTTACAAAAAAAAAGACCGTAACAACAGCTAAACAGTCTTCACAAGATTTTTTTCCCTTGAATTGAGCAAAACTTAAGTTTCAGGCATTCTGACCATTATTCTGTAAATGCTGAGGAAATGCTAAGGAGACGGAATTAGTGGAACGCTACACACAATAATACTTTAATACTAGCTTTATTCTGCCAAGTAAGAGCAGCCAAAGACAGATGTCCTTGGCAAGGTCAGTCACATGAATATAAACCTACTAAAAGACAGAAGCACCAAGAAGAATATAGATAGCAGAAAATTCTGAATGTTGGAAAATATAGTCTCTAGATTTCAGCAAATGCTCATGGAAATTTTACATTTTGGTACCTTTGGCAAAAGCTTTGTTGTGTGTGCTTTTAAGAACACCCAAGATGATTTAATTTTTCACACTGCTCACCTGGCTGAGTTCTGCATGCTCTGACAGGACGATCTGGAGGAGGTTCAACCTCTACTTTTTTCCCAGGATCAAAGTCATCAGTTTCTCCTTCAGTGTCACACTGTTCCTTTTCCCTTTTCCTCTTTTTCTCCTCCTACCACAGTAGGAAGAAGTCAGATTTTAGAAGAATGTACTTGGAACGTGCAATTCCACATACAAAAAGGTAAGAGACAGTGATTTTTCGTTTGGGATATTCTTTCTACATCTGAGCCGTAATATGGTTAAATGTTAGTGCATACATTTTCACTGTCACTTATTGTTTTCTTTTCTGATTAAAACTAATACTGTTCGCCTTTTGCTTCTCTGTATTTAATACACTATTGTTCTATCATTAGTTACGGTACTTTTACTGAAAAGAATGTTAAACTCTGAAGCTATTTATATGTAAAATTGAATGATAATAAGCTACACCAGAGAGAAAAGGAAAATAAGTTACTATTCAGTAAAGATCAGTTTGTAGCTCTGCTTTGATGAATGTGTTTTTGTTGTCTGGTGCATTAAATAGCAATCAATAAAGTACGTGATAATTTAGGAAACCTACAAAAGAAACAGAAGAAATGCTCTGTAACAGTGGTGAATGATCTCTTCCTGAGCTTCAAAGCAAAGGCATGCCTGAGTCATTCCTATAATCTTACAGTCATTATTCATGCTCACACAGAAAAGCAAACCTTCATTAACCTTGTTCAGACTACAGTTTTGTTTTTTATCTATTAGCTTCTTTTGAATGCACTAATAATGTTCCGAAAAAAAAATCGAAACAACTCCTTACAGAATTTAACAAAGGTAAAACAAATAATTTGTTCTGATGCTGCAAGATCTTGTATTAAAAGCAATTGTTTTGTTACATTTCAAGTTCCAGCCATACTCTTAACTGAAACATTTGAAAATGTTTGTACAAAGAAAGTTTTCCACTATCTGCCCTGGAGAACTTCTGAATGATCCTACAAGATATATCACTTTCAAGAAATACAAGCCTAACAAATCAATTTGAAATGACAGATATTAGCCATACATGCATACAAAGTAATACCAAAAAACTGTCGTATAAGAATAGAAAAACTACATGACAAAAGAGAATTAAAAAATTCTCTTCAGAGAATTCTCTTCAGGTCAGGGAATCATTAGTACACAAAAGAAACACTATTAAAATGAAACTGTACAGGTAACTGTACCGTCAATAACTTGTTAATTTCAATCTAATTCCTAAAGGTTCTGCACAGACAACTAAGGTGACCACACCATTTGCTACTAACAAAGCCTAGCATGCAGGTTATTCTAAACAAGAGCCAGGGAGATTATTGTACTACAGCACTCAACAAATCACATTTCAGAAAGCTTTTCTGAGTAAACATATAAATTTCAATGTCCAACAACTTGTTCTATGTCAGGAACAGAAATGCAATCTAGATTCATTCAAAATGCTGAAAATACCCTCCTCAAAGGGTAGCAAACCATGTTTTCTGACCTGACTGAAATATAAAACATGCAACTTAAAATGAGAAGTATTCATACCTACAGACAAAGCAAATGGATAAGAAAAACAAACAGTTACAAGAAACAAGCTTTTATTTTGTTCAAAAAATCATCACAGTGATATCTCTTTTAAATGGGAGAAATACACCAATGCACACACAGAGGGGTCTTCTACATTTGTGAAGTGCTGTCTCCAAACAATAAGCTTCTTGCAATGGTGATTTAAGAAAAAAAAAAAAAAGTTCTGGTACTCTGTACCAGATTTTAGATAAGCAAGCATGAAGAAGACTCCTCTGTCTAAATTCTAAAAATCACAGCTCACCTTTCTCTTTCTTCTTTCCTCATCATCTAGATGCTTTTCTTTTTCCTTCTCAGACTTTTTTTTCTTTTTTTTCTTCTTTTCTTTATGTCGTTCTCGCTCATGATCTGATCTGTCATCATAGTAACTAGAATCATGCCCTGACCCAGAAAGTTCAGTCACTTCACTTCCTCCAACTTTAAGCACCAGCTTTAAAGGTTTTTCCAAAGGCTTATCCACATAATCTAAATTTAAAAAGTAAAACATTTCATAAATGCACACGGAGTTGACAGTATACAGCAATTACTGATGCTTCTTCTAGAAATACTGTTTACAAGAATTTGCTGCAGATTGAAAATATACGCAATACATTTAGCGAGAGAAATAATAACTAAGACTAACATATCCAAGAAGCGGTTGTTCAGCACATTTTACATCACGATTTCCCACAAACCTGTATACCTAACTAACTCCTAGGCTTTCCCTGAAAACATCACAAGATCCTTATCAGAGTAAAGTGAAACCAAGGATCGCTCAACCGGTGCAGTAACCGGCATACATCAGTAACAGCCGTACGAACCACGAAAACGCTTGACCGCATAACCCACCACATCAGCGTCCTAGCGCTCGCTCTCCGTGCCCCTCCCGAGCCGCCTTGGCGCGGACGCAGCAGCCTCCCCCCTGCTTCAGGCCACCGCCCGCTTCACCTCTCGCACCCCCGCCGCTCCGGGGCTCCGCAACACGTCACTTCCCATCGTCCCCACCCCGCGCAGCTTCCCCCCACCCCGAGAACGGGACGGCGCTGGCGGCCTGGCTCCACGGCGCTCGCCCGCCCCCCACAGCTCACGCATTCAGACAAGGGCTCTCCCTCAAGGCAATACGCTACGACCCCGCCCACGAAGGGATACCGGGTCCTACAGACAACCACGGCGGGAGAAGGGAGTAGATGCGTCCTCAGGTACAAAGATGAGTCCCTCAGCTCCATACCGCCCCCGGTTCTTACCACTGTACGCAGTCGCGGAAGCCGAGCGCCATTCCGTCTTCTCTGCTTTGTGTTTTTTGTGCTTCTTCCCCATGGCAGAGCCAACACCACCAGCCGCGATCTCCACTCAGCCCCCCCTACCAGAAGCGCTCAGAGCGCAAAGGCTCCTTCCGCCTGCCGCAGAGGAAGATCCAGGTCAAGGGGGGAGGGCCGGACGTCCGCTCGCCAGCCCGCCTTTTACAAAAAGGCGGCAGCCGTGTCCTGGTGTGTCGGGTTTTCTTCACGCTTGAGCAGGGTCTTCGTCACTTTGTGCGGTGGAGGCGCAGCTCTCGCAGTAGTCAGAGTGCTGAGGGAACAGTGGAGCTGTCCAGTTCTTCCGTTCCCTAGGCAGACCTGCGTTTTACTGGTCGCAGCGCGCCGTTGTCAGGAGCGCGTCTGGCGTGAGGTGATTTATTGTCCTCGCCGTGGAGGCCCACGGAGGGGAGAAATTAGGCCCGTGACGTGTCCTGTGGCTGGCGTCGCCGTCTCCTGAGGGAGGAAAGTGCTGTGCTGGTCTCCGTGGTGGGTGGGGTACATGTGTGGACGGGGCACTGCATTTCCTGTGTGCTCGTGGTTGCCATTGGTGTATAATGGTCACGGAAAGCCTGTTTCTCCTTGGTATCTCTTTCCCCCTAGGAGCAAGAAGGATGGATGAAGCCGCTGGGGATTTGAAGCAAGCACTCCCAAACGTGTGTGACAATGTTCCAATTCATGTGGAAGTTCATCAGAAATCAAGCAGGTCTCTCTGATCGGGACTTTACTTGTTGCAACTTGTGTCTATTGCCTTTTGTCTGTGTGCACAGTGCTTTCTCTATACTCTCCCATGAGTTTCCATGCAGGTGTCTCTTCCTAAAGTTAAACAAACCCAGTTTCTCCTTGTGCATCATGTGATCCATCTCATAATCAAGTTTGTGGCCATATTCTGGACTTGCTCCAGTATATTCTTTCTTGTACAGCAGACCTCAAAACTGTATGCAGTGCTCCAAATGTGGTCTCACAAACAGCCAGTAGATGGAAAGAATCACACTCTCTAACATTTGCACTCTTGCTAGCACAGCCTAAAATAAGGTTAGCCTTATTTGTAGCAGGGGCACAGTGCTGACTCATTGCCAGCTTGCCCACCAGTACTTCTGTGTCCTTTTTTGCAAAGCTGCTTTTAATCCAGTTGGCCTCTGGTCTGTACTGTTGTCTGGGCAGTAGATAGTCAGGCTTTCACGTTTACTTTTCTTGAACTTCAAGAGGTTCCTGTCAAACTGTATCTCCAACCTGCAGAGGTCTCTCTGAATGGCAGCCCTGCTCTTTACTATACTGACAGCTCTCCCTGATTTGGTGTTACCCATAACCTTGCTGCAGTTGCTTTCCATCCCGTTGTCCAGGATGTAAATGAAGATGTAAAGACAGTGTTTGTTTCAATATTGACAGCACCACCCCACCTCTCTCTGCCTGACTTACTGGCAGCTCTGCTTAGTCTTTACTACAAATTGCAACCCTTTGAGCTGGACAGTGCAGTCACCTTGCCCATTTATCTGGTCCTTATCTTACCAATTTGGCTATCTGGATACTATGGAAGAGTGTGCCCAAGGTATAAAGAGTGTGTCAAGGTGTAAAACATCTACTGCTCTCTTTTTGTCAGACTTAAAAGAGAAGGAACTGGGAATTTGCACTGGGAATGCACTGAAATAACAAAACAAAGTTAAAGCTTTTCTGAAATCTTAAAATGGTATTCCTTTTCCTGTAGTTTTTGTCTCTTCTACTGGAATTCTTACAGCATGTCCTCATCCTGAGGTAGCAGCTGTGCTCAGGCATGAAAGCATAATAGAGCTTCCAAGCTAAGTGTACCAAATTCAATCTAGTAGCTTGGCTATGAGTGTTTCTGTCTTTTCTAGTAAAACACAGCTTGCATAACTGATTTCTATTCTTGAAATCTAGCTGTATCATTCTGTGTCCCCTGACACGACTGCAAACAGAGCTAATAGTATTCTTTGGCTTGTGTCTTTTAATGCACAATTTAAAAACAAGTATCAAACTTGTTGCTTTTGCAAACAAACTGAATTTGATAGGGTTTTTTTTCTGCAGAATGTTACAGGGGGATTGAGTGGGTTTGAGCTTTTTTGTGTGGATTGGTTTGTTGGGGGTGTCTTTTGGGAGGGATTTTTTTGGTTTGTTGGTTTGGGGTTTTTTGGGGTTTTTTTGTTTTGCTGTTGTAGTGGTTTTTTTTTCGTTCGTGGCTGGGGTTTTGTTTGGGGTTTTTTGTGAGATGGAAGCTGTTCTCCATGTAGGCTTAGTGTATGAAATAAAGCACTCTAATATTAGTTCATACTTCCTTATAAATGTCAATGCCACAAATAATGCTGATTCTTTCTTGTTAGTGCGGCCAAGAAAGAAGATATCCGGATGAGCGTCTTAAAGCTGTTGAACAGACATAACATCGTGTTTGGCGATTACAAGTGGACAGAGTTTGATGATGGTTTCCTTAATAGCAACGTGCAGTCTGTGTCTATTGTGGATACGGAGCTGAAACTGAAAGACAGACAGGTACTCACAGTCAAGAATGTACAGCTCTGTTCATCAAGAATGTACAGCTCTGTTCATATGCTTGTGAACTAGCTATAGGCAGACTAGTGATAGCCTAAGGACATAAGCAAGACAAGGTCTGTAAGGACAATGTAATATTTTTTATTAGGCCGACTGGTATAACCAGGAAAAGGTGGCTAAGTTTCTGGACCTTAGTAAGGTCTGAAACAGAAGTAGTAGGCTTCAAAGCTGAATGCCAGCTGGGAACTGTAACTTCCTTATGTTATAATTAATTATGAATGAGAAATATGATGTATTAAAAGTCTTTTTATGTCCATTCTAGCCTATTGACTTGAGCAAAAGCAGTCTTTCTCTTCATATTTTTCATCTGAATGAAGAAGGACCAAGTGCTGAAAACCTGGAAGAAGAGAATGAGGATATCATTGCAGCTAACCACTGGGTGCTACCAGCAGGTACCCGTGTGATATTTCTGGAAGGTCTAGAGCTATTGCAATGAAAAAAAATCTTGGAGAGGCTAAAAGTGTTTATAGGGTTACCTGTTAAAGGTATTATTTGTATATATTGTTTAACTTTGTCCTTTATTGATGGAACCAATATATTTGGACTTTGTTCTTTATGGTTTTGACTGAACTACAGGTGATTCCACAACACGTAATTTATTTCTCTAATACTTGTGGATGGGTGGAAGTAACTGGTTTTGTGGAATAAAATGTATAGTCAGAAGCATGCAAATTTTTGACCCAACAATCTGCATTCCAAATTTTTATTTGGAGACCCACAAGAAACTCATCAGTTTAAACATTATTTTTCCAGACCCCACTTCTGGTTTCCAGCCCTCAAGACAGTGCTGGCCTTATATTTGGAGTAAACAAACTAAAGAGATTTAGAGTTCTCAAAGTGTCTTCTGAAAAGAAGAATAAGGTTTTGCTCTGCAGTACAGTAGAGTGTGGCCTGCCTGTTACTATCTTGTGCTTGGGAAAGTTGGAATCTGCTCCTGGAAGAAGTGCAGGTGTGAGCTTAAGCTCAGAAACAGTGATTCTGAAACATTTCTTGCTCTTTTCCATGTTGTGAAAAGCCTAACTATCCATTACATTTCTCTTTGGATAGAATTCAGTCTGATACTTTGATGTTACTCCCATATTATTGTGGTTTATAATTGTTCAGTCTTCTTTTGATTTTCTTTGCTGAAAGCTAAAAACTAAGCTATGTACTTTTTTCATCCTCTACATGTTGATGTTTAAAAAAAAAAAATAAAATTGAATGATAAAATTGGACTTAGACTCTTCCCAACCAAACTTTTCATAGCTCTCTATCTTGGGGAAGTGTAGGTCCATGCCCTATTGAGGGTGGAAAGAATGATATTTTTCCTTTCATGTTAAAAAATTAAGAATAATTTCTCCTCACAATTATTTGAGGAAACAGAAGTTGTAAAACTGCTGAATTTGTTAGGAAGTAGTGTTGGCATTTTGAGAAAAATAACTCGTGTGTTTTTTTTTTTCCTGTATGTTTTAATTGCTTTCGTATCTCTCTTCTTAATCCTTACTTTTAGTTGAGAATAATTTGAAAACTGCTTTGTGCTGCAATGGTAGATTACAAGTTCCCAGATACATTATATACCTGTTTAGGATAAATCAATTGCTTTTGCAGCTGAATTCCATGGCCTTTGGGAAAGTCTTATATATGACACTGAAGTAAAATCACACGTAAGTTGAAAATTAATAATAACAATTAAAATTGCTTGAGAAAAAGTAAGAGTTAAAATGTAGCTTGTTTGAAGTTTGCTGTATCCTGTGGAGAAGTTATTTGGAAATCACCAGCTCAAAAAGTCTCTATAAATTTTGATAGTTACATACTTTGCTGATTTACTCTTAACAAAAGAAGGCAGAGCTGACATTTGGAGAATAAACATCATATCTTAGACATGTATCAGTATGTACTACTGAGAAGTCAGCTTTGCAAAGAATCTCAGTTTCCCTGTGAAACTGGGTTCAGTGATGCTCATGCCGCAAATGATAAAGAATTTCTTCATATGCATTGGGTTATTTTACGGAAATCAGAAGTTTAACAGCTGGAGGTGTTTTGATAGTAATTTAAAACTTCTGAGAAGATTTTCACTTTTTCTTTAGACATTCATCAGCCTGTGTGAAGAAAAAAAAATGAATGTTTTGTAAAACAGGGTAGAAATTCACTTTATTAAAATACTGCACCTTGTTTTAAGGGTCATTAATTGCATGTTTTTCTAGAAGGGGAGAAGAAAACTGGTGGAGAAAAAAATAACATCAGAGAGGCTTAGAAAAAATGTACGCAGCATTTATTGAAACCAAATCTCTATTTCTCCATTGTGAAGGTCCCAAAAGATCTGTTGTGTCTTTGGTGTGGGGTTTTTTAATAAGGCAATTTTGGTGACTTGCTATTACTAGAACTGTGTTGCTATCAACTGTACTTGCAGTGCTTCTCTTCTACTGGCACTCTTGTTACCTTGCAATAAACTGAGGAAACTAAATCACTAAAAATGTTCAACTTCTTGTGTGATGGGCCAGTTTCCACCTGTTTTTGTCCCATTAATTGGTCCACTGTGACCTTAGCTAATAGTCATGTAGCAGAAGTGGCAGGTGCAGGCTAGGCAGAAAGGAAGGGTAATTTAACTTGTGTGTTTCTGGCAGCAGCTAGACAATTAGTGGTTTACCAGTAACATCAGCCAGCACTGTTACAAAAAGCAAAACATTGCAGTGATTGTACTTCTTTGTTTATAAGGTAAACATCAATTAACACATCAGCGTTTGTCTAACTTATGGCAGTGCTTTCCAAATCATCTGTGAAATGACAGGACTATTTAATTAGATTTACTGATGTACTAAACGACAGCGAGTTGATCACTGTTGATTGTAAGTGTATGTTGGCAGAAAGAAGTGGTAGCTTTTAATGACTAAAACTAGAACTTCTTCTGTAAAAATAATTGTAATGAATGTTCATTCTTTAAATCATGGAACTGGCTGGGGACAGTTGGGTTCTACAGACTCTGAAATGGTTGCTGTGAATTTTCAAAATAGTACAGTCATTGTCTATAAAATATTGATAAGCATACTGGATGAAGTTCAGGTTTTTTGCTATTGTGTAATTGTTCAGTCTTGGGCATGAGATACTGCTGGAATACTAGTGTATTGTCCTATTAACACATACGGATCAAAAGCACATTACAGATAATAGCAACAGAACATAATATGATTTCAGGTTTATTGGTATATAGGTAAAAATCAGTATAGATTCACACCTGAGGTTCATATTCATTTTGTTGAAAGAGTTCTCTACTTCCTAATTCTAGATAGTTCTAAATTGAAATAAAATTATTTTTAGAAGCAAGCATTCAGGGAAGTACATGCAACTTCCCTTATTTGGAAGGATAACCAATTTACAAATTCCTTACAGTAGTTGATACAAATGCTTCAGTAGAAAGGAACCAAAATGTTACAGGAATTGTTTTGTTTGGTGAGTTGAATACAACAAACTAAAGAAATGTATAGCTGTGCAACATCTAAAAAGACCCTGGAGTTTGAGTCTTTGACTCTCTGCTTGGGCAGCTTGTGTTTTGAAGACACACTATAAGTGGGAGCATGGAAAAAGAAAATAATTTCACATCTTTAAAGCATTTCATTTATTAATGTAAAAGTTCTGGAACTCCATTTGTGCCCAGTAAATGCTATTCTTTTTCCTGAAGGCAGGAAGGAAATTAGTTTCCAACCTTTGCAGAAAGAAAATTTGCCTACGCCTAAAAGACATGAGCCCAGCTTTTTGTTTTGTTTTTTTTAAGAACATACAATAGACATAGACTGATTCTATTTGTAATTGTCTCTGCTGATATGTCTCTAATTTGTGTCTCTCTTCTTTTCAATTAGTTACTTGATTATGTGACGACAACGTTACTATTTTCTGACAAAAATGTTGATGGCAACCTGATATCGTGGAACAGAGTTGTTTTGCTGCATGGTAAAAATGATCTGTCTTAAACCCAGTAGATTAATTGGCCATCTGTTTATACTTTCGTTCCGGAAAAACTTGTATCGCACTTCTGTGTAGTGAAATTAGATGATCCAAAAGCAGCAGAGAAGTATTCTTTCTATAACATGGATTTGATTCTGACATTACATTTCATCTAAATTTCTGTTTGCACATACTATATTTTGCAGGAATTTAAATTCTAAAATTTATAATGCAGTGACAATACTTGTTGGGTTTTTTAATTTTAATTTTTAAGTTATATTATTGCTGTTTTATATGAAGTGCAAAAATAATGCAGATACTGAGGACATCAGAAGCCATATATTAAGTACAGTTCTACCACAGTATTAAAAAAAAATTGTTAGCTATGGCTTCATAAAAACTTTTGAGGAAATGGGGAAATCAATCTGTGTGTTGTGCTAGTAACACTGCATGTTCTGTTGCCAAGTATGAAGACAGTACTGTCACTAATTTAGTTCTTACTATTTCAGTGAAGCCATAATCTTCAGTCATTCCTAGTTTACTGTGGATGTTATACCATAAACAAGATTAACATCAACTGAATCAATTTTCTTGCGAAATGCAGCTTGCTACTGATTAATTACAAATTTTGTCATCAATACTGGTATTCAAAAATAAAAGGTCATAGTGGAAATGTTTGGTTTGAGTGTTGGTTATACTTAAGTTACAGCTATCAGTTTAGAAGCTGCAGGATGTTTTTGTTTGGAAAACTATTTCATACTGTTAATATATTTATGATAGATATATTTAATTTTACTTATGAGCTTACTATTGTGATCACAAAGAAGTTAATACTAGGAAATCTACAACAGTTGTAGTGCAAAATATATTGATGCTATAATGGCAGTACTGGCTGTGAACGGAAGTACTGTCATCTGGCTGATGTTATCAGTTTGTTTAGCAACCACACATCTTCCGTGCTTTCATACTCTCTTTACCTATGCTTGTACTTGTCTGTTTGGAGAAAGTCTGTGTGCCTCTTCCATAGGTTGTCAAGCCAGATCCCAAAGGTTTGTCCTAGAGCATACTTCCTAAGATGCTCTGGGTTGCCCCAAGATAGAGATTTACTGGAAAGTGGACAGCTGATCAAAATGGGCATGCTGTGTTTCTGTTTTGCATGCTAGAAGGGTATGTTTCAGGAAGATGTAAGTTTAAGCACAGCACTGATGTTTTGAGAATGCTAATAAGCATAAGACCTGCTAGGGTGATAGACTTTGCTTCTGTGGCTGAGTATTTCAACTTTACGGTGTCTGCATACAAGCTATTACACTAACTATACTAATAATTGAAAATGATATAAATTCAAAGCTCAACTCTTGGACCGTACCGGAGTAAACAATCTTGTCAAAATACCCTGGTGTTCACAATCATTGTCTGCTGTGGTTTTATTCTACAATTAGTGCTGAAATGAAATACAGTAGTTAAAACCATGTTACATGTCAATAACAATTTGATGTAGATTCTGTGTAATGTATGGATTTGGTTTCAAACCAGGCCCTCCTGGAACTGGGAAGACCTCTCTCTGTAAAGCATTGGCTCAGAAGCTGACAATTCGACTGTCATACAGGTTTGTGTATTTTTGGAAAATTTTCACTTTAGGTTAAAATTGTTAATTGTTCTTTTTTGGAAGCCCAAAGCTATTTAATATTTGATTTCAAGTAACTGGTGCCAAGTGCTAATGTTCATAGTTCTTTTATAGTGCAACTGGCTAGCAATAAAATTGATCTGATAGAGAGACTGGTTAGGATATTTTAGTGCCTTTTAAAATGTGTAATTATTTGTGCCCAGGTATGTAAAACAAATTCCAGTGCCGATATAGTAATTTCTTTGTACTTATGTTGTACATCAAAGAATGTTAAAGGACAAAGGATCATAGAATATCAAACCTGCTATTTTTATCTTCATGTTCAAGAAAGTCTGTTTTTAATAAATAGTAATTTTGCAACCAATTTGTTTTGTACTTAGATTGTCTGAATGCCAATCTGTATATCAGACAGGTAATAAGAGTTAGCCTTAAACTTCATAGCAACTTAACAGAAGAATAAATGTTATATAAAATACTAGGTGTAACATAAATAATGTTTAATTATTGGAGTGATCAGACTCTAGCTCAAACTGAGTTTATGATAAACATGGGATATATAATGTATGGTTGAGATATTTTGTCCTAAGGAGATATCCATGGAGAGCTACGTAAATAAGCTTCATGCTTTTATATGTGTTCTTGCTACACTGAACAAAATCTTACACAAACAGAAGAATGAGGCCATTAGCATGGTAACTGTTGCTTAAACTATATTTAAATAGCACCTGTTCTAATGAAGGAATTCTGATAGCAATTTGATATAAAGAATTCTAGTGAGACATGTTTCTGGAAATGACAAACACAAAACAAGTATTATGTTTTGAAAAGTAATTTAAAGTACTAATTCACAGAATTCTAGGGTAGAAGTGGAGGGAATGAGAATTACAGAAGTTAATGGTATCACTGACTTATATTTACAGTAGAGTTGATACTTCTCTTTCCCTTCATACTTTAGGTATAGGTACGGACAATTAATTGAGATAAACAGCCATAGCCTTTTCTCTAAATGGTTTTCAGAGGTATGTATTGATGTAGCTAACTAAGTAGACTTTGTGTTTTAGAAATTACACTGTTTCTGTTGAGCTTGTTTGGGACTGGTGCTGTTCAACATCTTTGGTGACATGGACAGTGAGATCAAGTGCACCCTCAGCAAGTTTGCTGAGGACACCAAGCTGTGTGGTGGGGTCAACATGCTGGAGGGAAGGGGTACCATCCAGAGCGACCTTGACAGGCTTGAGAGGTGGGCCCATGAGAACCACATAAAGTTCAACAAGACCAAGTGCAAGGTCCTGCAAGTGAGTTGGGGCAATACCCAGCACAGGCTGGGTGGAAAATGGATTGAGAGCAGCCTTGAGCAGAGGCACTTGGGGTTGTTGGTTGATGAAAAGCTCAATGTGAGCTGGCAATGTGCACTTGCAGCCCAGAAAGCCAACTGTATCCTGGGCTGCATCAAAAGAAGTATGACGAGGAAGTTGAGGGAGATGATTCTGGCCCTCTACTCCACTCTTGTGAGACCCCACCTGGAGTACTGCATCCAGATCTGGGGCCCTCAACATGTCCAAGAAGGACATGGAGCTGTTGGAGCGAGTCCAGAGGAGGGCCACAAAGTTGATCAGAGGGCTGGAACACTTCTCCTATGAAGACAGGCTGAGAGAGTTGGGGTTGTTCAGTCTGGAGAAGAAAAGGCTCCTGGGAGACTTTCCAGTACCTAAAGGGGGCATACAAGGAAGCTGGAGAGGGACTTTTTACAAGGGCATGTAGCAATAGGATGAGGGGTAATGGTTTTAAGCTGAAAGAGAGTAGATTTAGGTTGGATATTAGGAGGAAATTCTTTACTGTGAGAGTGGTGAGATACTGGAACTTCAGTGGTTGCCCAGACTCTGGTTACCCAGAGAAGTTGCAGATGCTCCCTCCCTGGAAGTGTTCAAGGCCAGGCTGGATGGAGCTTTGGGCAACCTGGTCTAGTGGAGGGTGTCCTGCCCACGGCAGGGGTGTTGGAACTATATGGGCTTTAAGGTCCCTTCCAACCCAAAACATTCTATGATTCTATAAAATAAGTGTGTGCACCAAAGATTACTCAGAATAATTAACGTGTTTGAGAACACTTAAATACAAGCTATATTAGAAAGTTAGCTTAAAACCCAGGTATTTCCATCTTTAAATATGGTAAGGCTTGGAAAGTTGTGTGATGTAGTTAAACATATGCATATGGTGTCTTTCTAGAGTGGCAAGCTTGTAACCAAGATGTTCCAGAAGATTCAGGAGTTAATCGATGACAAAGATGCTCTTGTATTTGTACTGATTGATGAGGTATGATTCTAACAGCATTGATCAACCTTAAAATTTAGCAGAAAGTAAATTGATGTGAGGGAACGGTGATAATGCTCATTAGTAAAGAACAATAATAGCATATTATGCCTTTCTGTAAGTTACATAACTGCGCAGAAGAGTGAATTTTAATCTTGATTGCTGCAGATTTGAGAGATTTGGGAGGAACACAGTATGATTTAGCGGACAAATTCCTGCTGAAAATGAAGCAGAACCTTTCTTGGTGGAATTTCCCTTGCTGCTTTGTGTTTACAAGTGGAGTATTATTTTAAAGTAGCCTAAATTTGTATTAATTGTGCTTTTATGTATGTTGTAAAGCTCTAAAAAGCATTATGTTTCAGTTCATTGTCTAGATTCTCTTCAGACTTGGATACATAAGCAACTTAGTATGTGCCTTGTTAGCTTTGTGATATTGGAGTTTCTATGGGGAAGCTCATTCTAAATTCAATGTATTCATTATTTTGTTCTCTGTGTCCCCTTGCCACCTTGCCCCGAAATTTAATTGAAATGAAAACTAGCCTCCATTCTTCTGTGTAAACAGAAATTTAACTCACTGTACTTTGCTTCCTTGACATTCCTTTCCCTCTCCTTGTAAATTCCTACTGAACAAAAGATTTTGAAGATGAAATTTTAGATACCAGACACAAACATCTGAAGGTGTATTGTCTAGGTTATTTGCTTGCTGCCAGCACTCCAAATGTGCAATCTTTTATAGGTTTTTTTGGTGTTTGATTTTTTTTGTTGTTGATGGTTGGTTTCGTCTTTGTAGGTGGAAAGCCTCACAGCAGCCCGCAGTGCCTTCAAGGCAGGCACAGAGCCTTCAGATGCTATTCGTGTGGTGAATGCTGTACTGACACAAATAGATCAGATTAAAAGGTAAACTCATGTTATTGCAACAGCAAAAGGTAGTTGACAATTTCAGGATTCCTGCTAAATCTTAATTCCTCCTTGCAATACTAAGCCAAATTGGTGGGTGAGCTATTCTTTCTTAATGATGCTAATTGTGAAAAGAAATAGGAGTAATCCAACAGAATATTTTGCATCTACTGAGTGAACAAGCAAATCTACAGATGGTATACTTCCTTTAAAGCTAGGGAGTCATGATATCTGCTTGGAGAGACAAGAATAAGATCAGTGAAGAATTAATTCATTATTTACAGCTTCTGGATGTCAATCTAAAGCAGACTTGCACAACACATGGCTTAGAAGCAATCGTTAATTGCTTGGTCAGCTTTGCATGCTGGATTTAGTGTATGTGTCTTGTGTTATTCCTGCCACTTCCTTCCCCTTTTTGGGCATACTTTGCTCTGTTCACAGAAGGAAAGGTACCCTAGTATTTGGCCCTGTCTTGTGGCTAATTAAAGGTAAGTAGCTTATTCATATGTTAAAGTTCACAGACTTTGTCTAAAAATAGCTATGATTAAGAAAGTTCTTTCAGTATTTCTTAGAGCAAGGAGATATTTCTCTTTTAAGCTCACGCTGATGTCATCTGTGGTTAGAATATGTCACATTTCCAGTTAAACTATATACTTTCTACTGAATTAAAATGGAAAATGTGTAGATTAAATGTTCAAGTCCGAGTCATCTTTTCATAATTTTTTTTTTAGCAGAAACTATGCCTGTAGGGTCTATATAGTTAATGTATGTCACTTATAAAATAGGGTTAGAGAAACTATAGACACTTGAGAATCAGCTAAAAGAAAGAGACCATGCATTGAAATAGATTGGTGATAACTGGCCAAGAGCTTCAGATCATTTAATGTAATTGCTGGCTGACAAGAATGATGTGACTGCTTATTGCATGAAATGTCTTGAGTCCTAAAAAAAGAAGGTATCAATTTGCTAGTCACTAAAGGAGATAATTCTTGTACACATGACCTAAAAATCTGCTTTTATCTTGAAGGTATCCCAATGTAGTTATCTTGACTACTTCAAATATAACGGAGAAAATTGACATGGCCTTTGTAGACAGGGCTGACATAAAGCAATACATTGGACCTCCATCTACTGCAGCAATATTTAGAATATATCTTTCTTGCTTGGAAGAGCTAATGAAGGTAATATTTTGAAAGCAAGACTAACATGTCCTATTGTAATAAATTTGATATTGTAATCATACTTCCTAAATAACAAAAATACACAAATTTCCTTCCTCTGTATTTCCACTCTTACTGTAGAATTCAATTTTGAATGTATTTAAGTTTTCATACAACAGTATATAACTCTTCTTTCTAGTGTCAAATAATATATCCTCGGCAACAGCTCCTGACACTCAGAGAGCTAGAGATGATAGGCTTTGTAGAAAATAATGTGTCACGGTTAAGCCTTGTACTAAAAGAAATCTCAAGGTAAGATTCTGAATTTTTTATATATATATATGTATGTGTGTATATATAATGAGTTGTGGAATGATGTATAAAAGTAATTGAATTTCATAACAGCTGGAGTTCTGAAACATCTCAATTTTTTTCTGTTAGGGTTAGTGCAAAACCTTTCAGGGGACAAAAAGTGGAAGCGATCAGGATTTGCCAACATTTCTTTGTCTTGCATCTGGTTTGGCTTAGTACTGCTTCTGGTTTCTGCTTTGCTCTTTGAAGTCCTTCAAATTGACAAATTTCTGGCTAGATTATTGAGATGCCTTAGGTTTCACTTGATACTGTGAATTGTAATGCATGTAGTGGAAATAGCATTAGCCTTAGTTCCTGCTAAGAGAGTGTCTTGGAAAGCCATGCAATCTACTTAGTTTTTAGCATCAAGATACGAGTGGACAGAAGCAAAGGGGAAAGAAGTGAAGTGTAAATGGAGAGTGTTATGGTGTGGTCAGTATTCTTGTAGAGCAAATAGTCTTTCACTGCAGTGTAACAATTATTCAAACAATAAAAATTATATTGACAATATCAAGCAATATTTTTTTTTCTAAAGGTTGGATGGGGCTTTAGGCAATCTGGTCCAGTGGAGGGTGTCCCTGCCCATGGCAGGGGAGTTGGAACTAGATGATATTGAAAGTCCCTTTCAATCCAGACCATTCTATGATGCTGTGGAACAAAACAAAATAACATTCACAAAGTCAGGAAAGTGTGTTCCTGAAATATGCAATCTTAACCAGTGAGGAGTGGTGTAAAGAGGTTTGGGTTCCACATACAGAGTGGTGCTTGGAGGAGGTGGAAACATAGACCAAGTAGGTGAGGTAAAGGAAGCTCTGTGTAAATGGTGGGAAGAAGGAGATCAGCAGTAGCTGTGAGGTCCAGCCTTCAAAACAAATTTTTCAAGTCTTTATAAGATTAGATGGAAGGTTATGTCTGTGCCATACTCTTTGGGGGAATGTCTACACTGAAATTCATGAGACATGGCACAGTGATGTGAAGGGCATGATGTAAACTTTACTAGGCAAATGTGACTATGCTATTTCTGTACCCTTGCTTTTCTGTACTGTATAGGCTCCCATAAGCTGAGGTTGTCTGTTCACTTCTTGCTTCTGCTAAAAGTGCTGCAAATGACTTGCTGAATTGCGATTTGAGTGTTTTTAGAGCAACTTATGAGAGAAACACAGAAAAAGGGAAGGTCTTCTTTTAAGAGTGGATATTTAGCATTTAAGCAGTGCTTGTCTCTGTTTTACTATAGAAGAAGTGAAGGTCTTAGTGGCCGGGTCCTGAGAAAACTTCCTTTCCTAGCACATGCACTTTATATTCAAGTAAGTTTATTATATTGAAGTAAGCTTATTCTATTCATTATATTTTGGTTTGGTTTTGGGACAGGTGGGAAGACAGTTGGACACCACCTGAAATAAACGCTTGGGCCTAAACCTCCCTTCTAATCTAAATTGCACTGTTTCTGCAGCTTTGTAGACTGAAACAATTTTGTGCTGCCCATAATTTAAAAGGAGATGGAAGAAGATGGGTGGGATTGACCTGTCCAACAGCATTCTACTTTTAATTAAAATATTGTGACAGAACATTGATATTGGTTCTCTGATCATTTCTTGCTGAAAGAAAATCCTCTGCCACTTTTATAAATAATTTATTAAAAACCTTTTTTGAAGCAAATCCACAGTAATAGTGATTGACTCAAGACTTTGCATAGCTTGGCTTTGACTTTACTATGCTAGATGGTTTAAAATAAACCTGCAGTTCTATATTTTGTAGAATTTTGAAAATTTTGTAACATGGAAGTCAAATATTTCTATTTAAATACTGTCATTTGTATGTAAAATATTATGTATGTCTATTTATGTAGTGTGTCTAATGAAATGTTCTTATTTCCAGTCCCCCAGTGTTACCATGACAATGTTTCTTCAGGCTCTTTCACTTGCTGTAGACAAGCAATTTGAAGAAAGAAAGAAACTTGCAGACTGTGTGTAATACTCTGCTGCTTTATAGTTGTCTGTATTGTTAACACTGAAAACTACGTATTTTTTCATACAAACTGTGCAGCTTCTAAGCATCTGTAAAATAGATTATCAACACCTTAAAGCTGGAATGCCTCATCTAGTTTTTCAAAACATTAATTAATAAACAGTTAGATTTTACAGCATATTTTTCAAAAGCTTTATTTCAAATGCCAGTAAGAGGATTGTAAAAAATTCTTGCTAAAAGTCACTTTCCATCTTTTGCAGTTATTAAAAGCGGGCAGACTTCTGTTCCTTGTTTCTTAATCACCAAGCTTCTATCCATGTATCAGTTTTCATACTTCCAATTTCTTTTATATTTTTAATAGCAATAGCAATTCTGTCTTTGAATCTGATACTTCTGCCATTAATGCACTATTTATTATTGCTTTTGAAATAACAAGCATGAAACTGAGAAGAATCTGAAGTGCTCAGTGATGGCCCAGACCTTTTATACTGACATCTCTTTATCTTGAAATTTAATATCAAGTATTACTTTTTTAGTTACATCAGATTCAAAAGTTTAAAATCAAGAGATCACTTAATTGTATCTTGTAATACTACTTTTTTGTGTTGCAAGGATGTGAACCAGATCAGACCATGTTTTTTCACTGAAGAGTAACTACAATGTATAAGAAAGGTTCTTTAAAAAGGCATGAAGTTTGGGGTTGGTTTTTTTTTTTTTTATAAACATGACATTAAAGTTACAAATCATCTGTGGAGAAAAATATTTTGCAGTGCAAAAGCCAGGAAATGTATGCATCCAGTTCCTAAAGGAACAGAGTCAACTTTTATATGGTAAATGCATAACCTATATAATATTGGTTACAAAACTGTCAACTCTTTCTTTTGTATTTACAAGTATTTTATCTGCAGTCAGCTGAAAGAATGAAGTGGTAGGGGAGTTTCTAGATAAGAAGTTTAATCTTTCTTAAATGAAGATAAAATAGTGATATTTAAGTTGATGATATCCAGTTAATGCATGCTTCCTAGCTGTTGGTATTGAAATACTTTCATGATAGTGCATTTTGTTACTTCCTTGTTTGTATCCTTTTAAATCAATGTTATACTATACATTCACGAGATGAAAGATTTTGTCATGCGCTATTTTTACTGATGAATGCTGTAAACTGTGCATTAAAAAATTGCACAGAATTTGTGAAGTGCTAGTAAATTTTTGTTATGGCATCTACAGTTATGTAAAAAGAGTCTCTTTGTTAAGCCTAAGCATCTGTTCATTATGTTACTTTTGAAAATAACTTATTAAATATTATTCCCTATCCACCCCCTAAAAAAAGGGATGGGGGGTGGGAGAAAATTGTACCAAATTCAGTCATTTGCAATTGTGTACTCTTCTTTTTTTTCCCCACAATCATCGTTTTGCAAATACTGGTATATGCAAGAAACTTCCATAAAAGCCAGGTATAGGAAGACTACTGAAAGGCAAAATTTTATAGACTCTAGTCCATAGTGGATTTGTGGCTTTTAAAGTAAAGAGATTTAGAGACTTGTGACTTAAAATGAGTATTTGTTCAATACAGGTGTATATTATTATGTGTGTCTGTCTTGATGATCCATGTAATAGATACTGCATTGCCATGGAAGTACTCCAAAAGCATGGAATTATCTTCTGGTCTGGATTTGAGATTCTTTTAAGAATTGTAGAGGCTCCACAAATTGCAAGTTCTTGTGTATGTTTCATTGAGGGTATGTATATTTCCTCTGCTTTGAAAGCAGAGCACTGCTTGTTTGGTCTTGCTGTAGATTCATTGATTGTATCAAGGCTATAAAAATTTGAAGACCAGCTGCTGCTGCAGTTTACTCCTCCTCCCCTCCTCATTCCTCTATTTGAGATGATGTGATTTTCCCCGGCCATGTAGTTTACCTTTTTCTTAACATTTCATAGATATTCTAAGTATTTCTAGTCAAACTAGGACATGCTAGTATTCTGGGAGTTGAGCAGTATTTAGAGACCATTTTTAGTATGTGCAATTTTGCTAATACATGGACTTGTGCTATGGCTGGCAATAGTTTAATCTTATTAAAATCCTAGTTAACGACTTCTGATTCATTTTAGGTGGTAATTCCAGAAAGAAAACTCACACAATGAGGGAGATTTATTTCTCCCTGTTTTACTGCACTGCATTACCTGCGTAGAATGGACACTTTGGATTTTTTTTTCTCTTGACAATTTTAGTTCAACGTAGTTTTAAATTCTACAGACTTTGAAACTGCATCTTTGAAGAGAATCATCTTGAAACAGGTTGTATTTGTTTTGGAGGGAAGTATTTTCCACTCATTTTGTTGAAGATACGTTCCTTTATGTCCAAGAGTACAACATAAATGAAGCTAGACAAAGAACATCCTTACTGCAACCTAGGGATTAGGCCATTCAGCTGGAAGAGGGTGCTTGGGAGGTTCTAGACTGAACTGTTTCTATCTTGTATTTAATGACCATCTAGTCTGAAGTATGCACAGTTTCTGCAGAACAGAAACAGATGGTCATATCAGCCTCCATGGAATTTTATTTAGCCTTTTTTTTTTTTTTTTTTTTCCCCTGAGCAGATGACTATTTTAATGAAGGCAGACAAAGAATGTTTGTGCTCTGCTTGGATTGTCTTATGGATTTCCAGGACTGCTATAAGGAAGGACACATTGGATATGAAGAGTCCTCTGAGTAACCTTCTCCCCCTATTTGGTGCAAGTCTATCACATGCTCAAATGCAGTAACCATGGCTGCTCTTTTCACAGGAGACTTGGTGGCTGCACATTGATCCTGTTTTCTTTCCGTGTTCAGTTAATAGTTATATGGAGGGAATAGTCCTCTTTTCCAGGTACAATTCTCGAACAATTTTTTGATTTTCAAACATAACTATAAATTAAGTCACATCTTCTAGCACAGAAAAATATTTTTTACTTTGTTGTTGACAGATTGCTTCTAATTCTGCTCAAAGCCACTAGATGGCAAGCATGAATCCCTGAGTTTTAGCAAGCCATGTTAGAATGGTAATGCTGACTGAAAGTTTCAAAAGCCCTAATGAACAAGGCTTACTTTCCTGCTGTGAAAATCCCTCTTCAAAATGTAATGTTAGCTGTAATGTAATGTAACACCATAGAATTTCTCTGCTTAGCCTTACAGAGAGATCCAGAGTTATAAAATGTTTTGCCAAATAAAAAGAAGCTGTTCTAGAACTTGATCCAAAGACGAAAACCTGTGAGTTTTCCATGCTATAGCAGAAGTTATTTTATACTGTAGTTTAACCATCTCATCCACTGGGTGGTGGGTTTAGAAAAATATCTGGGATCTAGGTCATTTTAAGCATAGATGATGAAATTTTGAGCCTGGTGAAGGCAAAGACTTCCAGCATAACACATTAAAAGCGTATGGAATGTGGGATTTTATAACAGTTAAGTAATCCTGAAATAGCAAAGTAAAATCTTTCTTTTTTTCTTTTTTTTTTTTTTTGCTTGCAAAAAGAAAATGTAGACCCCTTGCCAAGCTGAGCACTGCATATTTTATGAGATATTTCTGTGACTAATGTTTTTCCAAGCAGCTGTAAGTGTTTGTTTCTGATCCAGGTCCTAGGATGTGATTTTTAAAATTGGGGGGCAGGGTGTTGAAGAGGGAAGGCTTCTATTACCCAGTATATCCATTGGAGATTATCCAAAGACAGTGATTTTTCTACAATAAGTCTTAAAGGTTAAATAACTATCTAACATTGTGGACCTGAGGAAATACACGATTCCTTTGAAATGATCCTACTTTCAAGGCTCACTGTCAGTGCAGTGTTGCACTTTATAATTTTCAGTTTGGAAAGGGATGAGAACCCAGGGTAGGAGAGCCAAGGCCAGACACTGGGAACAATATGGCAATTTTAAAGCAAGTTTCTAGAGATCAACAGAGGATTTGTGTTTGTTTAGTTTATTTCTATGTTACATAAGAGTTTGTAAGAGTTGAAGAGAATAAAGTTGATGTGGTCTGCTAAAAAGTGTCAGGTAATTTATGATAAAGAATGAAGGCATAGATGCATGTATTTTGAATCAGGCATAGAATCATATAATGGTTTGGGTTGGAAGGGACCTCAAAGATCATCTAGTCCCACCCCCCCTGCCATGGGCAGGGACACCCTCCACTAGACCACGTTGCCCAAAGCCCCATCCAGCCTGGCCTTGAGCAGGCCTTGAGCACTTCCAGGGAGGGGGCAGCCACAACTTCTCTGGGCAACCTGTTCCAGTGCCTCACCACCCTCACAGTGAAGAATTTCTTCCTAATATCTAACCTAAATCTACCTTCCTTCAGCTTAAACGCATTACCCCTTGTCCTATCACTACACTCCGTGATAAACAGTCCCTCTCCATCTTTCCTGTAGGCCCCCTTTGGGGCATCTGGGTATGTAAAAACTGCTAGGTGAGAGACAAAAATAGCTTTGTCTACAAACTTTAATGATGGTACATTGAATTCTCTATGGATCATCTTTTGAGTCTAAGTGAAAGATAATTATGATCATTAAAGAAGTTAATTAAAGAAGCATTTCTTTGTTAAACTTAAGCCAGATGAAGTTATATTTCATATATAATGATCCTTTACTAGAACAATGATTGAAGGTCTAGTAAAATCTTCTGAAGCCCCTCCTGACTTAAGTCATTTTTCTACTGAAGAGCTGCCATTCATGAACAGTTACTGTTCACAAAAAGCTGCTGTTTGCTGGCATTCATGGAGAGCTGCAGTTCACAAAAGGCTGCCCTTCATGAAGAGCTGCTGTTTGCAAAGAACTGCTGTTTGTGAAATGCTGCCAAATATAAGCTACTATCTCAGTTATGTCGTGGTTCATGTCATAGTCATGTCACAATCTGTCACAGTTACAGATGGAAACTTAGATGGTAACTTTTTGAATCAGATCATGTATACTTTTTTTAATATCAAGTCAAGAGCTGTTTCTTCTCTTATGGGTTCCTTGAGAAACCTTTCCAGCATACTTTGTTATGGTGTTACATCCTCCCACTGATTTTTTTTTTTCCTTCATTCTTGACATGTCTATTTACCAATATTCTCACTTAAAAATAAGCATTCCACTTACTCTATATTATTTGCATCCTTTTAAAATGACATTTGATTTTTTCTGACTTTCTATTTGACTGTTGCCGTCTTCTGCACTATCTTTCTTTTGAGGTTAGATCAAAATGTACTCAGCGATGTGCAGCAAGCTAGACTGGGGAACACACTGTTTTCCAAGCAACTTTTCTTTCCTTCCCCTCAGATTTTTTTTTATTATGGTATAGAAATAAGCTGTAGTCATTAGAACTGTGGAAATATTTGTACAGTAATTTGCTCTGGAATTCCATTTTACATAATCTTAAGCAATAGCATGATGCTGCATATTCTCTGATTGCAAACATGCTTTAAGGTTCCATCGCCAGTTGACCATTCTTATTTCTTGCAGCAGATTATCTCCTCATTTATGCTGGTACACTACTTGTAGAACTCTGTGGAAGAAGCAGCAAAGAGCTGTCATGGAAATGTCTTTAAGGATTTTTGCTGCTAGAGAGATGATCAAGTTAATCCATCTGAGGTAACCATTAATCATTAAATAGGGCAGTTGACTTATTCCAGTTGGTAATCTTCTAGGGATAACACTAGGCTGGTACTCAGCTTCCCTAGCAAGCCAAGTGTGAAGCTGTCAAAAATCACTCTGCTCCCAGGGAAGGCCCTCACCCTAAAACTACACAGTTGTGCTCCCATTCAAAAGGGCCTGGAAGAGCATGCTGCTGTTTTCACTCTGGCTCAGGATTGTCACAGCAAATTCTGCTTGAGGGACTGTGGGCTAGCAATTTCTTACTTGTACAGAGCTCAGCATCATCATAAATCCACCCACAAACACGTGGGCTTCATGTGAAACCATGATGTGAACACCGTAGCTCAGGGGCCATGCATAAAGAAGAACAAAACACAAACCTAGGCCATTCAGTTGTAGGCCTGTCTGATTTTTACCATCTGCTATCAACAAAACTGCAGAATCCCATTTTTTCTGATATCTTGAGATTACATATAGACAGGAGCTTGCTATGTTTCGATATAAAACTGAGCTTATAGTTAGAAAGATACAAATAAACCAGCTATCATAGCTCTTACCTTTATGTGTAATTCAGACTGTTAGGGACTTATTGGCTACAGTAAATATTAATCCATTTCCCTACATCCTTCAAAGAGTAGGATATTTTTTAAAAATAGTTCATTGGTGGTGAGAAGCGCCAACCAATGTTGTCTGGAATAACAAATACCTCTTATGTCTGATTGAAACACCTTTAATATCACTGCAAGGCTTAGGTCTATCTTTTGATTTCAGAAGGCTTTGGGATCAGGCTTGGTCCATGGAAAGGATGTAAGAAACAGAGCAGCTCTTCAATCAGCATCACTAAGAAAGGAGAGTCATGAAGAGGAAAGAAGAGCCATTAAGAGCTCATTTGTCCTGCACCATACTTGGTCTCTCTCAGTAGGGCTACCAAAAGAGGTGGCCATTTGAAGGTGTTTAGGCTTTTCTGAGTTTTGCTGGAAGAGCAGCTGAGTAGGGTGTTTATTGACAACCTCTTGTGCTGGTAGTCTCTAGAGCTGTCCAGTAAGAGATTTTGCTTCCAAAACACTTTTTTTTTCAGAGTAAAACCCTGGAAGAACTGCTTCTCTTTTGAGGACTCGGAAGTCATCAAATTATTAAACACTTTAATTAAACTCACTCTAAAGGTTGGTATTTTCAACACACTTACTGCACAAAGGTAATTGCTGGGACCTACCATAAGTAGAAGTACACCTAAAGAGGAGCAATGTCCCAGCTGTTTCCCACTGAGAAAAAAGCTGTCTAGGGCACAAAGTTTGTCTGAGAAAGCAGGCCCTGGATCTGATGGCTGTAAGATTATCCTGTCAACTCTACTAGCTGCAGACTTTGCAACTGAGCTCAAGTATTTAGCTGCTTATGAAGGTGTACTATCGCTTAACTTTTTGTGGTTCTTTCCAGTTCTAGCAATTATTTTCCTAACTTCATTTTATTGGTCTAAAGTTGGGGGTTTTTTTTATAATCTTGCCTTTAAACTCTGTCTAGTACATAATTATACATAAAATACTCCTAAAAGATAACTTCATGTTGCTTTAGCAAATACTCACACATCACCTGCACTAATGAAGATACTAATGTATACTGGTTTATCCTTCAGCTGACATACTCCATTCAGCTAGAGCCTGTGGATTCATCTTCCTCAGATTGCAAAGACCTGGCTATAGGGTTCTATTAAAGGCAGCCAGATCTGGTGAAATAAATATCTGTGGATGGGTTATAGAGTGTTGGCAAGCAGCTTTACAGTAGAAAGTGTTGATGACTTGGGAAACTCCAAAAGCTTTGACAGGTTCTAATTCAGAAAAACATTTATCTGAAGTACTTCAGTATAGTCCTTGAGTTCCTCAGGGGTGTAGGACACTACTTCCGTGCTTAAAGTTTGGTGCTGAAGTTAGGTTTTTAAAGGACATTGGTCCAAAGACTGTGACTGTCTAAAAGAGTTTTCTTGTAGTAGATTTTTCTTAAGCAGCTGTTTTGTCTAATTAACACATCTGCTGTAAAGCATTTCATCTGATATGACCTGCCTGCTCTTTTTCCACTTAGTCCAGGCTTGTGTTTCTAATGGAATCGAAATAAATGACAACAGAAGAATTGTCATTTGTGCACAGCAAAGCTAAGGTGTGTTTCCAACTATTAACTTAATTGTATTGCTTTTGTTGCTTTCTGTTTCTTGAACTACTTAACTGCACATCCCTCCTGACATTACCAGATAAGTTGTACGGCCTTATTTCAGTGTTTAAGCACCTGTGGTACCATGACTTAGGTGCCAAGTTAAAATTTTATTTCTAGGAATATCAAGGTCTGCAGCCTTGAAAACACATTTACAAATAAAATATGATAGAAGGAACTTTGATAACATTTCCTCTCCCCAAAGGTGGGAACTAAATCTTACACTAAAATCTTAAAAAAACCCCAACCAAACACAAGTTAGTTTCCTGAGCATTCTAGGAAGGATCTTGCTCAGCCCCAGGAACTATGCAAAGCAGACACCAGGACTAATAAGAAAAAGGATATGGCAGTACATCAGAAGCTATACAACATCATTGGAAGGTGCAGAACAAAGAATCTGCACAATTGAATATTTCTTTGTAGAAATAAATGTTGATATCATTTGTATGAATAAATACTGAGATTGCTGATACAAACCAGGAATTTTCCCATAAAGGTGATGATTAGGCAAATAACCCATTTACACAAGCATATATATGAGTGTCTCTGTGGTAATCATACTGGGCAAATTAGATGAATGACTGTACAAGATTTTTCAATGAGAGAGTGTGCAGCTATTCTGTTTGAGTGATAACTCACTGACTTAAACTTTGGATAATTACAATTATTATCCTTTCTCAGTAAAGGATTTGGAAACTTGACAGAAAAAGCAGTCTGACAGCAAGGCTGGAATCTTATGGTGAATAATAATATTACTTTGAGAATTTTGTGTGGGAGGTTTAACATTTGTTCTGCTTTCCTCTTTTCTCTCAGGAATATAAACCAAATATTGGGATGATGCCATGGGAACTAGAAAAGCATTTGTTTTTCTGGAAGCCCTCTTTTCTGCATTAACCTGCTGCCAATTATTGTTTTAACATTAAATTCTTACTTGTAGATTGCATATTGAATATAATATAGAGCAACACTTCTGAAACTGAACAGTGAGTTACATTAAGTTTTCATACAGTTAAATCACCGAACCTTTGGGGAGTGTAATCTATCGCTAAATGCAAGAAAAGATTCATGTCAACTGATGGCTCCTTTGACAAGGAAACCAAGAGTCAGGTGCATCTGAAGTTTTTATAGCAGAAATCTGAATTTCATTATCTGTATGAGGTATTACTCCTTTCTGAAGAAGCTAACTATGAATGTGTTTCTCACAAAAAAAAAAAAAGTANGAGGATGCTAGAAGGTAACTAACTTTGGCAGGCCTCAGAATGCAGGGGGATTCCTGCTGTCCCAGCCTGCCAGAGGCGAACCTGCTGCAGCTCCATGTCCCCCAGTCCAGCCATGGACTGAGCATGTATGCTCAAAAGGACTATTAACACAGCTGACCCCACAGATCACAACAGATGGAAACAGTGTCTGGTTTGAAGTTTGTTAGCATTCACGCACATAATCAAGCACATCCACTGAGAAAATGGCTAGGAACAGGATTTAGTAAGTCAGTGATGGCTCAGTCAGACATGCATATTGAGCAGCCACCTGTTGACACACAACTGATCTCTTATCCACTTTTCCCTCTATTTTGCTGCACTTGTTCCTCCCCAATCCATCTTTGTCCCTGCCTTTCCTCACCTATGATACTTCCCTTTAAACAACCCATAATAAGCTTCACATGATCTCAAAATTCTCTTCTTCCTGTATTAAATAACCCCTATACTCTTGCCCTATACCCCTTTGGGTAATAACCTCCACAAGACATCATGGGGGACAGTATCTTTCCTCCATCTTAGTGGGTTTCACTCAAGGGTGAAAGTACACAGGGGAAGTACTGGTCCTAACTCCAACCTGTGTGGACTAGAAAATTGTGCCTGGAGCTACTTCTATCTCACATCAGCACCCATCTTGTCAGTGTTTGGAAATACCTGCCTATGTGGAGGTATCACTTTGTGCTTCATAGAAGAGCAAGAAAGCAAGCAGGCAAGTAGGCAGAACCACAACTGTACTCTTCCTGGAAGTTGCTCACATGGCACAGTTTGGGAACTTATTAGTTCTCCTGATTTAATAAGTTCTCTTGTGAGAGGCAGCCAGTTTTTAACTGCATCATGCCAACAAATCCCTTGGTCCCTGGATACATCAGTTTCTGCATCTGAAATGAAGATTCTGCATAACCTTGTGCTGTCCCCAGACACTTCATGATATCAACAAGGGCACATTTGTGCTTGCATATAAGCCCAGAGACAGCCAACAGAGAGCAAGGGAAGAGTCAGAGGCAAACTGTTAGGCAGTTAGGCAGACTTCTATCAAGGAAACCTTTCCCCTCAGTTTTCAAAAGAGTTATACCCATCTCAGAGCAGTCATACTGAGAAACAATGCATCGTCCCTTGTTACACTTGTACTGAATATAGACCTACACTACACTAGCAATTTTCAGCCTATTGGCTCTTGGGAAAACCAGAGAATAGAATACAGTGCTTCCTTCTCGGACAAACACTGCCTGCTAGAGCACAGAGGAGCCCACAGACCTCATTTCCATTTCAGTAAGAGTTCCAGCCCAGACAACTTTGCAATGGACTGAGCTTCCTGAAGTCCCTGGGTCCTGGCAGCAGCAGGAGCCGAACTACTCAGCGAAGAGGGATGATCTGAGGGTGGGGAGTAATCACAGCACAGGCACTGTTACCAACAAGGGCGCAATCCCACAAGCTTTGAACATAGCAGTGTGCTGAAAACAGGGTCTATTGGAGGTCTCCAACAAGGCAAAGTAACCCATCAGATCCAGGGTCCACCCACAAACAGCATGAGATGGAGCCAGAAGCAGGACTGGGTACAAGGGTACAATGCTCATCCAAGGGACCCTCCCAGCAGACAAGCTACATACAGCATGGATCCAAAGCTGACCCAAGAGCCAGGACTTCAAACAGACACACCTACAGCACAGCTCAGGCAGAGAGTAACACCCCAACCCAGAGCTTTAATAGTGCTCCTGGACCTATGGGCAGAGGGTATAGGTGGGGGCTCCACATGAGGCTTCTCAGGGCCATTAAAGTGGCCCTGGTGCACTCAGAGCCCCCATGCCTCGCTGATCACATGTGCCCCTTAAAGCTAAATGGGGTGATGGCACCTCAATGTACTTCATAGTGTTATTTCTGGNGTGAGTAATCAGAAGCAGAATTGCTAAACTTGTCCTAGAAGCATTAACTTTTTCCTAATGCTTTATTCAAAGAAATGAAAAGACAAGAGCAACAATCTTTGACTTGGGAGAAGAAGAACCACACACACAAACAAAAAAAACCTGTACATGTCCCTCCCCCCCCNCACCTATGATACTTCCCTTTAAACAACCCATAATAAGCTTCACATGATCTCAAAATTCTCTTCTTCCTGTATTAAATAACCCCTATACTCTTGCCCTATACCCCTTTGGGTAATAACCTCCACAAGACATCATGGGGGACAGTATCTTTCCTCCATCTTAGTGGGTTTCACTCAAGGGTGAAAGTACACAGGGGAAGTACTGGTCCTAACTCCAACCTGTGTGGACTAGAAAATTGTGCCTGGAGCTACTTCTATCTCACATCAGCACCCATCTTGTCAGTGTTTGGAAATACCTGCCTATGTGGAGGTATCACTTTGTGCTTCATAGAAGAGCAAGAAAGCAAGCAGGCAAGTAGGCAGAACCACAACTGTACTCTTCCTGGAAGTTGCTCACATGGCACAGTTTGGGAACTTATTAGTTCTCCTGATTTAATAAGTTCTCTTGTGAGAGGCAGCCAGTTTTTAACTGCATCATGCCAACAAATCCCTTGGTCCCTGGATACATCAGTTTCTGCATCTGAAATGAAGATTCTGCATAACCTTGTGCTGTCCCCAGACACTTCATGATATCAACAAGGGCACATTTGTGCTTGCATATAAGCCCAGAGACAGCCAACAGAGAGCAAGGGAAGAGTCAGAGGCAAACTGTTAGGCAGTTAGGCAGACTTCTATCAAGGAAACCTTTCCCCTCAGTTTTCAAAAGAGTTATACCCATCTCAGAGCAGTCATACTGAGAAACAATGCATCGTCCCTTGTTACACTTGTACTGAATATAGACCTACACTACACTAGCAATTTTCAGCCTATTGGCTCTTGGGAAAACCAGAGAATAGAATACAGTGCTTCCTTCTCGGACAAACACTGCCTGCTAGAGCACAGAGGAGCCCACAGACCTCATTTCCATTTCAGTAAGAGTTCCAGCCCAGACAACTTTGCAATGGACTGAGCTTCCTGAAGTCCCTGGGTCCTGGCAGCAGCAGGAGCCGAACTACTCAGCGAAGAGGGATGATCTGAGGGTGGGGAGTAATCACAGCACAGGCACTGTTACCAACAAGGGCGCAATCCCACAAGCTTTGAACATAGCAGTGTGCTGAAAACAGGGTCTATTGGAGGTCTCCAACAAGGCAAAGTAACCCATCAGATCCAGGGTCCACCCACAAACAGCATGAGATGGAGCCAGAAGCAGGACTGGGTACAAGGGTACAATGCTCATCCAAGGGACCCTCCCAGCAGACAAGCTACATACAGCATGGATCCAAAGCTGACCCAAGAGCCAGGACTTCAAACAGACACACCTACAGCACAGCTCAGGCAGAGAGTAACACCCCAACCCAGAGCTTTAATAGTGCTCCTGGACCTATGGGCAGAGGGTATAGGTGGGGGCTCCACATGAGGCTTCTCAGGGCCATTAAAGTGGCCCTGGTGCACTCAGAGCCCCCATGCCTCGCTGATCACATGTGCCCCTTAAAGCTAAATGGGGTGATGGCACCTCAATGTACTTCATAGTGTTATTTCTGGATTTTGAAACAATAGAACTTGGATGAGCATAGGTTTGCCTGCAAACCTGCTTTGCAGCTGTTGCAATAGTTTAAATACTTGGACTCTTGTCTAATGTAAATCCTCCTCCACATGCTTGGCTGGATTTGGGAACCTTCTGAAGGCAATTAGTCAGATTCAAAAATGGGATGTGAGCCAGGTTTCACTTCTCTGAAGGTGCCTGCGGGATTCACTCTGTGAAAATGAGAGTTCTTTAGCCTGTAAAATACTGGTTTTTGCTTCCCTTTGTTATCTTTGTTCTTCCTCTACTATTTTGGTCAGTGTTGTTCTTTAGTTTGCATTCAATACTTGTAATAGCATATTAGGTAGTGTGTATGGATGCTCTGTTACTTTTCCTCTTTTTAATTATCCACATCTGTTAACTGGGAGGCTGCAGTGCTCAGCAAGCATTTACTGAAGTGATTAACTGAGTTGTATTTTATAATATTTGCTTTTCTTTTCTTTTTCTTTTTTTTTTTTTTTTTTTTTTTTTTTTTTTTTTTTTTTTTTTTTTGAGTTACTGAAATAAGCTGTGTATGCTTAGTGTGGATGTTTGCACAGGTCTTACTACATCATTTTTTTCCAGCTTTGTTCAACATAATACTAAGGACTTTCACAAAAAGAAAATCAGAAAATGTGACTGATGTGCTTGAGTCAGATTGTTCCTAGTTTTAGAATAATCTATTCCTGGTCTTGCTACTGACAGTTAAATAGCTTTGAGCAACTTATTTAGGATTTATCTAAAGTGTATTGAGGCAACATTCATGTGAGTGCCCTTGAGATCAACCTTCATATCTCTGCAATGCCCATGCTTTCAAACACATCTGGGGTACAAAAACAGCTCTGGAGGACAGTAGAGAGGAAATCTTGGCCTGGCCACTGTAGCAGCTACATCACGCTTGTCAGAAGACTCAAATCTGCCTAGCAACCAGTGATATCATGGTCAGGATGACACATTAATCACAGCATGATTTCTTGGCCAGTGTACTATTCACACACCTGCCTGATAGTACTGTGTTCATTGGGAGTTTTTATTCATGCATATGGGTGAAGCCGTTTGGATGTTGCCTCCATCATCCTTCTCTCATGCCCACCAGTGGAAGATAGCCTCAACTGCTTAGGGTCTTTCAACAAGTATACCAGAATAATAAATGCATGGATACACAAGTAGAAAAAAACCCAATATGTCTTTAGGTGTTGTCTTTACATGTATTCCTAGACTTTCAAGCTAGTACTTCCACACCCTAGGTTTAATTTTCCTAGGTCAACGCTTTGCAAAGGGACAAGGTCTAAGCCACAGAGAGCTGTTTCCTTGAGCTCTACATTATCTAGCCTTGTCTGTATGCTGATGTCAGGAACACAATCTTCACCATTGTACCTCATGGGCACAGACCTGGTCCACCCATCACCATCTCTCCTACCCACACATCATATGCCATCCACCCAGCTTCTCCTTTCCTCTGCTGATGCCTGTTACAGTCCAGCCTACACATACCCCAGTCTGGTTTCTGTGTTTATCTCATTCCAACTATGCGAAGTATACTTCCCAAAGAAGGTTAGTCTGTTTCTGGTTGTGGGATGGGCTTTACAAGGACAGTTGCTTGATCCAAATGGGCATCTTCTGAGTTACATGTAAAACTCAGGCTTGGTAGGTCTCCTGCTGAGGGATTCTCGCTGCTCATACCTCAGGAATGCATGTTGGCAGTGTGAATGGGCCCTTACAGTCCTCCTCCCTGCCAAAAGCCCCTGTGGAATCATGGTCCAAGCCCTTGCTCAAGGCAGGACCAACTTAGATCAGATTGGTTTTGGAATATCTCTAAAGAACAGAATTTTTGAAGCAATCAGTCCCAATACCTTCTGCGTTTGCTCAATCTCCTGCATACAGATGAGCAATCCTGGACCATTTTCTTGCAGGTAACACTGAAATATTCTGGTTCTGCCAAAACTGAGACTGGTAAGATTTCACACAGCAGACACAGGCATGGGACTCAAGTCTTTATCACATGCAAATTTTGTGCCCATGAAAGAAATTAGGAAATGCATTCTGTACTCACCTCCTTGCAGGGAAAACAGTTATATTTCACTCTTCTGTGGAATACAGATGGAGGAAAGCCGCCTTCTTTAGCATGTTTTTTGCTGTGCTACAGAGCTGCAAGCTGCTAGGCAGACTCTGAATACTGTGTCCTTTTCTGACTATGTTTCAAAGTCCTTATCTCAAAGAAATCTTGTACATTTTGATTTTTACTTTTGCACTCATCTGCTTTTTTGGAACTTATTTGTCTTAGTCATGGAAAGAGAACAATTTTTTGCCAGGGTAAGCCTGGACAGAGGAAAGATGAAGACCTAATGTCTTCAAATGCTGTTTAAAACGTCCTCCCTGTCTCTATGCAAAGAAAATCCATTGTTGGCTATTGCTTATTTCAAGATGAAATCTGACTTTAACATTGAGTTAGATATATTTTTTTCTTATATTAAATATTTGTCTGACTGAAGTATGACAGCAATAAGGTGCAGGCATATTGCTATCAGTTTAATTGCTGTATTTATAGATAATAATGAGTATATTCAAAAGTATGAATCTGTTTGTGAGGACTTTCTCACTTCTTGCAAAAAATTAAAAGTAGATTTGTGCTCACATTCCTTTAGAATATAAAGATTGCTACTGAGTTAAGAATCAAATCTGGTTTTCCTGTTGAGGTTTGTCTTAGAAATTCAGATCCTGAAAATATATCAAGCCACTGAGAAGTGACAGAATAACTGGATGCTCTTCATCTTCATGAAGCAGAACTTCAGCTAAAGGATATTGCTTCTGTAGAATTGCTTCTTTTTCTGGTCCCAAACACCTATATGAACAAATCTTTAATTAATGTGCAGTATACACAGGTTTGAGTGCATATGTAGAATTTTTTAATATAATCAGCTTAATTATTAATTGCATAATATCATATAATGTATGATTATTGTAATAAATTATGCATTATATTATGTTGACTGAATGTAATTTATGCATGTGGGTACACACATTGTACTGAGCAAGGAAATAAAACCACTCTACTCCGTGCACTGTTGCCATATTTAGTACAGCTGCACGTGGTGTTTATGCAAAAGAGCCAGTACTTACATCTGTATTATAGTAAGTAAATTCCTATACCCTTAATATTCATATCAAGAAAATGTGAGGCATTAACTCTAGTGAAAGAAATCTTCTGTTTATCTGCAGGCAAACAACTCTCATGCACTGATTTTCTCCTTTGCCTCTGTGTGAGCTTGGGGAGAACACTCTTTAATAGGAGCATGTCCATCTGCTGTAACGTATTTGATTTCTTAGAGATTTTTCTTCTTTTCTATCATAGACTACACACCGTGATAGCGAGCTGTGAAGGTGTGACTGGTCAAATTCATCTCTTTCAAAATCAACAAAGCATGTTAGTTGGGAACAACTAGTAATTTGACTAAAACAAAATGGGATTTATACCAAGGTTTAAAAGGTAAGAAACCCTTTTTGTTGGAAACCCAACAATTTTTTTAAGCATTCAGCCTGAATGAGGGTGCTCATTACCCTTTTTAAGAAGGAAGCCTGTTTTCTGGGGAGGCAAAGTTTGACCTTTAGAAAACTTCCTCAGGCTTCCCATGTCTTCTATCCTCTGTGCACACAGATACATTCTTGAGACAGATACTGCTTTAATTCAGGCAAACTTTACTATTATCATCACTAAGTACAGCTGGTCAGCTAAATATTTCAGCTAAGTATTTTTTGTTAAAAATTAATCTTTTTGTCAAATCATCACTTTGCAAAAATACTTTTTTTTTTTAAGTATTTTTTTATAATACACAAAATTGGTTTTACCTGAAGCTTTTCAGTTCCACCATGGTTCTAGTCAAGATGTAGCTGAAAACCATCAAAGAACAGACAACATCAGCTGGGATGACTGCAGTTCAAGTCTCTGATTTCAGGGCCTACCTTTCAGGACACCGAGGTATCAGGCATAAAGCCATCTGTGGCAGTGGACTGGAAGAGAAGAAAAGTCCTAGACGTCACTATCTGCTTTGTCTCTGGCAGTCTGGGTACTGCCTTTGAGGGAAGGGTTGGGTGGTTTGATGAAGGCGCTGTGCTTCTACTGAGAGAGGAAAGAAGCAAGTGGCAGAAGCAGCAATTGTTGGACAGCTCCTCCCATCCCTCTACTGGCACCATTATCAGGAACATGGACAGTCCAGACCTTCTCAGCCCCATTCTCCATTTCTCTGTACTTCTTACAGGAGTATAATTTGTTACATTATCCAAAATGTATCCCAATTTGCCTGGTTATTCCATTCCCCCCATCTCTGTCAGGGATTTATGCCTCCTGGGCCAGGAAATCCAGGGGTTTCTCAAGCTGTCTAGTATCTGAAGAAGATAGTGGAACTCTTGACTGATTCTCTTCCATTAAATCTCTCATAAAAAGATATGGCAGCATATGACTTTAAGCTGTCAGAATTTTGCCTTAGAAAAATATATATTATGGTGAAAGCAATACCTAAATCACCAGCATCAAACCCACAATAATCTGTTTCTTGAATATAAATGCCATTATTAGATGAACAAATTTATTTCACAACAGCTAATACTAATCCAACAGGGAAGTCTTAACTAAAACAGTCTGAAAACAGAAGTATTATTAGGGATAAGGTCACACTACAGATCAGCTGTGATCACTATACCTAGCAGAATCAATATTTCACTGTATAAAAGAAAAGAGTACACAAGTAAAATGATGTCTGCAAATTAAGTTAAGGAAAGAAAGATACAAAATGGAGTATTTCCCACTAATTTTACTGTACTTATTAATTTCATAAATACGCAGTGCAAGGTGAAGCACTATCTTGGAAGAATCTGCTTAAATTTGAATATATTTTATGTTGTTTTCTTCATTTTGTCTCATGTGTAGGGGGAAGGCTTTTATGGCGTGATGGGCTTCTTCTGGTGTCCAAAACTGATCAAAATAAAGAAAGCAAGCAGTCTTTCCCTCCTTCTCCTGCTCCTTCTGGCTGTACATCCATGTGAATTCCTCTTCCTGACCCTGGTTCTCAACTTCCATGCACTAAGCCAAATGTTCTTACTTGGTGGAAAACTAGTGCAGCAGAAATGGACAGAATAACTCTTTGCCAGTTTAGTGAGCTCATAAAAGTGACATGAGTGTGAGACCTGATGAAAGAGCATGGACAGACTTGTACTGCTGGAAAAACCTCATTTCTAGGCTTCAGCTTCACAGCAGCTGAAGCCAAACTAAGTACTGACTGTCATAGTCTTGCCTATCTGCTACCACTGGCTGCGAATTCCTGTCGTTAACTTCCACCTGACTCTGAACTTGCTCTGAGTCTTCAGTTGCCTAAGTCTTTGGGAAACTACACATTTTTTGTTGGATCAGTTTTCCTGCTGGCTTAGTACAATCCTGTCCTGGTTTTGGCTAGGATAGAGTTAATTTTTAGCAGAAGCTGGGATGCAACACAGCCAGGACAGGTGACTCAAACTAGCCAAAGAGGTATTCCATACCATATGACCTCATGCTCAGCATAAAAGAGGGCTAGTCAGGGAGAGGCAGCATGGCTCCGGGAAGGTCTGAGGGTGCTATTGTGGGTTGTGTACATCAGGTTGTGGGGTGAGCAAATTGCATTGTGTATCACCTGTTTTGTATAGTCTATTATCAGTACTGTTGTTATTTCCCTCTCCCTTTGCAGTCTCAGTAAACTGTTCTTATCTCAACCCATGAGTTTTACCTTTTTCTTCCCATTCTTCTCTACGTCCTGCTGGGGGAGGGGTGAGTGAGTGGCCATGTGCTGCTTGGCTGCTTGCTGGGGCTAAACCACAATGGTCCTTTTTGATGCACAACTTGGGGCACAAAGGGTTGAGATAATGACAGCTCTGACCAGAGCATATTAAAACAAAAGTTGTTATATGCATTTGTTATATTAGGTAAACAGTTGCTGGTCAGAACTGTGTTTTGTTTGTTCGCATGGTTGTTTATCACCCCTGGGAGAGAGGTCAGGATTCTCATTTTGCTGTACGGTGTGATATCAACTTATGATATGACAACATCAATGGTCATGAGCTTAAGCTGGTATTTGTATGTGGCATTGTTGTCATATTCATACCTCAGATGATGTCTCTCAGAATTGATTAATAATTACACCCAATCTATGGGGAAGACAGGGCGGCATACTTTCTCCCACTCTTTCACCCTCCCTTTTCCCTTCAGGCTGGTCACAGCAGCTTTTGAGAACTTTGAATATCCTTGGGACATTTTAGCCAGCATGCTCCTATTGCTATGTCTCCTGAATGTGTTTCAAGTCCCATTACAAAAAATTGTTTTAAGAATATCACACAAAGATCTGTCCTGAGGCTGGATAGTCATGAGTGGCATGGCATGTGGGAGAATATGGGCAGGTATCTAGAGAACTTCTCCCCCGCCATAGTTTGAAATTTCACTCCCCAGCAACTACAGGACACTGACAAAGTGATAGAATATTTGCAAGGAAAATGCTGTGGCTATTCCAAAGAGGCACAACTTACTGCACTGTGTTGGGCCCTGGCCAGTATCTACCAAACACTGCTTGACAGTAGGCAGCACCATCAGGGGGAAGAGAGAGAGAACAGACCCACAGGCACTGTGGCTACTCAAACCCCAGTGACAGGCAGTGCAGCTGAACCAAAAAACCAACCCGTGCTGGTATCAGTCACCCCTACACACAAGAAGAAATAAAAAAAAAAAATTTATTCACTTAGTAAGGGATAACGACGAACCAGGACCATCATGAGAACAAGAAGAAGAGCCAGAACCAGAGATAATCATCCTGTCCCTGTCTCTGTCCCTGAGTGAACTGCAACATATTTGAAAAGATTTCAGCCACTATCTAGGTGAGCACATCATTATCTGGCTGTTCCAGTGCTGGGATAAAGGGGCCCGTAGCCTGGAATTAGAGGGTAGGGAAGCCAAGCAGCTGGGATCTCTGTCTAGGGGCATTGACAAAGCAACTGGGGAAAAGACACAAGCCCTCAGCCTCTGGAGGCAACTCCTGTCAAGTGTGAGGGAACATCTTCAGCGAAGATGTATGTCAGCCAGGCAAGTGGACCACCATGGAGAGAGGTATCCAGTACCCGAGGGAAAGAGCCATGCAGGAGATGGTTTATTATGACCCAGACAACATGCAGTTACCCACAGATCCTGATGAAGTCCAATGCACCCAACCCATGTGGCAGAAGTTTGTATGGAGCACACCATTATTGTATGCCAACTCATTGGCTGTGATGGACTGGGAAGGTGAAGAGGCACCAACAGTGGATGAAGTGGCTGACTGACTCTGGCAATATGGAGAAAATCTCTGTTCCTTCCTCATCTTGGCTGTGGAGAAATTATCCCAGAAGTTCCAGCAACTTGAAGAGAATATGTCCTATTCCCCGCCTGTTCAGACCAGTATCTCAGCTATTAGAAGTCAGTGTTCCTCTGCTCTAGAAGAAGATATAGAGGGTACACACCATGAGGCACTCTGTGGTTTTACCTGTGTGACCACAGAGAGGACATGAGGAAGTGGGATGGAAAACCTACCTCAACCCTCCAGGCATGAGTATGTGAGCTTCAAGCAAAACAGTCATAAAAAGGGATTCTTCCAGAAAAAATGCTGCTCCAGTTTCCTGCGGACAGTCCTTCAGACCAAGTGGAAGGCTTGATAATAATTATGATCCTCTTGAAGGGGCTTCTACAACATTTTTGCAAGTAGTGAGCAGCGAATATGATGAGCAGGATTAGAGGGGCCCTGCCTCCAACCAGGTGAAGAGAAAGGACAGCCAAGTTTATTGGACTGCATGGATCTGATGGCATGGCACGTCAGATCAACAAGAATCTAAGGCACAGCAGACACTGGTTTGGGGCGCTCATAAAGCCCCCGAAGCTGTGATGGGGAACTGGGAGTGGTAACAGCAATGGAAGCAGAGCAACTGGCAGCGTGGAGGCAAACCCATCCGGGCTCCCCCATTGTGGCAAGATATTGCTACCCAGCTAGAGAAGATGGTTGTACAAGTATGTCATGTAGATACCCACATACCCAAGAGTTGGGCCACTGAGGAACATCAAAACAACCAGCAGGTGGATTAGGCTGCTAAGATTGAAGTGGCTCAGGTGGATCTGGACTGGCAACATAAGGGTGAATTATTTATAGCTCTGTGGGCCCATGACACCTCAGGCCATCAAGGAAGAGATGGAACATATAGATAGGCTCGTGATCGAGGGGTGGACTTTACCATGGACACTATCTCACAGATTATCCATGAATGTGAAATCTGCGCTGCAATCAAGCAAGCCAAACAGTTAACGCATATCTGGTATGGAGGATGATGACTGNCTAGTGAGTCTGCCAATTGAGCTGGCCCTGCCTACTTAAAACTTCCACGTCCTGTAGAAGGGGATAAAGTCCCCATAGCATGCATGAAGAATATGCTGGGGAAGACAGTCTAGGTTATCCCTGCTTCAGGCAAAGGCAAGCCCATCTGTGGGATTGCTTTTGCTCAAGGACCTGGGTGCACTTGGTGGGTGATGCGGAAGGATGGGGGAAGTCCGATGTGTACCTCAAGGGGATTTGATTTTGGGTGAGAATGGCCAATAAATTACATTGTATGATGTTAATTGCTATATAACTCAGTCATTGTATGTCATCACTACTACAATTGCTATCTGTTTTATCAATAGTATTACAGTAAGAATCACGCAAATTAATGAAGGATGAACTTTGATGAAACCAAGCAAAGTACAGCGATGATGGAACTAGAACTGACTTCAGCAACTGGCACCCAGCAACTTACTTGAAATCAACATCTTCAACCTGCAAACAGTTAAAACTGCCAAAAAAGCCTGTCTTGCAAATGTATTTTGGGGAATACTCTTCCACAGATACGAAATCAGATTGAAGAGTCCCCCTACTTTGGTTGATATTTCAAGTATCAGATACAAGTGTAAAAAATCAATATTAATCCAAATTTAGTATTCTGGAGAGAATAATAAAAATTCCCCAGGTAAGAGGGAATATAGATTTTGATCCTAACAATTAATTACTTGTAAATTTCCTACATTATTACTAAAATGACTAAATTTTTAGCAGGTTCAGTATTTGGAATGTGACATAGGATTTTGGGTAGAACAGGTGAAATCTTTTATTTTATATATGATAAAATTTTCCAAGTTTTTCCTGTCACCCTTTACTTTTCAGTAAGTTCTCTCAGACATGATAAATTTTCAAGACCTAAAATTTCATCTATAAAGATAACTTTCTAGATGTTGCGGCACAACAGTTTCATAAAATGTAAAGAATTTCCTAGGAATCTGAATTCCTCTTAACTGCAGAAGAAAAAAAAAAAAAAAACAACAAAAAAAGGAACGTAAATACTGACAATAATTTCTACATCCCGGAGATCATCATGCATCCCTCTCAGATCCTGATAGTGTTGAATGCCAAAGAATGTAGGAGCATATAAACATTTGAATGATAAATGAGACTTATTCTAGATGAACATTCACATTAGTTCCACACAAGATGTTTGTACAAAATATTTTTACTAAAATGCTAAACATCATTACATAGGCACTACTAAACCTGTTTAAGCATGGTTTATATTCAACAGTGGAATGAACTTGCAAATGAGACAGCCACAACCACATTTGTCAAATATCGGCCTGGAGAAGAGAAGGCTCTGGGGAGTCCTAATTGTGGCCTTCTGGTACTTGAAGGGGGTGTACAGTAAAGCTGAAGAGAGACTGTTTATCAGGGCATATAGTGATAGGGCAAGGAGTAATGGCTCTAAAGTGCAAGAGGATAGACTTAGATCAGATATTAGAAAGAAATTCTTTCCTGTGGGGGTGGTGAGGTACTAGAACAGGTTGCCCAGAGAAGTTGTGGATGTGTTCAAGGCCAGGTCAGACGGGGTTTTGGGCAACCTGGTCTAGTGGAGGGTGGCCCTGTCCATGGCAGGGGGGTTGGAACTAGATGATCTTTGAGGTCCCTTCCAACCCAAACCATTCTATGATTTTCATTTGAGTGACTGCAGGCATTGCTTATATTACATTTAAACTGTGTTGGTTGCATGAGTCCTGTATTGGACATTGTCTACAAAGGAAGCTGTATTTCTAGCATAACCGTGTAATGCCATGCATTGTTAGCCTTAATCTCATACTTTTGGCCTTTGTGTCCTGCTCCACAGGCACTACTCCACCATATTCTGCATTCAAAGTATTTTTCTGCTCCACCTGCTTTCCTGCTTCACGCAGATATGTCAGATAGGAATTATTCTGTAGAACAGTCTAATTTCAATAAAGTCAGTGATAATCAATGAGGCTTCAGATGTCAGACAGAGGAATCAGACCTATGGTAGTGCAAAAAAAATGGAGGGAGCTAACAGATGCAGCAATCTATGAAGCAGTTTCCTCACTCTGCTTATAGATGTCTCAGATTTTGTGGGAACATGTGGGATCTTCAGAGAACTTCTAGGGGCTCTTCTTCTGCCTGCTAGAGTCTAGAGATAATTGCTGGGAACAAACTATAGCCATTTCTAATCACTTCTGTCAATCATTCTTTACGAAATGTGCTTTGACTGCAAGAACTAGAGGGCAGCTCCCAGAAGTAGTAGTTTCTGCAGCAGCTTGTGCAGAAGAGGGCTGTCCAATGAAGAGAGCAGATAAGTGTTCAACAATGGTGGAGATGTGTGACACAGTGTCCTGGGTTCAGCTAGAATAGAGTTAATTTTCACCAGAAGCTGGGGTGGGACACAGCCAGGACAGGTGACCCAAACTAGCCAAAGGGGGCATTCCATACCATGTGACATCATGCCCAGTATAAAAGGGGGCTAGTCAGGGAGGGCTAGCACGGCTGGCTTCAGGTGGCTTGGGGTTCAGCTTCTGGATGAGTCTGAGCTGTACGGTCGTTGGTTGAGAAACTGCATTGTGTGTCAGTTTTGTGTATTCTGTTAAGTGCTGTTGTTATTTCCCTCTCCCTTTGCTGTCCCAGTAAACTGTCCTTATCCCAGCCCACGAGGCTTTGNGCATAGTATCCAGTATCAGATGGAGTTTGTGTCCAGATTTGAGTCCTGGTACATCAGTAGCCTCCACCCAGACAGAGCTCCACAGAAAGGATGCAAACCCTCCAGATCTGAGGATGCAGGGAGTGTGCCTGTGGCTTTTCTCTGGAGCTGGGGCAGGCAGAGTTAGTGTCCTTCCCTGCAGGAGGTGTATGTTGGTTAAGAAGCTGTGACACCAATTTAAAGAGCTGCAGAAGAAAGTTTGCAGATTGTGCTGCCTCAGGGAAGACAAAAAGGAGTTTCCTTTTTGATTTTGCAAATGATTGATTGGTTGTAAAGGGTGCAGGGTGAGAGATATGAGACCACCTTGAGATGGATCCCCTTCCACTCAGTTTTCTTGTTCACAAGTGTCTGTACACAAATGCACACAGCCTGGGAAACAAGCAGAGGGAACTAGACCTCCATGTGTGGTCGCACAACTACAGTATCATTGGAATGACTGAGATGTGGTGGGATGCTCACAAGGCTGAAATGTTGCAGTGGATCAATACAAGCTAACTGCAAAAGACAGCCAGGAAAGACAGGGCCGTCGTCTATGTAAAGGAGCTCGGATAAATTGAGTGCTTCTGTGAGACAAATGACAGTCTGGTTGAGAGTTTGTGAGTCAGGACCAGAGAAGAGGGCTACTATGGGTGACATTATGGTGGGAGTTTGTTACACACCAAATGATCCGGGAGATAAAGTGGTTGAAGCCTTCTTTAAACTTGAAGAAGTCTCTCAATATTAGGGGGGAATTTAACTTCACTGACACCTGCTGGAAGTGCAACTTGATGGGAAGTGGGCAGTGAATATTTCTAGAGGATGTCAGTGATAATTTCTTGATAAGGAATGGGCCAACAGGAACATTATGAAACTCAACAAGGACAAATGCAAAGTCTTGCACCTGGTAAGGAAGAACCATTTGCAATCATACAGACTGGGGACAGATGGGCTGGGGGCAGCTCTGCTGAGAAGAACCTAAGGGTCCTGGTGGACAGCAAGCTAAACATGAGCCAGCAGTGTGCTCTAGCAGCAAAGAAGGACAATGGTATTCTGGGCTGTTCTTGTATTAACAGGAACAGTGCCTACAAGCTAGAAGGTTTAGGCAAGTGATTATCCCCTTTTATTCAGCACTTGTTAGACCAGATCTAGAACACTGTATCCAGTTTGGGACCCTATGTTACAAGAAAGATATCAATAAATTGGAGTGAATTCATCAGATGGCCAACAGGACAGACAAGGGCTAGAGTGCTTGATCTACAAGGAGAGGCTGAGACAATTGGTCATCTTCAGCATGGAGAAGAGAAAACTTCTGGGAAACCTAATAGCAGCCTTCCAATACCTAAACAGTGATCATAAAGAATATGGAGCTAGGCTTTTCATGGTGGTGCATGGTTGGAAGACTAATGATAGTGGGCATTAAATTGAAACGAGAGGTTCCTACTGGATAAAAGGAGAAATATTTTCATCATGAGGACAGTCAAGCATTGGAACAGGTTGCACAGAGAGGCTATACAATCTCCATCCATGAAGGTTTCATGACCAGAATGAAACCTGAAGCCCTGAACAATGTCGTCTAGTATCTACTATCTCCGCTGGTATCAGAAGTCCTGGCAACTGTAACAGCTACAGCTGTGGCATAATCAAAACCTTCAGATTGTAAAGACAGTCTAGAAATACTGGTGTGCTGGGCCACAGTCTTGAGTTTCAGATAATCATGTTTGTTAATTATAAGATGGGTATATAAATCCTGGTTTCTTTCTCTTTGTGTTCTCCTCCTGATCCTTCAAAGACACAGAACACAATTCTAGCAGAGTAGCAGGGAGCCAAAGCTGTTGCTGGTTGTTATTTTGTGAATTATGTTGCAATTAAGATTTTTTAAAAAATCAGGATCAAATCTTTTAATACATTCCACATATATCCCAGAATCTCCAAAGGAAATGAGGCTTACGCAATCCTCCTGCCTTTGTGTGTGTCATGTTATGTGTGTCTCCACATCCTCAACCTTTCTTTATTTTTTAGCTAGCTTGTTGGCTTGTTTCAACCATTTGATACAAGTAAGGCCTCAAGCAGATTAATTTCCTACACTTTTCACAGACAGGCAGCAAGAAATAAAAGACCTGATTTATTTAATGGCAAGTGGCTAGGAGGGAGCAGTGTGGGTCTCTGCAGTCTTGGTTTTCCTTTACTTTTGGTCACTGTATCACTCAGGCAAATCCTTCTTACTGCTGTTCTGTCCTTGCCTGTGTCCCAGGCACTTAATTCTTAGCTGCATTCACTAGAAGCTTTCCCTGCACCCCCAGATTGATGTCTCCGTCTTAGTTTGTCTGCTGCTGGCTACATACAGATCTGAAGTATCTGGATGCCTTGTGCTCTTAACCATATTTTTCTGAGATGGAGCTTATACTTTGTACTTTCTTTTTGCCCAACTATCTGATTTTTCTCTTTTCCACTCCACATCTTCCTTCTGTCCTATGATAGAAGAAATACTCCTTCTATCCACACCTTTTCTTCTATGCATGTACCAATGAATTATGACTTAGGGAATTTCAGCCAAGTTTGATGGAGAAGCATAGACTTTCAAAGATGTTGTTACAAGTTTTGTGAAAATTGGATGAAAGAATCCTGAATTCATGCCTACCTCATGCCATGAGGGGAAGGCAGCAAGAACTTCTACCCCTCAGGCAATCCAATGTGCAGAGATCATCTGGACAAGTAACATTTGCTGGTATGTCAGCATGCTTGTAGCTCAGAACCAAGTTTAGCACAAGCAATCACCTCTTCAAGAAAATGACCTGGGAAGGTCAAAGTGGTAAGCTGAAGTACTGAGTCCTGACAGGCAGAGGAATTCCAACAACCACATCAGGGGGAACAGACCACCTTAACCAGGGCATTACAGCATAGCGTACAGCCCACTGTTGGGACATGAAACCCATCAATGTAAGTCAATGAGAGAGGCTCTCAGGACCACCTGACTGGCAAAGGAGGAGGTCAGTGCCTACAACAGTGTGGGGCTTTGATGTGGTTTAAGCCCAGCTGAGCACCACGCAGCCGCTCGCTCACCCCTCCCCTGACGGGGTGGGGAGGAGATGGGACAAACAAAGGCAAAAGCCTTGTGGGTTGGGGTAAGGACAGGTTACTGGGACAGCAAGGGAGAGGGAAACAATCAACAACAGTACTGATAACAGATATACACAGTGGGTGATAACAGAAAACAATTTACCCATCCCAGGACCGGCAGGACCCTCAGCCCACCCCGGAGCCACACCAAACCCGCCCCTCCCCGACTAGCCCCCTTTTCTGGTGAGCATGGCATTACATGGTATGGAATAGCCCCCGGCCAGCCTGGCTCACCTGGCCTGGCTCCTTGTGACATTAACTCTATCCTAGCCAGAGCCAGGACAGGCTTATTATGGGATGCTGGACAGAAGCATCTTGGGATTGCTTAAGGGAATAACTATAGGTGGAGGAATCCGAATAGTTTGGGGAGGAACAAGCATGAAGAAATAGATAGATGAGAGCAGAAAAGGGATTGGTAAAGTGGTAAACAGATGGCTGGTCAGTATGTTTTTCTGGCCATGCCTTGTCCCTGGTCAGGGCAATCTGTGATGTCTTTTAATTAAACTTGATTTCTGACTATTTCCTGGGTTAAGGGACTCATATTTTATGTGGATATATGTGTATGGAGGTTTAAGTTGCAGCACCTGAGTGGGGACCATAAGTCTGAGCCGGAAACTGGAGAGACCAGAAGGTGTGTGAGCTGGCTACTGGAGGGAGCAGGAGGTTCAGGCCAGCTACTGGAGAGACCATAGGGTCTGGGTGTAGCTCCTATGGTAGGGTCATGGGACTAGACCAGCTACCAGCTGTTTGCGTGTGTGTGTCTTTATGTGTGAGGCAACTGAAAGACCAGGGGATCAATGGGACAGCACCTGCATAGGCTGCGTGTTTAAGGCCAGTTAATGGATGAACCAATAGTGACTGTGTGAATGTGTATGCAAGTCTGAGTACCAGCAACTAGAGTGGGACTATGGAGCCCAGGGGATTGTATGTGCAGGTGCCAGCAACTGGAGAGACAAGGGAATCCAGGGGCCATCTACTGGATAGACCTGAGTGCCTAAGGAGGGGAACATAGTATGTATATATCTCTACATGTTATCTACTAATGGGCCTCCATCCTAATCAGTCACAGAGGGGAACAGGATGGTGCTGTTTGTGTTTGTGTCAGTGCTGTCTTTTCTGTCTATGTTGATCTATGTGGCCAGCCATGTGTACTTACATATTACATATGTTTATGTACCTATTGGGAATACATGCTCAGCCTCACTCCAGGCAGGATCTGGGGAAATGGCACTTCGGCAGCCTCACCTCTCTCAGGCTACTGGATTTGGCAACCCCTGACAGCTACAGACATTCATGTTATTAAACAGCTAGAATAGTTACAATGTGAAGTAAATTTTTTCCAGTTACTTAAAAGGAATAGATGAGATTCTGGGCTTCAGGACTCAAGTTAGTATTTTCAAGAAATAGTGATAAGGTAGAGATTATTTTTACTACTTCATTTATGTGAAATGTTTTCATAAAATCAAAGCTTTGAAAAAATATTTGTGGGGTTTTTTTGTTTGTTTGTTTGGGTTGTTTGTTTGTTTGTTTGTTTGTTTGTTTTTAACATGTGATTAAACTAGTTTTAGAGTAAGGAGAATTAATGATTCCTAACTGTATTTTTGACCAACAGAATTTCATCAAAATAGGCATTTTCCTAAAATACCCTAACAGCTGCATTTTTTTCATAACACTTTGACACATTTTCAGCTAGCACTAATGGAGACAGAATTGTGATACAATAGCACAGCATTTTTGGAGTCTGTCACAGAGCAGCTAGATCTGACTGCTCTGTAAGGGAAGGTGAGCCAGGAGCTGAGAGTGATGGCAGCTCAGGTAGAGACCTTGCTGACCGGCGCACTGTCCCACAGCACCTGAGCTCGGCAAGCAGAGCAGGGTGCTACTAACAAGGTCTGTTGACAGTCCCAGAAGCTGCTTCTTAGCAACAGGTCAGGCTTCAATGTAACACAGGAAATTTAGAGGCGAGTGGACCCTAATCGTCTTTCTTTGTCCAGACATACTCATGAGTAAAAATCATTTATCTGAGAGCTTAATGCATTAAGCTATTTTATAAAAAATTCTGATAAACACATTTGTAAAAGTTTATTACCAAATATAAACCTTGTCCATGTCATTAGATTTATTACTACTGCTCCATCTCTCTTATTTTATTATATAATTGTTTGTTTCATTTTGGCTTAATAAATAAGAGCCATTACCACTACCAGAAATGATAAAACAAGAGCAGACATCATTGTTTGCACTTTAATCACCTAAATATTGTATTTACTTTCATATACTGTTACTATCGTCTTGTAATGCTTTCATATATTTAGCTTGATTTCTCACCATTTTGGGTTTTCAGTCACATGAAAGGATGAGCAATTTAAGGGCACACTAACAAAGGGATAATAAATCCCTGAGAAAATGTTACTGAGGAGAGGAAGTTCGTCTAACCCAGCTGCCAAGAATGAGGAAAATTAACATCTGCATTGGATTATAATGCTACAGGAAAACTAAAAAGAGTCTGTGCTAAAAGAATCCTCTGTTAATCTTACTTGTTTTTTCCATTTCTCCTTTGTTTACACTTTCTTGGAGCCAAGGAAACACCAGTTTCCTTATTAGTACAACTACCATCCAGAGGTGCAAGCAAGTGCTTGTAAAATCCCATTTTTACACATCAGGACTTGTAACAACAACAAAACAAAATGCAAAACTTCAGGTATTTTTTGGAAAACTAGCATTTTGTTGCTCTAGTGAGCAAATGTGATTATTAAGTAAGTCTTCTGGGTTTTGTTGTTTGTTTTGTTTTGTTTTGTTTTCTTCCGAGAAGCAGAATTGTTCTAGGCAGTCTGAGTCAAAAACACTGAGAGGATAAGAGAAACTATAAATAACTGCCATGCTTTATTTTTGGAAAATTCAAAATCTCAGGGCTGCTTTTCCTCCTTTCTCTTACAACTAACATTCAGAAACTCAGCTTTAGCTTTTCTTGACATTATATCCTGCTGGGTTTGTTCAATTGTTTGTTACCTATAGCACTTTAAACTGCTGTTTAATTTTTAAAAAGGTTGAAATTTCCTTCAGTCTTGGAAGACAGAAAAAGAAATACTTCTTCTATCTTCCTCTGTTGCTCTATAGTGCATACCTCTCATGCATGATCCTGACTGATGTAAAAGTAGCATGTGCAAAAACATATTTTTCCCTCTTTGACTTCCTCTTTGCAAAGCACATAATTTGAAGATTTTTTTTCTTTTCGTTGGTGTAACAAGTACATCCAAGAAGTGGGTTTTACACAATTGTTGTGGAAGATCTGAGGTTTGTGGCTGCTCCAGCTGAGCAAGACAGAGGAAAATCCTGAAACCCAAGTAAAAGGTCTATACATATGCTTCAGGGATGGTATAAAATAGAAGTATCATCAGCTGGTTTGAGTAGGCAACAATATGAAAAGGTTAGTGAGTAACTGGCAGTATTAATATGTTAGAACCCAAATTATACCACAGTAGCAGGTATCACAGAGGGTACCACACTAGCAGGTATAACTCTGTATATTGGGCTTATTTCAGGTGCTCTGTTAATTCAGTCCTATCACGTAAACACAAGTGGAAACTCAAAGCATGTTAATTTAAAACTGATAAAAAGAAACCACTGAAAGTGAATGACAATGGATTTTTTTTTCCATCTGAGAGCTGACTAGCTTTCTAGGCTTTAGGGATGTGCTGTGTGTGTGCCGAGGAGAACTGCTTGATGAAGCACTCAGCATTCATAGTGTTAGTTCATGCCCTTAAATGATTTATATTTTGCTAAACTTTGACTAATTAGTGCTACAATTTCATACCCAGGTTGTCTGCCTTAGGTTGTATTATATGGAAAGCTTAAAATAATTCAACAGTGTCTGGTAAAAAATCAGGAAAATCTTAATAAGCTATGCAAACTTTAAGCCATTAGAAACAAACATTTGCACACCCATAGTGTGCTAAATATTGAAAGTGTCTGTTCTTGGCTCATTACTCAAAGCAGACTTCAGGACTGTGTCAGAACTGAGAGTAAAAGGACTAGATTCCTAGTATAGCTTACTCTTCTGAGGTCTTCCTGCGTAGAGGGAGTCATCTGTTTTCAATGATCACAGAACAAGAGAGGAGTCTGAGGCAGTGGGACTGGATAACATAGTGGAGGAAATGGTTGAAAGGAATCAAATGGGGCAGAAACTGGGTTTACAGTCTGTGAGAACATGGAGAGACAGCTGCTCTGAGCAGTACATGTACACTGATGGACCCACGTACATTTAGAACAGACACAGTTCAGTTCTGCTGCCTTCATATCAGTAGGAGGACTAGCCTAGGGGGAAGGAGAACCTCATTCCTACACAAGCCATGAGAACCACTATAGGGATGAGAAATTTCTATCTTTGACAGGTCTACTCTGTTCATTTCGGTTGCCATTAGCCAAAAGAGTCTAAATTGTCTTGACTGTCCATCAAGACTCCCGCTACCTATAATTACCTATAATTAAGTGTTCATTCTCTTTTTTCTCCCTTTGCTGCTGAGATGCAATAAGCTTCACCTTGTTCATGGGTTAAAAACAAACAACTGTAAAAGCTTGGCTTATATTTTTTGGCTACAAATTCTTTCTGCCAGATGCATTGCTTGCTTCCGAAAAAATAAACTATAAAAAATTACTTAGAAATAGTAAATGAATTAATGCCAAGCCAACATCCTCCATCTGCTTTTAGGTCTACATATGATGGTCTTTATCTACAAAATTCTTTATCATTACTTCCTTCCTTGCTCCACAAAAAAATTAGGCAGTGCTCACTCACTCAGCATCTGTTTTATCCCTGCCTGACATCCAGTCTTGTATTATCTGAACACTAATCAGACTCTATTCTGAATACCTTGTCATCATATTTCATTACTTCAGAAACCAGCTGAACAGTGAAGAGAAGCACAACAGAACAGGCAGAAGCTGTGGTGGGAAGCAGCAACTGCAGGATGTGAGTTGTTCAGTTACAGGATATAGGATGCAAATCTCTAGGAAATAAGGAAAAATACTGTGCATCTATCTGAAAACAGCAAGAGAAATAAATGTACTATTATTTATCCAAATGTGTGTTCAAGTACTGCATAGTTTACCCGGCTAAAGCACAGAACTATTTCGGTCACTGGTAATTTCTTCTTTTCAACCTATGATTAAACCTTTGGAAGACAAAATTGTGTTGTTTCAAGAGCTGGCAGGTGAAGATAACCTTTTAATTTTATGTTTGAGAACTTATAGTCTGTTTTGATAGAGACCTTTGAGAGTGATGCACACATCGTTATGTGAAGCACTGCACACAGTCAGGCTTCTCTGCTTCCTGTTCTCTTTCTGCTGCCCTTCCCAGCCCTGTGGTTATCAGTGCATTGCTGGTGTATAACACCAGAACAGAATACGGCAATGCATTCTGCACAGGGCTCTGCAGGAGAGTTACAGGGTAGATCTGATGCTGATGAGTTAGAATTGGGCAAATGCTAGGGGCAACTATCCCTGATGCTATTGGCATATATAGGATAGGTCACCCAGAGGCTCCTACTGGCTACCAGTGTGGAATGAGCACTCTGGACTTTGAAGTTGCAAGTGAGGATGGTCTAAGGAGCATTGGTGTGGTTACTGGGGTTGGCTCTGGGGCCTGTGTTTTTAAAAAACAAAAACCCATGAGCGATCTAGGTAACTGGCAGGTTTGTAGCTATAGCAGTCCCAGGACCAAGGCCTGTAGGTATGTTGTGGTTTAACCTGGAAGGCAGCTAAAACAACCACACAGCCGTTTGCTCACTCCCCACCCCCCCTCAATGGGATAGGGGAGAGAATTGAAAAGGAAAAAAAAAAAAAAAAACACAGGTAAAACTCATGGGCTGAGATAAAGACAGTTTAATAGGACAGAATATATTAATAATAACAACAACAAAAGAAGGGATGCACAGCACAATTGCTCACCATCCAGAGCTGATGCTTAGCTAGTTCCTGAGCTGTGCCACCTCCTGGCCAAACCCCAGTTATATACAGATATGATGTCATATGGTATGGAATATCCCTTTGGTCAGTTTGAGTCAGCTATCCTGGCTGTGTTCCCTCCCAGCATCTTGGGCGCCCCCGCCTTCTCGTTGGCAGGGTGGTACGAGGAGCTGAAAGGTCCTTGACTACTTGGCAACAACTAGAAACATCAGTGTGTTATCAACCTTGTTCTCATCCTAAATCCAAACCACAGCACTATACCAGCTGCTAGGAAGAAAATTAACTCTGTCACTGCCAAAACCAGGACAAGGTAGATGTGGTACATTCCTATAGACAGTCTAACTGGTGATAGTTAGTGGAGATTTTGGGCACATAAATAACATGTCTACTTCTTTTTTTTTTCCTTGAAATACTAGTTCATTCAATAAGAATCATCTCTAGTTATAAGTCTTGTCTTGATTTGTGTGAGTTCTTCTAACAGTGTTGAGCAAGCCTTGCTGGTGTGTCAGAAGGCATGTATTTGATTAAGTTGTGTAACAGAGGGACGAAGAGGGTATCTTTTTCATTTTGAACAGATTTTTGTAAGGCATTATTGGATGTGCTTGTATGCTGAACAACTCTTCCTAAAATAAAAACAATGAAAAAAGTCAGACTTACATCATGTGAATCATGTTGTTGCTCAAAGCTTATTTTGCCCACATCTTATTTTTAAGATGTATAACTAACTGTGTTTTAAATTTTGAAAAAAGAGTCAAGCACAAGGGTAATGTGTTTATTTCTGTTTCATAACTGTGTGTGGTAGCTATCCTGTAACAGTCACAGGCAGCATAAACACATGTTCTGTCCTGCTTGTATTGTGTGTTTCCTTTTTGTGGTACTTAAATGCCTAGCTTTTTTCCCCTGCTCCCTTAATGACCAGGCTCACTACCTGTGGGCAAGTTTCATTTTTAATGTCTGCTGCCTTATTCTGAACAGGCATTCCAGAGGTCTCAGCCAGAAAATGATCAAAAGAAGAAAAATCACAATTGGTAATGGGAGGAAAGGCAATATGGAAAGCAAAATTTACTGTACTTTGAGAAGAGAGGGAGAACAGTTCACAAAATTGCATGAAAGTTGTCTGCCACTAGGAAAGCATTTTCCAAAAATACTGATGAAGCAGAAACAGACATACTCGTATAAGACTGAGGAATGCATTTGTCTGCTAAAATGTTGTACCAGGCTAAGGTGGTCATATACTGTCTTAATTTTTAAAGTTCTTTGACAGATGATAATCTCCAAGAAAATTATTCTTGAAGAAAAAATTTCCATTTTGTAAACAGAAAAGTGAAAATTAAGACATAAAATTTGGCATTTTTATTTAAAGTGGATTCTGCTTTGAAAGTTTCTATTTATTTATGTCCCTTTGGTCTTAAGAATAGATAGTATGGACTTTTTTTTTTTTTTTTCATAATTTGCCAACAGACTGTTTTAAAGATGATTTGAAAATGCTTTGATTCTTTTCTGCTTTTGTGTGTATTTCTCCTAATCATTACAAATATATTCCAATTTTAAGACAGTTGGATGCCTTAATTTCCTCTAAGTACTATAAAGGCAGCTGAGCTATTTGGTAAAGGAGATTTTAAGATGGAAGAGAAATGTGTTTCAAAGATTTTTTTGACACTACTGCTCTGTGTTGGCAAATAAAGCTGCCTTAATGTAACATGGATTTTTGTCACTTTGGAAGTGAAGTTTGGTGTTCATCAGAAATATATTTTCTACAGGACAAATATGATTAGATCAGCCTGCCAGTAAATGTAGCCATCATCCTGAGGTCATCATACACAGTGGCCTTGCTTGACTGACGTTTTTCCACTGACAGCTGGTGAGAACTGTGCCTCTTAAACTTCATGAGATCAGGAACTTCTGTTATTCCACCTCTATTATTTGGACATTTCAGCTTAATATGTGATGACTTTTTTTTCTGAATAGATCTTAGTTTACTTTATATTTTGCTGTCATTTTTTGTGTCCTGGATTTTATTTAAAATTTTTAAAAGTCATAAATTCAATGCAAATGTATCTTAGGGGAGAGAGAGGAAGAAGAAACAGTCAATGTGAATATAGTTTTCCTCCCAGTAAAGGACTCCAGATGTTGTCAACTTGATGTAAGGCCCGTGACCAACACCAGAGTGAGACCATCAACATTAGGACCCAGAGGAGCAATGGAAGAGTGAGCATAACATCAGAAAAGGGGTAGAAGCTAAGAAATGTGTGTGTTATTTTTTTAACTGTATTATTGCTATTATTGCATCTTTTCCTGTATATAAGTACTCTAGATACTTTATTATTCATTATTTTTCTGCAATAATTAGATGAAGACTAATGGCGATCCTTGAATTAGACTGTTAAGAATTCCATTGTACTTACAATCTCAGAGTCACAAATTGTTGAGGTGGGAAAGGACCTCTGGACGTCATCTGATCCAACCCTCCTGCTCAGGCTGGAGTAGGCTGCCCAAGACTATGTCTATCGGGGTGGGTTTTGAATATGTCCAAGGATGGAGACTCAAAAACCTCCCTGACCAACCTATGACAGTGCTCAGTCACTCAGGCTGACAAGTGTGTCCTGATGTTCAGAGAAAACCTCCTGTGTTTCAGTTTATGCCCATTGCCTCTGGTCCTGTCACTGTGCACCAATGAAAAGAGCCTGGCTTCATCCTCTTTGCAGCCCTCCTTCAGATATTTCTATCATTGATAAGATCCCCCCAGACCCTTCTCTTTTCCAAGCTGAACAGTCCCAGCTCTCTCAGCCCTCCTCATAGGAGAGATGCTCCAGTCCCTTAAACATCTTCATGGCTCTTTGTTAGACCTTCTCCAGTATGTCCATGTCTCTCTTGTACTGGGGAACCCAGAACTGTACACAGTACTCCAGATGTGGCCTCACCAGTGCTGAGCAGAAGAGAAGGATCACGTCCCTCAGCCTGCTGGCAACAGGAATGACCTGTAAGCCATCCCACAATGTCTCCATAATTCCAACAAGATCGAAGCCCTGCAGCTGCACGCAGATTTCTAACTTATCATGTTTTTTCCCCATGCTATGTACATTAGTGTACATGCACTTCAGAGAGGCACCCCAGAATACCCATTTGCCAGCAAGGTTCTGTTTTTTTCCAATAATGTTGCCTTGCTTACATGCAAATGCTGGAGTTGACCCTGCTTAAGCCTTGTTTTGCTGATTTTGTGTTTCCTTTCTGACACATCACCCCATGCCCTTTGCTCGTCAACCCTGTCCATCCCTCCCTCACAGGGCTGCTGGTAACTTTGTCCCTTCTCTGTCTTTCCTAGTTTAAATCCCTTCTTCCCAGGTCAGCCATCTTAGTGGCAAGTTACCTTTGCCCTCTCTCCCAAAAGTTCTTGGGTTTATTTATTACAATTTAAAAGGTGTGCTGCCTCTTTGCCTATAAACAAGATTCTGAGTGTAACAACTAGATCAGGAAAAAAAATGTTGCTGTTCTTTGCACACAGTGTAAATGCCAGGTCTCATCCTGATCATTATCTTGATGTAAATGCATTTTTAGGGCAAGTATAATGGGGAAAATCCTCACACTGGAGGCATCTGAAAACCTTTTTCAAGAAGACCAGATTTTTAACCTTTATCTAATCAAAGTACTTGTACTCCTTTTACCTGTGAAGGTGGATTATCAGTCTTTTCCATGTTATCATGATAATTTACAAAGTAAAAATTTGAGACAATAATCTAATGGTGAATAAAGATTTGGCATTTGCCTTTGCGGTTGATTTACAAAGTAGGATTTTACTTTCCTGAAAACCCTTACTTCATATAAAGCAGTGGGACATGAGGTTTGTCCCAGTGTAGGAGACCATGCTTTTTACATCTCAAGGTAGTGTAAAAAGTCAGTGAGGTCACTGCTTGGGTCAAGCTCTATAAATATTTTTAGATGGAATATATTTGAGTCAAGTTAGCTTGCATAGGATGGGGAGAGAGATTCTGATGCAGCTTTTTTACTTTCTGTACCCTCTGTGCGTGTGTATGTGTGTGTGTAGGAGAAAATGTTTCTTCAGCACAGCTGAACACGGAGACAGACAGCAAAAGTGCTGCATATAATTCTTTCTGAGTTTATTCATATAAAAGGAATGTATGACATTTAGTCTGAATGGAGCCTTTCAGTGCAATGCACATACTTAATATAGTTAAGACTTATTTTTTAAATATGCTTTAAAATTATGTACACTTCTGCTAATGATAAATAATTTAATATTGCAATAGGATTAGTGTAGACACACAAAAGAGTTAAAATTACAAGCAGAACATCTACCTATGCTTAGTTTTACAGTTGTCCTACATGTTACATTGAATAATTACAATTGTTTGTTCAGTTTCTGAACACTGACCAATTTGAATTCTGACTTTGTGTCTCATGCCAATACCATAAACTTCATCAGAAACAGTTCAGCCATTTCTGGAAATGATATTTTTTGAGACTCCATCAAATAATTGGTTAATAACACTAATGTTTTTTGCATTTCAGGACACCAACTTAAAATTTAATAGGGGCATAGTGGCACTTCCATGTGCCATCAGAAGTACTGAAATAACCTGATTTGCAGCATATACCACTTGAAATATTAGAGTGTTGCACAAGACATGCTTTGCTAGTAGGTTTCATGGATGCTTGCTTATAGCAGAAGTATCACAGCATTTTTTTCTCTTCTAGTCATGCTGCTTAGTGAAAGACTGAGTCAGCGTTTGTAGAGGGGAAATATGTATGTCTAAACATTTATTCTTGGTTTCCTTGCCACGTGAAGTCAGGTAACATACTCAGACTTCCCTTTCCTTCTGCTTGCTAACTGGCTTTCAGTGCTCTTCTTAGCTTTGTCCTCACCTCTTCCCAAGTTCCTGTCTCAGGCTTTTCACTCAGATTTGTTGTCCTTTTTGCACACTTTTCTCTGTAGTATTCATCCATCCTCTCCACCAGTCTGATTGCCCTCATACCCATCCGTGTGCCCAACAGACCTGGGCACACGGATTTAAAAACTCATCTTCCAATATCAGTATTGATGGGAGATACCTTTCTCCCTAGGGTTTCCATTGCAAGCTGCAGGTTCCTGATTCCTCTTTGCCTTCTTTGCCATCCAGCCCCATTGTGTGAAAGATTTAACATTTCTTTCCAATGCTTTTTATAATACTGTGAGGGAGGAGTAGAGGAGTCAGAAACATTCAAATTATGTGAAATGAAGTACTAAAGGCTAGAGAATGCCAGAATTCTTTACCTCTGTGACCTTAATTTGTACCCTTTTATAGGGTAAGGTACAGACCTGTCTTCAGGTACATAAATGCACACTCCTATTCCTTCATAAGTGTATATTAAAACCAGCATTACTTTTTTTTTTTCCCCAAGATGCCTTGTTTAAAGGAGGAAAAAGCAGAAAACCAGTGTTGAATCATTTGTTATGCTTATGAAAGTGTATTATCAAACCACTGTGAAAGTAGCTGTTTAGCAGCAGTTAGCTGATGATATTCAAAGCCAAAATGTCATTCAGAATTTCTGGATTAATTGATACATCCTGCAGCAGCCATCACTTAAATAATGTACTCACAATGATTGACTGTAGCTTTTGAGGAAGCCAAGGCACGAAGCGAGGTCTGTGCATGAACAATTGGTTAAAAGAGAGGCAAAAAGCTGAGGAATATAGTCAGCCCTTGTAGTAGAGAAAGGTCACTGCTGTAATTCTACAGAGATTTGCACTGCCTGCCTTATCTAATGAGGGCAAGCAGTTATGTGACTGCTGTGCAGTTAAGTTTGCTGAGGATATGAGTTTGTTTGTTGGTTTGGTTTTTTTGTTTGTTTGTTTGTTTTTTAATAAGGACAAGCGCAAATTGTAAAGAATTACAAATGGATCTTCTAAGAGTGAATGACTGGAGAATAAAATCATAGATTAAATCAATTTCTACCATTTATTATAAATTGATTGACAGAGGGAGTAGAAATCTTAATTACACATAAAATTACCTCTTAGGTGAAAATTATTACGCTTATGAGATTTCTGTGAAAACATCAACACAGCTGCAGTCAAGAAAGTATACCAGCTTTGTTCCTCATCAGGAAAATACAGAGTGCATTGCTATGTCACTAGAGAAATCCTGGGATTATTTGCATCATCTGCAGTTATGATTCCCCCAACTCCACCATAGATCAAAAGTGATGTACTAGAACACAGAAACTCTGAGAAAGGCTAAAAAAATAACTGGAGGTGTGGAATGGTTGTAGTACAAGAAATGTTCTACAACTAGAGTTCATACTCAGTACAGAAGGCAGGCAAGTGGAAAAGGTATATAAAAGAGGCTTCTGAAATCACAAAGAGCGTGGAGTAAACAGAATGGACAGTGAATAGGTGATCCCTATTTAGTATAAGAACTTGAAGGCATCAAAGAACATCAGCAGGACCCAAGTTGAAAACAAAGAAGCAGAGGCTTCTTTATGCAAGACATAACTGAGCAGTGGACCTCCTTGCCAGAGGATACTGTCAATGCCGAACATTTATACATGCTCAGGAGAAGTCTAAGCAGAAATCTGTTCTTTTCTAGTATGGTTCTTAACTCACTCAGGCCTTGGTGCATACTGTTTCTCTAATACTGATCTTGCACAAGTATATTCTTATGATTAAATCCTATGATTATAGAGGCTAGAAATGTGCAGCAAAGAACTTTGTGTTGCAGTCAGGAGGAAAAAAAACACCTTAACACAAAGATGATCAGAAATATAAGAACACCCAATCAGACTAACTCAGTGAACAAATAAGAGGCTGCAATGGCAGAATTGTATTCTGCCATTTCAAATCTTAAGGAATGCAATCAGCTGACAGAGCTGAGGAAAGTAAACAAAACTTCTGCCTGGAAAATGGAGGTTTTTTTAACCAGCAGGAAAACTCCAGCTTAGTTGAAGACAGCTGGAAACAGTACTTAAGGAAAGCCCTTATGTCCTAAAGCACTTATGTCCTGCTGTGTTTGAAAAGGAAGACATAAACAGCAAGGTTCAAACTGAGTGTATGTTTACAAATGTCACCGTCCTTGTGGGGAACAAGATATAGATAGATAGATAGATAGATAGATAGATAGATAGATAGATAGATACATACATACATACATACATACATACAGCAGATATCGAAAGCCTGTTAATATTCTGTAATTCTTAGGACTACCAATGAACACGAGAAACTCAAAAAATCTGAAGGCCCTACAGAAATGTGAGTACTAAACTCTATTTAGAGATTCCTCCACTGATGTCCATTTAAAACTAATGGAATGCAGAGGTCAAGAGCATGCTTTGCCTTCCTTTCCTTTATCCAGTAGAACTAAAAATATTCAGCATTGGCCAGACATCCAAGTTAAAATATCCAGCAGAAACTAAAGGCTCTCTCAGCAGCATTTCGTGTAGATCATCTGCATGAACAGTGTATTACCTATGGGAGAAAGAGAGGTGTTACTTCCTTTTTTCTATGGGTTTTCTAAAATCAGAGGAAAAAGCCATCAAAATGTAAACAATAGAAGAAATGTTATTTTTTAATGAAGTCTTTACAGCTTATACTGTAAAAATTCCTTAATAAATAGACATCTAAATTTTATAAATCTAGAGTCTAGTCATACATTTGCCTTTTAAATATGTTAGTCTACTCTAAGGCATCAAAGCAGATGTATGTTTTGGCCATGTAGACCAGACAAAAACTATACTGCAACAGGAGGCGTTATGCAGATAAGCCTCTGACATTTTCTGTATAGAGAGATAGAAGAATTACTATTGAAAGGAGGAACTGAGTTTAAAAATAGTTTGACAAGACTGATAATGGCTCTTGGTAGTTATTTGTGGTGGTGCAGCCCTTCCTCCAGGCCATTCTGAGATCCAAGGATAAGTCCCACTTTGATACAAGTGCAGTGATTTGGGTGTCAGGCACTCTGGCCACACCTGGGCCATCTGCTGCCTGACTAGCAAGTGCTTCAGGATGAGCCCCATTGTGCTTTTATCTTGGTCACCAGTGCAGCAGCCTGGAGCTGGAGTGGCCAGGTACCCCCTGGCCACACCTGGTCCACCAGCTGCCTGAATTGTCTACTATAATGATTCAGCATGAACTGTGGCCAGAATGGAGAATCCTGACCAAAGCAAATTATCTCAAACCTTTTCAAAGACCTGTTTGGGAGAATCCCATGGGATTAAGGCTCTAGAAGGTAAGGGGACCCAAGGGTGCTGGTCAGTATTCAAGCACCACTTCCTCCAAGCTCAAGGTCAGTGCATCCCAAAGAATAGGAAAGCAAGCAAAGGAGGAAGGAGATCTGCATGGATGAGCAAGAAGCTGCTGAAAAAACTCAAAGGGAAGAAAGAAATTTACAGTATGTGGGAAAAGGGACTGGCCACTTGGGAGGAATATAGGGATGTAATCAGAGAATGCAGGGATGCAACAAGGAAGACCAAGGCCCACTTAAAATTAAAACTGACAAGGGATGTCAAGGACAAAAAGAAGGGCTTTTTCAAATACATCAACAGCTGAAGGAAGACTAGAGAAAATGTGGGCCCACTGCTGAATGAGGTGGGTGCCTTGGTGATGGAAGAAACAGAGAAGGTGGAGTTAATGAATGCCTTCTTTGCTTCAGCCTTTACTGCTAAGGCTGGCCCTCAGGAAACCCAGATCCTGGAGGTAGGAGAGAAAGTCTTATGAAAAGAAGACCTTCCCTTGGTTGAGGAAGATCAGGTTAGAGAGCATCTAGGCAAACTCAGCATCCACAAATCTATGGGCCCTGATAGGATGCACCTACGAGTGCTCAGGGAGCTGGCAGATGTTATTGCTAGGCTGCTCTCAATCACATTTGAAAGGTCATGGAGAACAGGAGAGGTACCTGAGGACTGGAGGAAAGGCAACGTCACTCCAGTCTTCAAAAAGGGCAAGAAGGAGGACCCAGGAAATTACAGGCCAGCTAGCCTCACCTCCATCCCTGGAAAGACGATGGAGCAACCTATTCTGGGGGCTATCAATAAGCACGTGGATGAGAAGAAGGTTGTCGGGAGTGGTCAACATGGATTCATCAGGTGGAAATCATGTCTGGCCAATCTGATAGCCTTCTATGATGGCATGACCAGCTGAGTGGATGAAGGGAGAGCAGTGGATGTTGTCTACTTCAACTTTAGCAAGGCTTTTGATACCGTCTCTCATAATATCCTCATTAGCAAGCTCACGAATTGTGCGTTGGATGAGTTGTCAGTGAGATGGTTAGAGAACTGGCTGAATGGCAGAGCCCAGAGGATGGTGATAAATGGGACAGAGTCTAGCTGGAAGCCTGTAGCTAGTGCTATATACCCCAAGGGTCAGTGCTTGGTCCGGTCTTATTCAACATATTCATCAATGACCTGGATGAGGAAACAGAGTGTACCCTCAGCAAGTTTGCTGATGATACAAAACTGGGAGGAGTGGCCAACACACCAGAAGGCTGCACTGCCATTCAGTGAGACCTGGACAGACTAGAGAACTGGGTAAAGAGAAACCTAATGAAATCCAACAAGGGCACATGTAGGGTCCTGCACCTAGGGAGGAGCAACCCCAAGCACCAGTACAGGTTTAGGGGTTGACCTGCTGGGAAGCAGCACTGCAGAGAAGGACCTGGGAGTTCTGATGGACAACAATCTCTCCCTGAGCCAGTAATGTGCCCTCGTGGCCAAGAAGACCAATGGTATCCTGGGGTGCATTAAGAAAAGTGTGGCTGGCAATTTGAGGGAGGTTATCCTCTCCCTCTACTCTGCCCTGGTGAGGCCACATCTGGAGTTCTGTGTCCAGTTCTGGGCTCCCCAGTTCAAGAAAGACAGGGAACTACTGGAGAGAGTCCAGTGGAGGGCTAGGAGGATGATTAGGGGACTGGAGCATCTCTCATATGAGGAGAGGCTGAGAGAGCTGGGTCTGTTTAGTGTGGAGAAGAGAAGCCTAAGAGGGGATCTCATCAACACTTATAACTATCTGATGGGTGCATGTCAAGAGGAAGTGACCACACTTTTCTCAGTGGTGCGCAGTGACAGGACAAGGGGCAATGGGCACAAACTGGAACACAGGACGTTCCATCTCAATATGAGGAAAAACTTCTTCACTTTGAGGGTGACCGAGCACTGGAACAAGCTGCCCAGAGAGGTTGTGGAGTCTCCTTCTCTGAAGATATTCAAATCCTGTCTGGATGTGATCCTGTGCAACCTGCTCTAGGTGATCCTGCTTTAGCAGGGGGATTGGACTAGATGATCTCTAGACATCCCTTCCAATCCCTGCCAATCTGTGAATCTGTGAGATCCAAAAGTGAGACCCCTTGAGCTCTCCAGGACTACAGTGGGCTCTGACCCAGTGTCTCACCTGATCTGGGACACCTCTCGGGGTAGATTTCGCCAGGATTGAAAGATAGCCTGTCAACAATTTCATAAGGACTCAAAGACCTGATATTGTGAGGTTCACCAACAGTCTGTTGATGAATGCCAGCACATCAAAGTGAGTAATTAATGAAACTCATGAAAAGGGAAATTTTAATCATAGGTTAACCTCTGTGTGTATGCATGTGCAATTGGTTCAGAATTGTGTGTGTAATTTGGTTCAGAACTGTTTGCATGTCTGTCTGCATGTGTGTGTAATTTGATCCAGGATTGTCTGCCTGTCTGTACTTATAATTTGATTTAACCCCTATCTGTGTAAGTTTCAGGTGACCCTTGCCATTTTTGAATCTTTAACTAAGTCGCTGTTTTGATTGTAACAAATTCCATTGAATCATTCTGTTAAATTGGCTGATGACTAAGTGCTGTTAATAATTATACAACCTAATATTGTGATCTATCTCAAATATTAATAAATCCTAAATTGCTGCTAAACCAAAGCCCTGTAACAAAATCTGAGTTTGCAACACTATTGCTAAAGATTACCGGAAAAAATGGACAAGTGAGCCAGGCTTGTAAATACAGGCTTGTAAATTTTACAAGAATGCTTAAAAACCCCAATATTTTCTCCTGGGATACCATATATCTAATGTCCTAGATAGAGGCATAAAATAAATGCTTTTGATATATGATTTGCACAAATGTTGCAAACACTGTTCTTATAAGCAGCACTGCTGGTGGTGATAACAATGGGGAAACTTTAGGGAGAGAGAAAGGAAAGAGCTGACAGTTTCATGTAGAAAAGGTGACTGATGAAACTTTTTTCCAGCTGTGATATAGTACTATGGAACAGTAAAAGAGGAGTCCTTGGTCCTCTAAAGAAGATAAAACAGTATGTGTTTATAATGAGAAACTTGATTAAAAGATAGTTTGATCTCTTGCTTGCTTATCATTAAGGAGAAGGTGGAGAACAAATAACACTGGTCTGTGGCTCAGATAAAAATATACCTGGAGAGAGCTGACCTGTTGTGGTTTCTAACCTAAAATGGGAGTCTGGGGCTGAATTGAGACTCTAGCTTTTAAAGCCCTGTATTTCCTTATTTAATCAAAACAAAACAAAACACAAAAGGTTCCCCAAAAATAGTCAACAAAGCAAAACCCCAAACCTCAAGCATTTTATCACAGTGCAATGAAATCCTTCTTAATTCTGTTTATTGCTTGGGATTGTCCTTTCATTACTGAAAAAAACCCTATCTGTTCCCTGCACCCCATCCTAAGTAAATCTGTTTCTAGTTTTGAATCTCCTAAAGCGATCTTCAGCACCTTCCAGCCTAGATCTACGAAAAGCTCACTGATCTCTTTCCACATGCAATGCTTTCCAGGCTTCCTCCTGTCCCAGACAAAAAGTGACAATTGCAGTCTTTGTTAAAAATCTCATGACTTAAAAATTGTCTGACTAATCTCAAGCTTATTCTTCCAAAAATTCTTCCTTGAGCAAGAATTGGCTTTGAACAACTACATGTGGAAAAAAGGCTTTTCATAAGTTAGGAAGGAGGGGTAAAATAACACTTTTAATGGAAACTATTAGGAATGCTTAGCTACAGGATCTCTATAGCAGGCACATACGTTCAGCTGCTGAGGTAGATACACACTCTTAATCTACATGCAGGGTGTAAAACTTTGTAAATAGGAGTATTAGAGAGTTTGTCAGAGAACAAGGTGTGGTTTGAAATGTCTCTGTAGGTGACAGAAAATGTGTAAGATGGTATGCTTCCCAGTTATATGTTGCAATTTAACTGTGACTGCTCTGTCCTGTTCATATCTTAAAACTTGCTTCTGTTAAAGTTTGGTTAAAATGGTCAGAGAAATGTCCTATTTCATGTACGAATGCATATCATTGGCTATATCATGCTGGATGGAAGGATGTTAGAGGTCATGATTTATTGGATAAGTGGAGGTTGGGGGGCGGGAGGGAGAAGGGGAAGCTAGAGAAGCTATGCTACTATCTGACAGAAGTTAAAGACAAGACTGGATAATGGCAACGCTGGGATAATGTACAGCTGTAAGGAGTGTCCATCAATAAATAAAGTAGGAAGTTTTTGGCAGTGGCCTGACAGGAAAGCCTACATGGAGTCAGATTTCAGAGTTGGAGCACAGAATTGCAGTGAGTCACACGGAGAGCCTGAGAGCTGCTTTTGTTCCACTTGTGTCTGAACGTTGGAGGAGAAACAGCAGGCTCCAGTGTTTATTAACCTCTTATTGGCATAAACATAAAACTCATGTGCACTGAACTTTTTCCTTGCTTGAGGTCTTTCAACTGACTTTCAGAAAATGCTCTCATGGTAAGAACTCTCACTTCTAAATTTTACTTTTTTGTTTCCCCGCCTTGTGCTTCTGTATTACACTCTTTGATCTTATTCTTTCCCACCTTTTTTTTTTTTTTTTTTTTTTGCACACCTGCTCCAGGCATGCCTGGTGGACCTGGGACTTGCTGCTACTGCTCTTTGGCTTGTCAATCCATGCTGGTTCAGCAGCTCAGATCATAGAAGGTAAGACTTCTCCAAATCATGCCTATAAATTGAGAGTAAGGGTTAATTTTAAGATATGCTTTCCTAATATGGAAAGAGACTCTACATTTCAGATCTTCATTTTCTCCGCTGCTTGTTCTTTGTTTCATATAGGGAAGCTGCTGCAAATCAAGGGTTGAAACTGCCATTCATTCTAGAAAAGGAAAAATAAATACGTTGGTTCCCCAGCTGTAAGGGGAAAGTTACATGCCTGCTTTCTCAATATTTCTTCAGCATGTAATAATCAACAGAAAGTACTTCAAAGAAATGGAGAATCCTGAATGGTTTTCAGGGTATCATGTCAGAGAAAGGCAGCAGAAAACAATTAGGATAGCTGTATGTGTCACTCTGGAGATATCGGTAATGTGCCAGGCACGGTGTGAGTGCAAAAACACAAATGTGATGCTTGTTCCAGTGCATAGAGATTTCTCCAGGTTAAGTGCCTGAGCAAATTGTGATTTTCAGATCTCTTGAGTTAAATGTTTAGTTTTACCAGTCTAGCCTTTATGGACTTTCAGTGAAAAGTCTTTCTGTAATTGCAGATCATATGTTCTTGTAACAGACCCAAATCCTTCAGCATCTCTGGAAGACATAGCCTCAAATTTAACTCAAGATAGAGATCATTGATTTAAAAGTTTACATGTAATTTTGAGAAAAGTGAAGAAGCTTCATATATTACTTTTCCATTATGAGTGATGATACTTATGTCAAAAAGTATTTTACTATCTTATAAAAAATAGTCTCAATTTGTTATGTAAATGGCCCCTAGATAACTAGATAGGAATATTAGAAATTATTGAAGGGAAGCAGATATTGCACATGAAGACTTTAACGCTACTCAGACTGGTTTTTTCCTTTTTAACTGATGCTGCCACAGAATAGATGATGCATGTAAGAGCCAAAGCTCTAAGTAGCTATTACAGTAGGAGAAAAAGCCACAAATTAGTTAATTCCTAACAAATGCTGTAACTGCAGATGAGAAATATATAATGCTGTATTACAGATAATTAAGAAAACAAACTGGAACCAGCTATTGGAATGAGGAAAATGTTAATGTATGTCTGAATAGTGACAGAAATACAATATATTGCGTATACATTGGAGATAAATCTGTTGCATCAGGCAAAAATGTTTTTCTTGAGCTGATGAATGACAGTGCAGTGAGTGAGATCTTGACAGGAGAGAACCAAATTTTGCCACATAAAAGTTAATAAGCAGAAGCTCATTAAAACTACAAGCACAGTGATTAAAAGAACAAATATTTATTTTACACGCAATTTCTTTTTTGGTGGGTCTATGCCAGTTTCTACTACTGAAGCTTTGGTTCTTTAAATATCCTACCCTGTGAAAGTCAGATCAGAAGTCAGAAGTAGGAAAGATAACCCCTACTGATACAGGACAGTTTATTCCTGTGCAGAATATTATTACTGCTGGATGGACTCCTAACCTTACCAGGAATGAAGATCAAGTGGGTTTATGCAAGTCTCAGATCACTGGAGACTTGGAGACTGTTTTGGGAATGTTTTCCTGCATAATTGTCCTAGCTTCATATTCTTCCCTACCCATTTTCCTGTTCCCAAATGTTTACTAAATTTTTTTTTACATCTGATTTTTAAGTGTCTGACATAGTAGGAATCTCGTGCTTTTCATTGGATGATGTTCTAAGCAATATTTTCCTGATGCTTGGTTTAAAAGTTTTAATCTCCTGACATCGTGTTGAATGCTAGAAATGGGAATAATCTTCCTTTCTTTCTTGTGCTGCAAATACATGAACAATAGAAATTCTTCCTGTAACTACTGAAGAGTGAAGAGGTATTCAGATGGCAGTCTTTGAAATTGATTGAGAACTTCTGGGATTTAGTTTAACTTTCTAGTGAATTTGCATGATGTTGGGACTTTGGTTTCATTAGAAGTGTTGCTTTCATTTCCAAGTTCTAGAATGTCTGACTACTTTCATTGTAAAATGGGACTGACAATAAAACAGATTATTTAAAACTTTATATTTAAATTTGTGAGTTGCTAATTCACAGTATCAGCTGAAACCCCTTCTTGATCAAAATAACGTTTCACGTGTTAAAATGAAGTTTGATATCTGTTATGTAATTTGTAGATCAAGCTATGTGTTGTGACAGCATGTAAAAAGAAAAAATATTTCATTCAGAATTTTAAAATTCTGTTGTGTGTTCTGCAAACTGATGTGATTTGGTCATTATTTCACCAAAACTTAAGAAATACTTGAATCTTGCTTTAGAGGGAAACTGAACAGAGTTCTGAAATCTCAGCAGTTCCTGTGACTCAGAATTCTGATTTTTTTCTAACTCTGTTGGAAGATTTTAGTCCCTTTCACTGCAGCTAGCTTTGCACATGCACTAAAAAGGCAAGGTATAATAGGCCTTCACCCAAACACAGTGTTATTTGAACTATGGAGCACTTTTGCAGTTTTTCTCCTGTGTTCATGAAAACTGTGCAAATATAGTACCCTATTCTACCTGGATTTGTGTGGGAGGGTTAAAGATATGTTGGTGTCTTAATAAATTACTTAATCACTTCTCCTTTGTTCAAATGACAATTAAGCATGTATCTATCTGTATATAAAAATGTAGTTTGTCTTATTCTATCCAGTATTGCCTTGTGGTGCACGTACTTGGCCTTTAATTATGCCTGATAATGTATCTTGGCTTACATAGATTATCCTGACTGCTTTTCCCATGTTAAGTTAGAACATAAAAGGTGCTCAGAACACAGTCCTGAACATGCTGGGACCCAGATTGTGCACAGAACTCAAGTTATAAAATCTGAATGTTAACCCTGCTGAAGTTTGAATTATAGAGTTCTCCCTATGACTTGCTCTAGCCTCTTGCAGAAGTCATATTTATTCTTCCAGGCTATGTAGGCATTTATCAGTGTTTTTCAGTTCTTGGAATTTAAATTAGTGCATGACTTTAAAAACAATAGAAAATAAATGTTTATATGTATGTGGTTCTGCAGTTTATATTATGTTTATGTGCTCTAAAAGAAGCTTTACAAATTTCCCATTGACATCTGGCTTTTATTATTAGCCAAACTGAACAGCGCTTTCTTACCCTAAGTAACATGCTCAGCAATAGTCTACATAAAGTAAATATTTGTCTCTTTCCTTGGCTCTCTGTACACAGAATGGCTGTCATTAGGCTGTTGACATAAACTTTGCACTTGTGACCTGCTGAGTTTAATGGATGAATTCTGAGTTATTGACTTTCATTGGCTGTTGATCCACTGACGTGATTCATATAAGCAGCTAACCTGCACTTCTTTTCACAATGAACCAACATAATGAGTGTAAATAAATATGTATATACATTTAAAAACTTGTTTCTATTGAGTAATTACTGTATGTGCTTTTAGTGTTGAACGTGTACAATCACACTGACTTGCCTGGTGATAGGGATGGCTCAGTCTAATCTTTCCTAAGACAGAACACAGTTAAAGTAATGCTGGTCTATATGGAGTGCAGTATTTTGTAAAGGTAACTTAGATGGCACTATATCCTCTTGTACCAGACTGAACAGTTGGACATCATCAAACTGCACTTGAGTCTAAATTGAACAAGTCACTGTGTATCTTTCAGAGGCTGCTACCAGCTGTTATGCATGGTTTTAATGTGGAATTGAGCTTGATTTCATAGTTGGTAAAATGCCTTTCCATGCAAAATTAATTAATTTACTGTAGAAAATAATTTGGTTCAGTCAGGGTCTTCTGAATGAGTAGCTGAAGAGATTGATAACACCAGTAGAACAAACCTGATTTAGTAAATTTGTTCCATTTTGTCACTTTTCTAAATGGATTAGTTTTCTATGTAACACCCTCTACATGCTAATTCTCTTGGACAATAAACTACATGTTTGCTAAGCTACTCTACCAGGCAACAGAAGATTTTTTATTTTGGCTTTTTTTGAGGCCTCAGAAGGGGAAACCAGCTGGGGTGGATATATCATTATAACAGCCATCTTCATTTCCTCTCTAAAGGCATCCTGGTCACACTGGAAGCCTGCCACACTGGAAGCCTGCAGTAAGCAGTTGTTTCTATGATCTGAATAGAACTTAAAATCTCAGTTGTGCTTGCATTTACCACTAAATGGTGTTTGAAGGACCTGCTTTGCTGAGAAATACTTCCTTTCTATGTTGTTCTGGCTCAGCTGTAGACAATACAACACAAGGAATATCTTGAGAGAAGTCCTAGTGGTCTCCTGAGTATTTAAATGCAGATAGATCTGTTTGGGCACTGCCATGCCGACTCACAGATTTCCCACAGCCTTGTGCTATAGCTCTGTTACTCAATTTGTGTCCTATGCAGCAGCTGCTGTGTAAAAACTGCTAGTTCCAGGTACTCCAGGTACTTCTGGTAGTACCTGCTAACAAGCATCAATTGAATTAAAATGTTTCAACTGTGATTCATCTCTTATATGTTAAGCACAATGCCTGACTGATGATCTAGTGTTAGGTACTGAACTACTGCTCCTTACTAGAGAAGTGAATAGATGACTGGAGAGAAAGAGAAATATTGCTTTAAGTGGCTAGGAGTTGTTAGCAGAATACAGTGATTTATACTGAGTGGGTAAGAATAGCTTGGCTTGTTTGGTTCAAGCAGGTGAACACAGACACAAATAGACATTTTTTAGCTGCAAGCTGCCATTTCAATAAATGAGCAGTGGAAGGGAAGCCTTGATTGCACTATTTATGTTTGGGATATTCAAAGGGTTCCAAAGAACTTATTTCTTATTCTAACATGTTAATTTCTTGTTTTGGAGGTTGTCTGTCCTTTTGGCTGTGATTTCTGCCTGTTTCCTTTGGTGTGTGAACTGTGGATTGGTTTGGTTTTTCTCATAGTGATATCTCACATTTGACCAAATTCATGCAGTAGCTTTGCCAATTAACACAGTGTGCCTTGGCTAGACAGACTGAATTGTACAGTTTGGTGAAATCTGATGCTTTATTTCAGATGTTATCTATTTAAGAGAAAATGTCTATTTACCAACACCAAACAATCTTTTCCCATTTAGCAAACCCACCCAACTACAGCAGATTTAAAACCCAAAACTTAGCCAACAATTTGGACTGTGGTGAATTCTATCTGTGCAATCTTCTTATCTCTAGTAGCTCCTGTTCACAAACATGGAAAGTCACAGACATTGAAGAGAGTAGAGTGCAGGTAGAATTCTCCTGAAGAATGAGTAAAATGGGCAAACCCTGATTTTAGTGTATTTGCATATGAGAAGCATGAAACAACAGTTGGATTATTCAGGCTACTTTCTGGGGAGAAAGCTTTGGAAAAAGCAACAGACAGGGCTGAATGTGCCCTGCCAAAGAATTGCGGTATTTTAAATGAATATCTGTCTTACAGCCCAGTTTGAGAATAACGAGGTTCTGAACCAAGTTTTTCTGAGGGGTTCTGGAAGAACCAGGGTTTTCTGGAGGCACTCAAGCATGTTTCATTCCAAACGTTCAATTGATGGAGGCCTGAAGCTTGTAATAGTGATTCAGTGATGAGATTTTAATTTGAACCATACTGTCATTCATGGTCTTTTGCTTCATATTCAGTACAGAAGATAGAATATTAACACGAATGGGCTCTAGCCAGTTCATTCTATGCTTGGAAATATCCTAAGTCTTAAGACTCTGCATCTACCTCTACTGCTGCCACTGAATTCAGTTTTTGGTGTGATCAGTTCCTACCACAGTAACTTGTAACTGCTCAAGTAGTATTCACTTCCAATCCTGTTTGTGGCATATCTTTCCCTGAACTGTGAAATCACGGTTCCATGCACAGTCAGGATGTCTGACTCTACTTGCTTGGAAAGTTGAATATAGCTCTTGACTTGCTCTGTACTTTTTTGGTGGTAAGTGACTAAGAGGCATTATATTGCATGGTCATCGCTCATCGTATTTTATATTCATTTCCCTTCTGACAAGTGATACACATTACCTAACACAAGGAGAACAGAGCCTACCTGGAAATAATTTTAATTTTGTGCTGCCTTCTAAAGAGTAAGTTGATGAGTCTTGAGAGAAGAATATTATTCTAAGACATGCTTCAAAGTTTCCTGTAAGCACTAGCTATGTTGCATGGATATTCTGAATAGCCCATAACTGAAGTTTACTGCAAAACAGTTTCAGAACATCAACTAGGATGGCATCCAAGCTCTGATTCACCTCTGGTGATATTTCATATGACTAAACTCAAACAGTAAAAGGAAGCGTACAAGAGATGGAAACAAGCTCAGGTGGCAAGGCAGAAATATAGAGACACTGTCTGAGAGTACAGTAATGAGGTCAGGAAAGCCAAAGCCCATGTGGAATTAAATCTAGCAAGGGATGTGAAGATCAACAAGAAGGGCTTCTACAGGTATACCAGCAGTTAAAAGAAGACTAGAGAAAATGTGGACCTGCTGCGGAATGGGGCAAGGAACCTTGTGACAAGGGCATGGAAGCAGCCAAGGTATTCAATGTCTTCTTTGCCTGACTTTTTGCTGGTAGGATTTCCCTTCAGGAAACTGAGCCCACTGGGAAATTCTGGAGCAAGGAAGATTTACCCTCCACTGAGGAGGACCGAGGGAACATTGAAACCAGTTGGACATACACAAGTCCATGCGACCTGATGGGACACATCCAAGAGGGCTCATCAAGCTGACTGATGTCATTGAGATAGGACTTTTATCTTTGGAAGATACTGGAGATCAGGAGAGGTTCCTGAGGATGAGAAGGAAGCCAATGTCATTCCTAATATCAAGAAGGGCAAGGAGCAGGATCTGGGGAACTGCAGGCTGATCAGCTTACCTGAGTCCCTGGGAAGGTGTGAGAGCACATAACCATGAAAGCCGTTTCCAGACCTAATAAGAACAAGGTGATTAGGAGTAGTCAGCACATATTTGTGAAGGGGAAATCATGCCCAAGAACCTCACAGCCTTCTGCAATGAAATGACAAGCTCAGGGGATGAGGGAAAGACAGTTGGTGGTGGTCAGCTGTGGTCTTGACCTGTGCAAGACTTTCAACTCTGTGTCCTGTAACATCCTGTGGTGGATTGACGCTGGCTGGGGGCCAGGTGCCCAACAGAGCCGCTCTATCAATCCCCTCGTTCACTAGACAGGGGAGAAAAAGTATAACAAAAAGATTTGTGGGTCGAGATAAGGACAGGGAGAGATCACTCACTTACTATCGTCACGAGCAAAACAGACTGAACTTAGAGAGAGGAAATTCATCTGATTTATTCCCAGAAAGAACAGAGTAGAGGAATGAGAAATCAAATCAAATCTTAAAACACCTCCCCGCACCCCTCCCATCTTCCCAGGCTCAACTTCACTCCCGGCTTGAAACCTCCTCCCCCCTCAGCAGCACAGGGGGACAGGGAATGGGGGTTACGGTCAGTAGATCACACGTTGTTTCTGCTGCTGCTTCATCCTCAGTGGGAGGACTCCTCTCATTGTTCCCCTGCTCCAGCATGGAGTCCTTCCCATAGGCTACAGTCCTTCACAAACTGCTCCAGCATGGGTGTCTCCCACGGGGTGCAGACCTTCAGGAGCAGACTGCTCCAGCATGGGTCCCCCACGGGGGTGACAAGTCCTGCCAGAAAACCTCCTCTGGTGTGGGCTTCTCTCTCCATGGCTCCACGAGTCCTGCCAGGAGCTTGCTCCAGGGAGGGCTTCCCACTGGACCACAGCCTCCTTCAGGTGCCTCCACCCGCTCCAGCATGGGGTCCTCCATGGGCTGCAAGTGGAATCTCTACACCCCCTCATCCTTCCTCCATGGGCTGCAGGGGGACAGCCTGCTTCACCATGGTCTTCAACATGGGCTGCAGGGGAATCTCTGCTCCGGTGCCTGGAGCACCTCCTCCCCCTCCTTCTGTCCTGACCTTGGTGTCTGCAGAGTTTCTTACATCTTCTCACTCCTCTCTCTGGCTGCAAAAGCTCTCTCTAACTTGTTTTTTCCCTTCTCTAAATATGTTATCACAGAGGCGCTGATTGGCTTGGCCTTGGCCAGTGGTGGGTCTGTCTTGGAGCCAGCTGGTAATGACTCTATCAGACACAGTGGAAGCTTCTATCAGCTTCTCACAGAAGCCACCCCTGTAGCCCTCCTGCTACCAAAACCTTGCCATGCAAACCCAACACACATCCACATTAATAAACTCATGAAATATGGAGTAGATAAGTGGACAGTGAAGCAAATTGACGACTGTCTGAACTACATGTGCTTGAAGGGGTGTAATCAGTGGTACTGAAGTTCAGCTGGATACCAGTTACTACTAGTGTACCCTGTGGTGCATACTGAGACCAACACTTTTTGATATCTTCTTTAACAACATGAATGATGTCATAGTCTTCACCCTCAGCAAGTCTGCAGCTGACACAAAACTGGAATAGCTGATACATGGGATGGTTGTGCTGCCATTCAGAGATACCTTGACAGCCTGGAAAAATGTATCAACAGAAATCTCCTGACATTCAGCAAAGGAAAATGCCAAGTCCTGCACCTGGTGAGGATTAATGTAGTCCAAGCTGGAGTAGGACTGGCTGAAAAGTAACCTTGCTGAAAAGGGCTTGGAGGTTGTCATGGTTTTACCCCAGCT
>VXBL01003972.1:0-10187 GCA_013400195.1 Aramus guarauna
CCAGTATTTCAGAGATAAAATAGTGGTAATAAAATGCTTGTCTCATTTCTCAAATGTTGTAACTTTGATACTGTAACATTTTTACATATTTAGTTATATACAACACCTGATCAAAATAATAAAGTCAGGCATGTTCAATGTGCCCTGTCCATGTTTTTAGAAAGCTATTTAATTTTACAGATTGATAGAGGCAAGGATGACTCAAACTTTTAACATATTTATAACTTTTTCTTTTCTGTGACACTTTCTTCCTATGGTACATGCTAGGTTAATATGATCTTTTGTTCTGGTTTTAGACTCTATACCTTCCTTCTCCATGCTAATAATACCTAAGTGAATTCATCTTTTGTCATGAACTTCATGAACCATTCTATAAGTCCACTAACTTTACCATATTATATTATTTTTAAGCCCATCTGGTATCTTCAAAACCTCAATATTTTTAAACACAAAAGTTAAAGATCCACTGGAATAGTAGATGTAAACTAAAGTGAAACAACCATATGGATTCACAGATCTCTGAGTTGCAACCACTGTGACCATCTTGTTAGACTATTTAAAGTGTAGGATTTTTTGATAAAGATTCTTTTGGAATCCAGAAGAGTATGAATATGTGGAAATTCTTGGGTGAATAAAGACAATTAGGAAGCTCAGGATGAGAAATTCATATCAGGGGTACTATTACCATAAAGAATATTGTGTAAACTCACAATGCACTCTCCAGCCTTGAAAGATAGGAATAGGACTGCTTTCAAAGCTGTAGGTACAAGTAAAATGTAGAACAAATTAGAAGGACAGTGGGATTCTACTCTACCTGCTTTCACTACTGCATGGGTATTGAAGCATGTTTTCTGTTGGCTTGTTGGCCCGCAAAAGCACATATATTTTAAAAAGTTGATACCTTCTTTATATGAAATTTAATATTGCTGCACTGATCAAAGGGATACTTTAGAATAAATGATATAATCTCAGTCTTTTTCTAAGCATGGCATTTCCTATTTGCACATAAATAAAATATTATTAGGAAGAGAGTAGGGATTACATTGAAAGTAGTGGACAAGACTAGGTTATTCATAGAAAACATATATATTTCAGTGCCTGCATAGGTATCATGTATACCTTTCTAGATAATGAACATGGGATAAGTATAATTGGAAACAACTGAAAAATAAATGCAGGATCTGAACTGCTTCTTTATTTTTGAAAACACAGGAGAACTTTANAAGGATAATAGATGAGGTAAAAAGGAAGGACAAAGAAGAATATTTACATAAAGCAGTATGGAATAGTCATACCATTTTTGTATTAGTTTTCAGAATTAATTCACTCTGGAAGCTGACTTTGGAGCTGATGCTAGTATCAGTGAAGAAGACACTGTATTCAAGCTTTCCTGCTGGGNAACTCATGTATATCAGGCTTACATTTATTCAGCTGAGGCAATCTACATTTGCTTAGCCATAGATGGATATAAAGAAGATACCATTCATCTAAAACAATGATCCTTTTACTTATCATAGTTGCCATGTGATGTACATGTCCCATTGAAACAGAATGGTCTTCACAGTGTTATAAAATATTCATTAAAAATTTTCAGGCAACTTGCAATTCAAATGNGAAAGCCCATAGTGTCCTGGGCTACATCGGAAACAACGTGAACAGCAGGTTGAGGGAGCGGATTGTCCCACTCTGCTCTTGTGAGACCCTACCTGTATTACTGCATCCAGCTCTGGGGTCTCCAGTACAAGACATAGAGTAGCTGGAGAGANTCAAATATCAGTCTTATCCATTTATTCAGTTTTAATATCCTGCTTTAAAACCACATTTTGATACAGTGCTTTATGTGTGGCACAAAATAGACTTAAAATTCCCTAATTTCTTGATCTGTAAAAATCTGGAACAGTATTATTTGGTTTTCCAAAGGAAAATAATCACAATAATATCTGATGTTAGCTTGGATTTGTTAGGTGTAAGTGTTAATTTATATGGAAAAAAAAGGATAATAGATGAGGTAAAAAGGAAGGACAAAGAAGAATATTTACATAAAGCAGTATGGAATAGTCATACCATTTTTGTATTAGTTTTCAGAATTAATTCACTCTGGAAGCTGACTTTGGAGCTGATGCTAGTATCAGTGAAGAAGACACTGTATTCAAGCTTTCCTGCTGGGGACCCCAGACAGATTTGGTTGTAAGCAGGTCTTGTTCAACAAGGCCAAGTGCAAGGTCCTGCACATGGGTTGGGGGAATCCCAAGCACAACTACAGGCTGGGCAGAGAATGGATTGAGAGCAGCTCTGAGGAGAAGGACTTGGGGGNTTCTATGGTTCTAATTCCTGAGGCTCCAGCTGAGTTGTGTGGTTTCATGTCAGTGGTGATTGAGCCTTCTTTTGCTCTGGGAAGCATTCCATCAACTTCTGACCATCATTCAGAACTAATTTCTGCATATGCAGCAGCCAAGACTCTGGAATATCTGGTAAATCTGGACATGGCTGTTGTTGTACTTCAGACTTGATGTTTTCCTTGTCCTCCATCCTCATGGAGTAAGGGGTTTGTTGTTTGAAGTCAAAAGCTAGTTGTTTCTTTCCTTTAGGGGAAGTGGCCTGTTATACCTGCTCTGAAAATACTTGCTGCACTAACATTCTGTTGTGTTTAACAGAAAATGCTAATTCTTATTTTAAAGAACACTCCGAGTAAGAGGAATTGTAATTCCCAACTCTTATACCCTAGTTTCCTTATTTTACATCGTAATTCAGTGATAAAAAAGATTAGACAGCATACCTCAATTCCTTGTCTGAGAAAACAAAACCATGTAACAGAGGGTGCTAATCGCCATGAAGAGGTGACAAGCACTAAAGAAGCCAAAGAGGTGTATTACCTGATGATTAGGAGGAGCCTTTGACAAAGGGCTGTCATGGAAGAAGTTGTGGGACAAAATGTATGTAAAAGGAAACTTTTATTCACCGTCTCCCTACCCAGCTGATTATAAGATGTTTTCATTTAATTATGTAGAGTCCTTCTGCAAAAACCTTTCTCAAATTCTGTACCTCTCTAGATTCTTCTTATATATAACCAAATCAGTTCATGTAGAGCTCTGAACTGAGACTAGGATCAGATATATATCCAAGTCAGTATTGTTACACTTGACATTGCAAGACATAACTTCCTCCTCAGATCTCCGTCTAAAGCATTGTGTGCAGCTTAGGTTCTTATGAAAGTTTTAATGATGCATATTCACACACAGTGGTCTGGGAGGTAAAAATTGTACGCATCCCAGTGGCTAACATATTGCTTTTTACAGTTGAAAGTCAGTATGATGCTTCTAAATTATTTCAGTCCTCTTCGATCCTGTAGATTTAATGAGGATATAAATGATGTATTGTTTCGCGGCTGTCTGAGGAGAGAGGAAAAATGTTTACCATGAGTTCTGGGTGTCCTCTGAGAATTTCCATTTCAATTGTAACAACCGATTTTGTGACGCAGGCATAGCTCCAAAAGGAAACAGAATGAGATCAGGTATAGAGTAGTTTGCTTTTAAAAAACAAAAACAAAAAGAAAAACAACAAAAAAAAAACCTTGGCAAGAAAAAGCAGCAGGTAGTGAAACAAATTGAATTCATTTGTGTACAGTTCCTCAGAAAGCTCAAAATATGTAGGCATAAACTGTATGAACAACATCTCTGCTAGCTGCCTCTGCTTCTCAGAGCAAGCTAGGTACATCACATTAGGCGTTGATTTAGTCTTTATAGACCACTAACAGTTATCAGATGGAGGTGCCTAAAAATCTGTCATGATTAAAAAAACAGGTTTCCTGGAAATTAAAGTGTCCAAACATACACAGTACTTAAAAGTAATGCATCTGACAACAGATAATATAGAAGACATGAGTGTCACCGCATGTAGATTTATGCCCCAATAATATGTATGGACTGAATGAGCTTTTTTTACACAGTTGCCCTTTCTGAGTTACTATGAATTTATAATGCTGCTTCTTAACATTTATATTTGTCTACACTAAAGATGCAATAATTTATTAACATGGTAATAAATGTTTAATACTCCTTGTCTGTATTATTTTGTAAAACTATCTCCTTAACCCTCTGATTCTTGAAAATATAAAGAAGGCAAATATTAAACTAAAGCAATGCTACTTTAAAAATGGGTGTATTTATACACAGAATTTTTAAAATGTTGCACTTCTTGTTCATAATCTCTGTTATTGAAGGTAACCAAGATGTTCAAGACATAAAGTGGAATCTCATGTCTGGTTTGATGTGTTGTGACTGATAGTTACCATTCAAGTACAGTACTTAAAAAAAAAAAAAAAGCCACATAGCAGCCAGCTATAGTGGAATATTAATGCAGTCTTTAAAAACAAACAAACAAACAAACAAACAAACAAACAAACAAAACAAAAAAAAAACAACAAAAAAACCCTTTGTTTAAAAATCAAGCAATATTAAAAATAAATCTTTTAGGTGTTCCTCCCCCCCTTTTCTATTAAATTGAAATTCACCTATTTCACTTTTGAAGGTCTTTTCTTCAAAGCTCTCAGTGCTAGGTAATTTACTTTTCAAATGAGCTGGCATTCAAACTCCTGAAGAAAGACATCAAAGTTAACATAACTTTCCATGTTGTTCTGACAACTGATGGTATTACTGTCACCATTGAATACCCAAATCTACTTCCATGGTTATTCAAAGTCTATGAACTCTAGATGGCACGTTGCAAACTCATGGTTGAATGCTTCTGGCATTCTACATAAATTGGAATTTCACTTCCAGAGCACCACCTTTTCTAAATGATGCCAAGCAACTTTCCTGAAAACTAATAGAACTTTATTAGTATTTCTGAAAGCAGGTAATATTCAGCCATAAAAGTCTGTTCAGAAGACACCAAGCTCTAGGTGGTTAACAGAGACATTTCTCTGCTACATCAAGTTTAATGAGTTAGCTATTCCTAAAATGCACCACAATTCAAACCAGGTAGTGTAGTTAGTGACATTTTGTAACATCATGAAAACTTTTATGAATCAGACTTGTAAATTATATTTTATATTTTCTTCATGGCAATTTTTATCTGTAGAAAATATCAGGTTAACAGTATTTGCCAAGAACTATAAAATTTAACATATTTCTACAACAATTGATAAAATGCAAATTAAAAAGGAAGAAATTAAGACAAATAAAGTTTAATTTTTTTTTCCTTCTATCAGTGCTTAGTTATCACTGTAATGCAAATGCACTCTTGCAGTTGTAGATATAAGACTGACTTTTGACTCACTAAGTTGATACTTGCATGAGTGAATTCTCTGCGTGTTCTTTTCCCTGTTGTAATTTAAAGTCAGTAGTATCATTCTTTGTTCTTCCCTCTGTCTTTCTTCTCTCCAGCAATGACAATGCAGTTCATAAACCATCAGTTCCCTGACTATCATGATCCAACTATAGGTGAGTAGAGATTATTCTTTCTTCATCCCTTTCAATCTCTGCCTATTCAAGATTGCCATACAGTGAGAAGCTGCTCCTAAATAGCAGTTAGAAACAAGATTTGTAAATTTTAGATTAAATCTTAATTTTGTGAGGACAATTAAATTGTGTCATGGCCATACCATAGTTATTTCTTCCTGAAATGCTTTCTACAACAGATTTGTGACTTTATGCTCTGTAACTATTAATGGCTGTGCAAACATAATCACAGAAATAAAAAAATCTTACAAGATAGAAAACAATCTTTCAAAATACTTAAATAATGTAAAAAAATCTAGTTTGGAGTGTGTTTTTAAAAGTTTTGTTATTTTAATACTATTTTCCACTTTTAAACTCATAGTTGACCTTCTCTAGAAAAATCAAATTCATAATGAATTTAATATTCTGGAGTTGCGGTCTGGGATCACATACTCTCCTAACTCCATTGGGTTTACTTGCATTATAAACTTAACTAATCATAAATATTCACATGCATTTGCAATACACTGAAAGTTATCTTCTTTAGATGCTGACCATTACATAACTATATGGCTGGAGTACAATGAGACAGTGAGCTGGAAGAGAGATTTCAGATTAATTCTAGTAGACTGAAATTAACTTTTATTTTTAAAGCAATTGATTCAAAAAAGCTGTAGCAAAAATTGTGTCTCTTTAAAATATTTCAAATGGGTTTTTTCACCCTTCTAAATTGGGTACAAATTTGGAAGATATTTACAGGGTATAAACCCAAGTAATGTAATGCCTTGAACAACTCCGGATTCCTGTTGTTCTATTGGGTATATCACCTCTTCACATCCTGCTGAACACTCAGTGGACATCAAGTTGAGCATGAACCAGCAGTGTGCCCTTGCAGCAAAGAAGGCTCATGGTATCCTGAGCTACATTAGGAGGAGTGTTGAAAGAAGATTGAAGGAGGTGATCCTTCTCCTCTACTCAACACTGTTGAGGCCCCACCTGGAGCGCCTTGTCTGGTTCTGGGGTCCCCAGTACAGGAGAGCATCCTTGGAGATACTCAAAACTACACAGATGTTGTCCTGGGCAGCCTGTTCTAGGTAGACCTGCTAGAACAGGGGTTTGGACCAGATGACCTCAAACATTCTATGACTCTATGATGTCAAGAATAGTTGCCAAAAGACTAATTTATTTCTTGCTGCTGAGCATCTTTTCAGCACTACTATAATTATTACTATGAATGAATGTAGTAAAAAATGTATGTCACGTCCAGGTAGAAATCAGAAGAACTGAATGTTTATTCATTTAAGGGTAGCTTTATCAATTAATTTTACTTATACTAAAAAGCCATTGCCTTTATAGAGACAATCCATGTGTAATATTTAATTGGAGAAGATGGCAGAATCTAGGCCTGATAAGTGGGAGCCATTAAAAATATTAACACCTGTAAAGGTTGCTTTGGGGGAAAAAAAAAAAAGAACGGGGGAGGGGGGCTNAGGAAAGCTTACGATGCATTATAAGTACATACTGCAGGAATACCTAAAGGACCTAATAAGGATGAAGGTCTCCTTGAGTAAGAGGCAGCTTTTACTCGGTGAAACCAACATTCTCCATAGGAGAAGAGAGAAGGAGATAGAGAACAGAGAAATGAAATTGAATTCAAACTCACACAGCTGGCTAGAGGCAGAACTGAAATNATAGTAGTATTTATTTTAATTTGTTATTTCTATAATTTTCCACATTTCTTAGATACTAACTCCTGGTAAATTGTGGTATTTTAATGAAAGAAAAAAAAAAAANTTACAAGTCTGAGTTTTATCTGTTCAGCACTTCTGTCTCTCAGACCATGCTGACGACATCCTGAGAAAGGTTTATGTCTATTCACACGCTAAAACAGCAAAGTATAATCATGGGCTAAGTATGTATGCTTCCTCTTGGGTAAATTTGTGGTATGACCACTCAGAATTGGACATAAACCCAAAAAACAAATAGAAGGAATAATTTGTTATCTGACTTGTAACAACAAAGAAATACATTTAAATAGCTCAATACATTGGCAAAGTTTATACTGCTGAGATTGTTTTTATTACTTTTGCACTCCTCATCTCAAATCACAGAATTAATCTGATGGGGGCTTTTGCACATCTACTGGTAGTCAAATTTTAATTATTTTACATCAGTCTAAAAAAAAAATTAGGTGATCCAGAATGAGCATATCCAAGGCCAAGACTATGCTGATGCCAGGAGTTGCCAGAGCAGACATTATTCCTCAAAGGTTGCAAGGAGGTAGCCACAAACAGATGCTTTGTATCATGGGGAAGTTATCATAATGGAGCAGAACAGCGATCTGTCTAGTCAGAGTTTTGTTTCTCACGGCAACTCAGTGGCAGATGATGAGGAAAGAAAAAAACAAGCTGCATATGAAATGTACCTTCACTCTGGCAGAGTGGTAAAGCAGAAAATTGAACATAGCTTTTCAGTTGTGTCTGACATTACTGATCTCTCTGAAAATCAATATATTGCCTTTCTATTGTGTCATACATGTTAGTCTGCTTTCATTCCTCAGCAATATGTATCGTGGTTATGGAACTCGTGAGCTATTCTGAACTTCTCTGGGCATAGTGACTTTCGATTTCAGTGTACTTCTTTAAAATTAACATATTCTGCCTTTCTGTGGTTTTATTTTTTGGGGAGGAATTTAAAGGAACAACAATTTCCATACATGTCACTGAGAAGGTGATATTCTCTGGAAGTAACAATAAAAGTTCTCTGATGTGTTTGAATGATAAGCCATGGATTTTGGTATTCACCAGACTGCTGAGTCTCCTATTCTCCAGCTGAGCTCTAAGATAAAGTCTATTGTTTCTTTTGCTTTATATGGACATAAGAATCTAATAAATAATTACATATTTTTCCTACTTATCTTGCACTAGCACCTCCATTCACTATGTTTTCTATGGTGTGCAATTATGGCAGCAGTGACCACGATACTTCACCGTGCAAAGTTAGCCATGATTTAAGTAGGTTGTGCTGTCAGAAAGGATACCATACTTTCTTGCATTTGATGCGCCTCTTTCTAAGATCTGTCCTAATAGAAATGGGGGTTGGAGGAGTATAAAATGGAGGTGATTTTGTAAATAACATAGTTGTCTGTTTAATCCAACAGTCTATCACTTTCAGCTTCATGGCAAAGACTTCAACGACTCCTGGGGCTACTAAATTTTTACAATAACTTTGTCCATTTTAACTTTTCTCTCTCCACTTTAAGCATTGACATGAGAACAGAATAATAATTTCAGCTGTTTTTCATTTATGTAAATTCTTTGGAAATATATTTGCACCTAGGTAAAGAAGGCAGGGAAGAACAAACCATTCCCAAAGCACATGAGCATAGGACTGATAAAATATGATTCATATTCTAGTTGAAAATTAGAACCAAATCACATTCTGTCCATACAAAGGATCCATGAAACCATCTTGTATGATCAGTTAGGAACACGTAAAAAACCTGAAACAAGGAATCTACAAAGTTTTTGCTTTGACTTAAAAATAAATGGCTACCAAGAGGTTTTCATATTATATTTCATAAAAGCCTAAATCTTTTCAATTCTAAGGAATGGTCTGAAGTTTGATTCTTTTGGTATAAAGAAAACACTTCTTGTTCTGACCTATTCCTTGCTTGATAGAAGCATACTCATGGGCAATTAACTTTTAAAGGCTTTTAGAAGAATTTTTTTTTCTCATTTTATTTTATTTTATACTTCATCTATAAACTAATAAGACAGTGAGCTTTAAGGGGAGAATACGCTTCTCTTTAGTCTAGTCCAACATGAGGCTATGGTGAAAATTACTTACTATTACTAACCAGCGAACACAGAGGAATCCTTTCACTTTAATATGCGGCCAAATGTTCTTTCCCTTCTCGCTTCTGCTTCCCTCCAAAAACACAGTTAGGAATTTATCCTAAACATTGTGCAGTAATAATCTTGTAGCTTTAAAAATCCAGAGACATTATTTTTCCATTTTTTGAGGCAGTCCCCAGGAACATGTTTTTTTTTTCCTATCCTTCCTTTTCATTGCAGTTCAACATTATGTTACTAATGTATTGGTTTTCTTTTTCTACAGTAACTCACATGTCTAGCAATATAGTAGAAATATGCAATTCTAATGTAATGGTGCTTTCTACTTAGAATTTTTTTTCTGTTATCTGTTGACATTTTTTAAATATTACAGGGGATCTTAATCACAGAAAGCTACTATTACTGTGAGATGATGCAGAATTTTTGTTAAAAGGATATTTCAATTGCTACATTATGTGATACATGTGCTTATAGATTCGTATGTCATACATAGATGTATCTAAAATGTGCTAATTTTGATCCTAAAAGGGCTATGCAAATAGATGTATAATTATTCATGTTTTTCTTTCTGTGTTTATAATTTATAGGAGTAGCTATACTTTTGAAGAATTTACTNCGAGAATAATGACTGTATTTTAGGCTTGCTACAAACATTGCAGTTCAGAATTTTGAGACAGAAACATATAATTTTTGTAAGCAAATGGGGAGGGGAAGGAGGAAATTCTTTTAGTATTACACCGTATGGGGCAAAATTTCAGGGGTTAGCACTTCATGCAAATGAAATTATTTCAGTGTGCATTTAATATTTAATTGTAGTCAACAATGGGAACAATTTCCAAGTGGCAGTGGATGTGATCATTTTCTGGAACAAAGGGATAAGAGCAATTTACACTCT
>VXBL01003972.1:10729-38323 GCA_013400195.1 Aramus guarauna
TTTTTTTTTTTTTTTTTCCCCCAATAAGAATTTACTCACAGAAGTCTTCTGTATAGTGTGGATCAGACATACGTTGTCAAAATAAATGATTTCAGTAAATGGTCCCTTCTAATGTACGAAACTGCCTTTTATTTTGTCTGTTTGTCTTAGTTCAGAAAAGCTGATAAAATCTTGAGAANGCAAGTAGAGTGGCAGGGAAGGAAGCATGACATAGTGTAGTAAACTGGACAGCCTCCAAGATGCTCATTAGCCATGTGACTAATCTTAAAATGAATACATAATGCAAACGAGATGTGAAAGCAGTTTCCTGTTTTGCTGAGATATCACTGCATGAGTTTGTGTCAAATGAGCAGTTGATGGCATTAAGGCTGTGTCAGTGTCACACTTTAATTGAAATGGGTGTGGGATGGGAGGCACTTTAGCATTAAGCACATGAATTTCCATGAGGTTTCCTAACGAAGAAATGCATTCACCAATGCATCAAATAAAACACATTTAAACTCATCTTTATTAAAATGGTGGAAATGTGTGGGTGAATTTGAGAAAAAAAATAAAGTGTGACTGAAAAAGATTCTAAGGTTATATAATGTGTACCAAAAATGTCTCTGTGGTAAAGAATATTATATTGGTTTTCAAGGTAGAAGAATGAAATTAGTAATGACAGCATGAAAGAAGACAAAGATGGGACACATCTACTAGATCAGGAGAGGGACATCTTGCTACAAAAGTAGTATTCAAATTCATTTTTAGAGTATAAAAGGTTTTTAGATAATTTCTACTATTATCTAAGACATGCACAAGTGTATACTCCATCCCTAATTTCACTCTTGTTCTCATTTTTCTATACAAGGTAAAATATGTGGATTGGACTGAATAAGCCACATCTGGTTTTGAGCTCCAAAATCATCATTTTTCAAAAAATTAACATGATTGATAGCTAAATAGTCACCACTGCTTTTCATTCATCATTCTCCGTACATTTATTAGCCTTATTTGAGACTAGGTAAACAACTCTCATAAAATGATCTGGAACCAGTACAATTTGTCTCAAAAGACTGTCTCCAAGAGTATTCAGACTTACTGTGTAGACACAGCTAAATTGCCAATGTTTGTGTTCCATATTCATCACCATTTAAAATGAGAAATGGATAGTATAGAAGAATACTGGGTGTATGCATTTGAACCATAATCTTAAGCCTATGTTTTATTATTAGTTTTCCTTTCTATCTGTTAGTATTATCTGCATCATGCATCACATTAAGAGGTTAGTACTTTTGGTTTTAAGCATTTTGAACTCATGTACACAAAGAAGAGAAAACAGAGATAATGCCTGCTATGTTAGGACTAAGCCTCACATTCAGACATCTAAATTAAAATGTCTACACATGTACTGTGTATCTAGGTTCTGTTTTTTGTGGGATTCAGGGAGATTTAGGAGTAGAGATTTAGGTCATTGCTCATTTTCCTTATCACAGACTTCAAGAGCCATTTAAGATATCCTACAGTATCCTGCCTGGGTTCAAATTCCTGATCCAGAAGGCTATAGATCTCCCACAGGTCTTGTGTCATCATCACCTCTGAGGATGTGATACAAGACCTGTGAAGCACCAGAGCCCTTCTAGTTGAGTAAAGGAAAACCAGACAAGATTCCTGAGACCATATCAAAAAGCAAGAGTCATGTGTGGACATCTGAATAGAGTCTATACTTCCATTAAGTGCAAGCGGTTTTAGATACCTACTTGGCATTATTTGTACAGTTGGTAGTTTCCCTCTAAAGAACAGATTATTGATAGTTGGATCCTCTCTCAACATTTCAGTCTGAGCTATATCCTCTAACTTAGATGCATTCTCATCTCAAGATAAGCTTTGATTCTTTACCCCTTCCTCTGTTGAAAACTTCAGTATTTTCTTCATTAATGAAACAGTCTGACCCCATTTGAAATATGCTGTGTTACTCAGATACACAATCTCTAGCTCTGCTGTGCAATTTTCTTTCTTGGCACTTTGATTTGATAAGCCAATTATTCAGTCCTAAATGGTTTGCAGACTTCACGTAAGAAATAACCAAAGCAACCAATTACATTTCCATGTCCATAGTCAAGATGATTCACATTTAAAATACTGGACACACAATGTCTGCTGTTGCTTTGTCACTTTCATATTTTCTTACAAATGCAACTCATCATGCAATTATTTGAGGGCTATTCACACCAGGTGACAGCCCACTATCAGTGTTTTCAGAGACTCGGGAAATAGTGCTCAATCTAGTTTTCTTTTGCTAATATCTCTGTTATAAACAATAGCAGTCAGGCAAATCCAGTCCATGTCTTTCTAGGGAGTAGGTGATGTAGAGAGCTCTTCCTGCAGTTGTCATTTAGCACCTTCTCAAAGGTTGGAGGTTAATCAGAACACCTTGATGAGCATTTAAGCTTGCAGTTTAGTCTTGGAAATGCAGTCTAAGAGCTCATGCTCTTAGAGAACATAACACAGCAGCTATGCTAGCAGATTCATTTCAGCCACAGTGGTACCAGACAGTAGCTACTGTTATGAGTCTCTGCAGCACACAGTGAGGTCTCAGGGAAGGAAATAGTGTATAGAGGAGACACAATGTAGAACTATGTAATTTCTTTACCTTAAATCATGAACAAGGAATGATACGTGAGCTATCACATGCTAGGAACAGACTGCAGGCTCCGCAACAGATTGTAGTTTTGTGAGGTGGGATGAGACAAATCTAACAACTCATTTGTGGAAAAGAAGGAAGTGCAACTCTTCATCTCTGCCCTTCTTCCACCCTTATTTACTTGCTGGCATTCATTGGGCAATTTTGCAAGCTGATTCAAGAGTAGTGCAGAGGACAACTAAATCATTTCAACACAGAATAGCTGTGTACCAGATTTGTGAGTTTAACCACTTTAGCAAGAGCGATCCAGCAAGCTTAAAACCTATGGGGAAATGAAAGTATAAAAGGAGAAGAAAGAGGAGAAAAGAGTTCCTTTTATTTCTGGCACAGGCAGAGTCACCCATCTTGTGCAGAGTCACCCTCAGACATCAGCCCATGAACCAAAATTCCTTCCTAAGTTGATCTCTGTTCTCAAAGACAGTAGAGGTAATTACCTATGCCAAAAATATAGATGGATTAAAAAAACATTTAGGTAAACTATTGGAGAAAAAAAATCCATGAAGGGCTGTTAAAAACAAAGATTCTGCTTTCAGCTCAGAAGGGCTCTTGAGGTGCAGGAAGGAAATAACAGGAAGATGAGAAGCCAAGCAAAAATCACTGTAGGATTTCCTGGGCTATTGGTTACTTTCCGGAAGAGGAAAATGGATTAGATGGACTGCTGATCTTCTATGGCTCTACTTTTTATATTCTCATTTGGAGCATTTACCTAATCTGAATGACCCTAACTGATATTCTGGCCAGTGAACAGACTTCCTTTTCTCCTTTGCTTCAGAAAGCAAGCAAACAGATGAACAATTCTATTACTCAAACATCTTCCTACCATGGGTGGAACAGGAAAGAAAAGTGTTTCTCTTGTGTGTTGCCATGAGAGACCTATGTTGCATGTTTACATTCAAAAAAGTGGCAAAATCATCAATACCCCTTAAGTGTTAATGGTTCATACTTATGATTTTCTATCTTCCATTGTCTCTGTGTTAGAAATAAGATATATTCCTGCCTTGTCCATCTTCTCTTCTCCACTGAATAAAGTGTCAATGGAAGATCAAAGCACAGTATATAACCCTTCTATTCCTCCTAGAAGCCTCTAAGTTTAATTGTATATCTGCTAAGCATAGAAGAAAAAATTGTATAGAAATGTGAACTTGTGGTTGCTATTCTTAAGTCAGATTAAAATTTAGGAAGAAAAAAGAGAACATTTTCTCATAACTGCGACTATATCAAAACATTTCTGAGGTATATTTTTTACTAATAGTAATATTAATAATAATGATAATAAACATATTTTTAGAATTCCTTCATAATGCTATCTACCATATCAGAATGTAGAAAGAGTCAGCCAAAAATAGAAACCATTATTAAAATATTTTTTGTCTATTCTACATAAATTAGGCTTTTTTTTTTTTCCTTATCAACTTCATACAGGCAGAAGACCTCTATCTCAGCAACAGATGTATTTGATTTGACTCAATCCAACAATCCTCACCTCCCCATGCTGTGATTCACCAAGTCTCTTACTGATCCATCTAATAAACTGAAGTGGCAAAAAAAGGAGTTGAAGAGTGCTGCTTCTTATCACAGAAGAGCTTATTCTCAGAGCTGAGCTCTTCAGGGCTCCCTTCAGGCCTGTAGTGATACTCCAAACACTGACCTATCACAGAAAATTGGGACAACAGCTGTTTCTTAGGTTCTTAGCTACTGTAGGGTTTTTGGCAGCATCTCATATAAACACTTTCATTGCATTTAGCCACTAACTGAAGCATTCAGCTCCTAGTCTATAGATCCTGACTGGGTTTAAATGTGAGTGAAGTATCCATCTGCCTGGTGACATGAAGGCAGGAAAGTTTATGTTTATCCAGAACTATAAACCACAGTGACATCACATGCAGATTGGGGTTTCTAATTGATAACATAAATGTATTGAAGTTCTAGATCAGGGTTCATCTCACCCTAACATCTGCATCTTGAGTTAGTCAGATGAATAATGTGAAATACTATAAAGAAAGCTGAGGTTCTTAGGGCTGAAGTAGGGAGGAATGTCATGGACAGTCAAAGAAACAATGAAAGGACATTCAAAGGAACTGGGAATTAGGTGACTGAAGTTGGAGTGAACACCTAAGTCACTCTGTTCTGTTACAGGTATCACAACCCACATACAGTGATGATAAATTGTGATTAGGATCATGAACTCAGAAGGAGCTGAAGTCAGACTCACAAGTGGTAAATAGGGTTATCAGTGGAAAACTTGCTTACCTATTCCCTGTATATTGTGATTTATAAAAATATTCCTTAAATGATTTTCTACATTGGAAAAAATACTCATGATATGGTTTCCTAGAGGTAGATGATTTATCACACCCAATTCAAAATTCTTCATCACAGGACAAATGTCTCCATTAACCTTTCTTTCATGGAAGCCGGCAGCCATCTACACCTAATCCAAGGCACCTTCCATGCTAATAGCCACACAGATGTAGTCAACTTGTTAATTACTCCCCCTGAAATGACAAGAAGTGAATTCATAGCTGTCAGATCCTCCCACTCAGTAGCACAATCATGGACTTGAAAGAGTAGTGAAATTGCTACCTGCTATTCTTGTTCCCCAAGATAAGGGTACTTGGACTCCTGTTAATTATCATGTTTTGATTAAACAGGAGTACTTTGTTCACTTTGTTCGTGTACATCTTTGAAGTAAATGACATTTTTCTGGAAGCAGAGAAAGTAATGATATGCCTTTATTAAATATTGGTAGCATTATCTATATTGCAAGTGGTTTCTAAAAGAAAAGCAAGTGCTACAGCAAAGGTTTGCCTAAGTTATCATTAGTCTTCATTTGCAAAAATGCTAACGTTTGTACGAAATCATATTTTCTCTTCAAGAGCTGGTTCTGAGAAAAATATTTGTCACTCAAATAGTCTTATTCACATGGGTAGGAAACTTCATAAGCACAATTTATCTTGTGTGAAGGACTGTAGTACTTTTCTCTGAGGAAGAGCTGAGTGAGTTTTCTGGGCAGCAAGTCACATCCTTTATAATTGTAAATTTAGTCACATCTGTGCATGCTTGCAGGTTAAAATCATAAATGGTGGCTCTGTTGATAACAGCATTTGCATCATGAATGAAAGTTACTGCACTGGGCAGTATTGAGATAGACTTTGTCAGTCTTTTATCCAAATCTCTGCTGTATCCCAGCCTCTCTGCAGGAGGTCATCATTTATAGGAGGTCACTATTCTATATCAATCCCACATTTCAAAATATGTTATAATGTAAGAATATAATCAGCTTCTCCATCCATATGTCTATGGGAAAGAAGGGAGAAGGGTACACTGTTTTCTAAACTTTATCATGGTGATATGAATTGTAGTTAGAACTTGATCAGAACTCTTAATGATTCTGTTTTTCATGGAATCCTGTGAACATGCATTTTGCTATTAATAATTACATTTTAAGGGGGGAATTGCATATCTACAACTAGAAAATAAAATGTTGCAAATAGTAAAAAATTAATATATAGTGTAGTAATAGAAATATAATCTATGTTTCTATAGAAGATGACATTTCCATTGGACTTTTTGTGTTTAATTTTCAATCTGCTTCTGACCCTGAATTTTTTCAGGACTAGGTAAGTATGTTTACACATTACAGGTATTTCACATAGGGATTAATTTATGATGCTCTCTTCTTGCACATTCAGATACTCTCAGTCTTACATGTGTCTCTGTGTCTGTACATGTAGGTACATACATACCAATGCACAGACATGTAAAACCACATAAATATGTGTATATGTCTCATCTCCCAATAATGAAGCACCTTTGGGGAGTGGATAAATACCAATACTTGGTGTAGGAGCATCTGTTGACTTCTTGTATCGGAATACTGAGTAAGAACTGAAGTGAAAGAACTATGATGCTTCCAAGTCAACAGTGTGAAAGTGTTCACTGTATGAAGGGGAAGTAGTAGTGGAGAAGGTGTTTCTTGTAGTCAGAGTTGTTATAAATGATGGATGGCTTTGACTGATTTCTGAGGAGCATTTGCTACCATGAATGCAGACTGAAGTTGTTATGTTTACATATACTGTTATAATTTATTTGTTCCATACACAAACTTTGAGCCCTGATGATAGACATCTGACCGTGTGCAAGGTGCTGTATGACCAGAGAATATAGCAATGAGTTTGCTTTGCTGGCCACATTTTTGACCGTCTTTGCTGGAAAGTTAATATCTTACCTTGAATTTTCTATTGTACATTGTGCTTTGTCTCCTCCTTGACAAGTATATGTAGATGAAAACCGCTCCCATGCAACACCTTGTGCAATGAAATCACTCTTAATTTTGGTTCTGCTTGAAAGCCACCCAGGCTACTCTCTCCTTTTCCAGCTGTTTTTTTAGTAAACATCATGATAATGGGGACCCAAAGGGAGAAGACAAACCAGATTTAACTGATGCAATATTCAATTCACTCAGATTTCTGTTCACACAAAACCTTTTAGAGCACAGATAATGCTTCTTTTTGTGCTTATCACAGACTAAGTGACATTAAATTGCTTTTTCCACCCTGCTTTTCAGTAGAGAAAGGAAGGGTACCACAGGAATGAAACTGCAAGCCGACATTGAAGAAGAGATACTTCTATATATCTATAGGAACAACTGAGGGCGNTGGATAACCCATTTCCCATTTGGAAGGCACTGAGCACATTTCAGATCACCAAGAAAGCTGCTGTGTAAGTACTTGATGCTGAAAATCAATCAGGCTCCTTCAGCAGCTCTGTGCTTGCCCTGCAGAGCACAGATCTGAAACATTAGGCAGCCCCAAAACAGGGAGAAACTTAATTTGAGAGCAGCTGTTTTAAGACAGGTACATAATGACATTAAAAGAGTAGCACTGTGGTGAGGTGAGAACCAAGCAGAATGCCCATTAGGCTGAGGAAGCTTTTAGTTTTATTATTGTAACCGGATGCAGACAGAGTATGGTCAATGGCAGTCAGAGCCTGAGTTAGGAAAGGAGTGAGATGAGGGTATGACAATGAAGATGGCTCAGTTAAAAACTGCTGCTAATAGTCAGACTGCATGGGACTTACTGGGACTAAACAGAAATCTTTATTATGCTGCAGTGATTCTGGATGTTCAACAGGTAATTTAGGTCCTGTCCTTCTCCAGATATTTAGGCACTACTTTTCATTGACGGTAGCAGGATTAAGTGCAGAGGTTTATTTGAGGATCTGGGCACAATCTAGTTACGCTTCTGCTTTCCACTGAAGATATTAGAACTGTTTTTTCAGGACAAAATCAACTAAAAGTTATGAGGTTCTGCTCTTGTTTTCAGGCTTACAGAATAGAAGTATCTTCTTGTATTCCTCTTTGCATCTTTACTCCTTGAAATGATGAATTATCTTATGAACACTCAAAGTTTTGTTTTCATGTGCCACTGGAAATGCAGGAACCTCTAAACCAGAACGTGGCAGTTAGTTGAGAACATGTCATAAAGCTGAACAAAGGCTAAATAGAGGAAACGAAGAATTGCATCTTCAATTGAAATTAATAAGGAGAGCTGGAACGTACAACAGTAATATGCATTTGAATTTACCAAGGCCATTTGAAAACAACATTACAGAATCTTTTCTGAAGACTTATGTAGCCAAGGTCTTGGTTTAATATCTTATCTGAAAATATGTTTATGGTAATTTGAATGCTAAAATGAAAACTGAAATATAGAAAGTGCTGTGTTTCTCATCATGCAACAGAATGTATAATGAATAAATGTATGAATTCCTTTTACAATAAGCTCTTAAAATGACTAATGCTTTGTTTTTTCTCAGATTATTTTAATTTTCTCAAGGCCTACACTATAGTCTTTTTATAAGAATAAGGCTAGCAGAGAGTTACTATCTGCATTAAATGCTTCATTACTTACCTGCTTCTCTTTCATAGAAACAGCAGAGGTGTTCAAAGTGTGTGGTTACTGAAGAAAGAGTTACTCTCTGTGGGTTTGGAAAGGCAGCGGTCTTTTTTTTTTTTCCTATATACTGCAACCCTTCATCAAGATTCTTCTGCCTGGAATGATGCTGTCTGTTACCATCGCTTGTATAGGCGGGAGACGGCAGCTTGTGCTGTTAACATAAAGTGAGCAAAACCTGAAAGATATGACAAAGACCTGACAAAGCTAAACAAGTGACAACATAATGGCAAATGCAGTTCAATGCTGAGAAATAAAAAGCAGCAGCACTGGAAAGAATAATCTGAAGTATTCTTAATGGCTGGTACAATGTAGAATTATGTAACTCTAGGCAGAACTGGAAATGGGATATTTAAGTATCCTAGCTGTTAGTCTAGTGCTAATTTTCCTGCTTGCCTTATTTTAAAGGATACTGTTATCTGCCTGAGTATTTACAGAATACAAGGCAATCAAATCTGTCAGTTCTACTATTCTAAGCCATTTATTGTTTATCATGTGTGCATAGCTCATAGTAAGGCAACCTCTGTGACTCAGTATCCTTGTCTGCAAAATGCTGATAGCAATGCTCACCCAAATTATAAAACACTCATACTCCAGGAAAATAATTATATGTTAAGGGAAATTGTAAGACCAATGTATTTTGATGGGCAATTCCTATGACATGCATATTTTTATCTCAAATAAAAGGAGTTTACATGTAATAGTTGGTACAGTGGTATAAGTCCTTGTTCATCCACCCTCTTTTTGTTTAAAAATTCCTTGTTGTAAATAGAAACAGCACTCATCCAGTCAAAGACTCATGTTCATCCCACATTCTAGAGCATCTCTGGATTAAAATACATGTATAGTAGACAATCTAAGCACAAAAAACCTGTTCCTCTTGCTGTCTTTTTGATGCACAGGGCAAACAAGAACAGGAAGAATTTCAGGTGTGGCTGACTGAGCTTGGACTTCCTTTTGCTTTGGCACCTCATTAGCCAAATAAAATATCTTTTGGCTCATCTATAGATATGAGAATCTGATTGGTTTTAGCTGCAATTGATAGTGTATAAGACAGAGAAGAAGAGAGACTATTTATTTAGAAGGAGTATAAGCAGAATTAACAAATGGAGGGAAGAAGCACCTGACCTATATTCCAGGGACTGGAACATGTTTGTAATGCAGATGAAAAGCCCATTCCAACTCCCCTTTAAATCACACACCATCCAAATCTATTTGTCATGAAGCAGTTACCTTCTCGTAGCTGAAGAAAAAAAAGCTTTGATATATTTTTTATGAATCTAGCTTTTCCAGTGCTAAGATAATGGATCACAACACAACCTTGCATTAATTATTGTACTTCTGTCTCCCAAATGAAGTCCTATAGAAAAGGAAAGCTGAAAAAAAGAGGATGTTTTCATTTTACAAAAAAACAAAAAGCAGGTGCCAAAAAGCTTAAGGAAGAATTTTTTTCTTTTCTTTCATAGCACTGCAAAGGACAATCAAACAACTAAGAAAAAAAATATTTAAAAATACCCTTTGAAAAGAAACATTTTTTTCTTCATTTAAATGACATAATAAGTAAAAGAGGAAAAAAATAATAATAAAGAAGAAGGTGCCATTCAGAAAACAGTTGGAGTTCTACTTGTTTGTTTGTTGTTTTTTTTTCCCACTCTGGAAAATAGTAGACTGTAATAATCAAACCAAGTAGTATAATTTTTAAGCTGAAATTTGTATCAGTTTTTCATTTTTAGTTTTAATGTTTGTAGAAAATAAAATTCTTAAAGAAGCCCATATTCCATATGAAAAAAAAAAAAAATCTTCACCAGCTATTTTAACTGTATATTCACATATTATACAGGCTGTAATCATGCAGGAATTTTTATATAATTTTTGTCTTTGCTACCTACACAATGCTAATTCTTGCAGTCTGTGTTTGAATCATCGTTATATCTCACATCAAAATCAATAAACTCCATCCACAATTGTTTTGTATAATACCCTAACTTTCTGCTGTGTTTTACCTAGACAAAAAACTGGAACCTCACAATTAGCCTCACAGAAAGAGACTAAAACTAAACTTAGTGTAAGAAATATAGCTAGTGTATAATGTCTCATTATTATTCTTGTCTCTTTTTTGTACCTTATCTTAATACTTTACTGAAATGGCAGCCAGAGTTTGGCCTTTTAATAAATATCAGTCCTTAGAGCTGTAGTATGTAATATCCAGATACATGTGACTTAGGAGCTCCCAATTAACTTTAAATGGAACATGATATTAGTTTTATAAATTAATTAGGTGAAACAAAATATAACCCACTCAAATATTGTAAATAGTGTATATATACCAGACAGCATTTGTAATATTTTGAATAATTTTTAAGGGGAGGAGATTGTTAGTGCTCCTGATGAAGACTTTTCTGCTTTGTTTCATATACATTCAGATATTATTTCAGTGGACTATCTTCTCTTCTTTTCATCTCTTTCCACAGGCAAACAGAATGTTGCCCTCAGATCTCAGGGTTTCTGTTTCCTTAATGTGACCGTAATGTTGCCTGGACTAAAAAGACGAGCCATGTAGTATTCCATTGTGAAATCCTTTAGGAAGCATGTGAAAACTCCAGGGTTTCTGCTTAGCATTACAGCTACTGAGAAACAAAAATAAGTTAACTGGGCTCCAACATACAGACATATCCAACTCGTGATCTCTAGAAGGTTGTTTCTTTCCAGGTTAATGCCTCTGACCTGTAGTCCATCTGAACAAAATAAAGATGTTTATGTATGTAATCCCTCACTAGGCTCTATTTCCATTATTTCCTGGGATGAAATCCCAGTTTAAAAGTATTAATTGTAGACCAGAACTAAATGGTACAGATTTTCTACTCTTAGTTTGTCTTCTTGGTCCATACAACACGAGACGGGAAACATAGTTTTCAATTTATGAATCTTTTTTCTACCTCCTACACCAGAAAATTCATGCTCCCAGTAGCCCAGGAGATCAGTAGATATACAAGGCAAATGTAAAGATAATGCCTCTCAAAAGACTGGTTGTGCTTGATCACAAAGAAGCTGATAGGTCATAAATTGTTGCCATGATGTCCCATCTATTTTCCTTTCAAATACAGATCGAGAATACCCCTGCTTATCACACCTCAATTGAGGATATTTATAAACTTTTCTAAATTATCTGGACTATCCTTTTTGCACATATTTCCATATTACAAAGGAAAGGCATGTCTCCTTCCCATTTCATCTCTAAATTTCCTGGGGCAGAGGCAAACCCATGACTAAAAAGCATCCTCCAAGTACAATTGCCTAGAAAGCAATTAAGATTCATGTGCTTGGTCAATGCTCAGCAGAAAGTGTTTCACTACCACCAACAGAAGAAGTTAGCATATATTAAGAATGAAAACAGGACAGTGATTCTGGCACATCTTTATGAAGTGTATTAAGGTCAGTAGTTTGAGAAAACAAAATAAATAAAGTAAAACAAAGAGTTTGTATATTCAGTGTTATCTTTGCAGAGTAAAAAGGTCATAAACTTAGCTTTGCTCCAGCTTTTAACAGCTGAAACTTTACTGATTGCAGTGGCATAATATCAGGGTACACTTGGAGTAGATCAGCAGGGTATTAAGCATAGATATCTTAAATTTACTTACTGAAAGCTATGACTTATATTCAGTGGCCAGTGGGTCTTTTAGTTATAACTAACTCTGAACTCCTAATTCATTTCCTTAGCAAATAAGACAAGATTTATCTGTGTTCCAGCTTCATTTTTATTCACATTGAATTTCTGTATTCAAATGTCTCTCTGCATCAACTGTTTTAAAACTACTGCATTAAAACTCACATTGGTCTAAGTGAAGATAGAAATAGGATAAGCATATTGGCTTTAGAGTATCCAGCTGTGGAGCCAAGAGTGCAAGCTAAATTTATGTAAGTCATATGTTAATTATGTATGCATGAATGTAATGCCAATGGGTACCCACTTGAATGGAAATATATTAATAATATTTTATAGGATTAATAGAATTCATATGAATAAAATATCATATTCAATTTTGCTTTTTCTCAGATTTTGTTTTACATTTTTTAGTTAAGAAAAAAGATAAAACATAATAAAAAAAATCTACTATACATATCATTGTCTTGCCATAATAAACTACTTAAACTGCAAGTAGCCCAATTCACACTATATGGTCCCTCTTTGGCAGAGTTTCTTATTCAGCAATCGCTAGAAACAGATCTATTGTCTGAAGCATATGCCGGTTGGAGTGCTCTAACTTTCTCAGTAAAGCAATGTATCATAGAATTAATTAAGCCTCTGGGTCATCCTAACATCAATGAGATCAGGTATTGTTTAAAACAACGCATATGCTTAAGTACTTTGCTGAACTGAAGCCTAAGAAGAGTACAAGAGTCATCGAAATTACTGTATGTGATTATGTCATTAAAGATAGTTTGCCACTGACTGCCCTAGTGAGCTGAGTAAAAGTCATCCAGAATCCTTCATATCTGGATGCTTTTTCCTTTGTGTAGGTAGAAAGCAGGTTTTTACATGCTTTTATAAAGTGTTATATAATGCAAAATATATAATAGTGCCCAAATTGGAATGTCCTGAGAATTCCAGCTACCTGCAATTTATTACAATATTACAATCCCAATATTATCTCAATAGTTATTGAGAACTGAGTCCTGAGGGTCTCTGGCAGCCAGGGTTTGCAGGATTGAGTCTTTGGACAGGGTCAGCCATTTGCTTATGATGATTAATGACACTTCCTAGATGCATTAAATGCACTTGTCTTGTCTTCATGCCTCAATGCACAGACAAAGCATAACATCAGTCACCAAAACCACTTAGACTGCTATGCATTATAGTTTAATTAAACAACATAGATAATTTCCAAGACTATTTCAAGTATAAGCATAGCCTAGAGCCTAGTAGCTGAGGTCTGTTTAACCTTATGAAGAAAGTACAAATGTTGAGAGGGGAATTAAACTGAAATGTGAGGAAAACAACTTATGCAAATAGTAGTTTGCACTTTTTAATGTTTTTCTCCTTCCAAATTTAGGTTGACAAAATCATGAGCTAAGGGAACAGTCCACTAAGCAAAGTTTTTTCCTCCTCCAACCTCAGCCAAGATGAGTGTGAGAACACTGATTACAGAATTTATTTTTAAAAATCCATTTGCATCCTCTCCAGAGATATACAGAGGTCTAATTAATCGGTCTGACATATCTGAGTCAGAAGCACCCTTCAGCCACAGAGACACTTTCCCAGTAATTTAGACAATCTTTAGCTTGAAACTATTTGCTGGAAAAGCTCAGTAGAAGTGTGACTGTGGTAAGTGAAAAACACTCTGCTGCATAGCACCAGCACAACTCTGAAACTTTGTGACTTAAACACCACTTGTGGTCTGTGCTATCTATTTAAAGAGAGGAAAGTGTACTTCTCTAATATTTTACAGTAGTGTAATAGAAAAGACTAGATGAGTCCCTGTTACTAATATTTTGCAGTGATGGTAGGATTGAAAAAAAGTGTCTTTTAACTCAAAAGAAAGTAAAGTTAGGTCAGACTGGAGAGCTTTTGAAAAGCCTAATCCAAACTCACAAAGCTATTTCATTTTCCATTCTCTGAGCCACTCCTATGCTTAGTCATACTGCACTGTGTTTTTCAGAGGATGCCTATAAAACTCAAGTCCGAATTGATGACGAACCAGCCTATTTGGACATTCTAGACACTGCTGGACAGGTGAGTAGCTTCCCCATGTAAACCATTCAATCAGAGATGAAACCAGAGATTTTAACCTCAGATATATGGGTCACAGAACTACAAACAAGGTTCCCTGTGCAAACATGAAGGGAGCAGTGACAGAATAGCATAGAGGAATTAACAAAGGAGAAGATTAAAGGAGTGCTTCACTGGTATAGCACAACTTCAAAATCTGACCAGAAAAGACAAACAAATTTAGTCAAGTAGAAGATAAAAAGCCGTTTGCTTCTTTTTCTCTTGTGTGCAGAAACATCTATTACAGTCATGGAATGCATAAATGCTGTTTATCTTTTTTGTTTATTATTCCTGATTTTCTATATATTACAGGAATCTTCCATTCTACCTGTAGATTGTGTTTTCTTATCATACTTTTCCTCCTCACATTACATTTAAACATCAAATGCTCACCCATAAGGAACATATTTTAATGCCAAAAGTGACACACTGTGTATTTATAATGTGTATATGGACATGTGAGCATCAGTCAGGGAATTAACTTTCTTATACAGTAGGGCAAGAAAAAGGGTTAAATTAAAGAATTTCTTCAACCTCACTCAGTTCATCCCCTTTGCATCTCAAAATGTTTTTATTGTTTAACCAAAATGTTGCAGGTGGTTGATCTTTTCCTGAGGTATGTGTCAGGTTCTATTTGAAGGCTTTTATAGCTTCATGATTTTCCATAGTGTATGTGCACATTGTACAGGAACGAGCCAGTCAACAAGGATGGTAGATCCTTAAAACAAACAAATAAAAGAAGATTTCGGAAGTATAAACCTGGAAACCTTGATCTCAGCTTCCCAAATGTCTGAATGCACATTAATTGGACACTGCAAATGGTGGGAAATGTAGTCTGCTGCCAAGAATTAGAATAGCATCAAATTATTTAAGTTGAATGTAGTTCAGGGGGATTGTGGCATGAGTTTTACATGTGAATGAAATGTAGGCCGATTTCAAACTGAACACAACCCAGTTTCAGGAATCAAAAGATGCCCTGAATTATTCTTCTTCCTTGACCCAAAATTATACAGTCTCAAAAGTTAACCAGTGACTTGCTGCTCAGTCTGCTGTGAAAGTGTTTGATTCTCCAGAAAATTTAAGCTGAATTTCAAGTCCTGTCTCAAAGCTGTGAATTTAATTGACCTAGAATTTGTTACTATAACAAGGCCAAGAAGTTAATAGTCCTAGCATGGCTTCAGCAATGATTTGGCTGGGGGAAACAAGGAACAGCATAGTTGCTACTCAATATTTCTGAAAATATCTATATTTCTGTTTGAGAAGAGGAAGCAACATCTTCCTTGCTCACTCAGGAAGTCTGAGTCTAGGAACTTCAGCCTTGTGCTGTCATTAGTATGCAGTCACTGGCGGAATTATGTCTCCAGCTGTTTAGTCTTGTCAGGTTAAGGACCACTTGTCTTATCCTTTATTGTTGTTGCTCATTCTCTACATATACTTCATTCTCCTAAATTCATTTCAGTCCTATTTTGTAAAGTTAAAATGCTAAAAAGTAAAATACTTTCTTACCCAGAGCTGAAGAGAAATGATAAATCACAGTTTATATGTCCAGCTTTTTGCTAATGGAAAGAGGAGCAAAATGTTATACAAGATTTCCCCATCTTCATATGTGCGTTCCTAATTTGCTGTGGAGACTAAGAGAGCGCAGGAGTTAAACTCTGCAGACCATAGAAGAAGGTAGAGGAGCTACAGAGCTCCTTGCGCTGTGCTCCCACTTAGAGACCTGGGCACAGAAGATGACCTATCTGATCCTAAATTTGCATCAGTAATGCAAATATTATTTTTACAAAGGAAATAAACCAACTTAAAATCAAAGCAAAGAATGGGTGATGAATGAACCAAGAATGGATAATGTGCTTTTGTTTTGAGCTAGGGAGTAATATCTCATAAAAAAACAGGAGGATTAATTTCTTCTACTTTGATTTTTTTCCATTTGTTTTTGTTACTGGAAACATAAAAGTTTTTGTTGTTGATAAAAAAAATGATAGAGTCAGATATTGCGAGTTTCCTTTTCTTCCTAAGGCCCCTCAAAATCAAAGCTTTTATATATTTTTTGTTGTTGTTGTAATTAGAGAATATTTTTTTTTAATGGTATTTAATATTCTGTCAACGTCTTTTAAAATGAAAAAAGACCCCCACAACTGGAGTGTAATCTTCAGTGACTTTGAAATTATTTTTTTTTTTAGATTTAGGAAAAAGGAAAAAATATCCCTATGCAATGGCCTTTGAAGTAGCTGAAAATATTATGTTTTCTCATTTAAACAAAGCTCATCTTTTGCCAGTCATGTTCACTTTTAAGCAAAAATTCCCCACAAAATTGTACAATTTTTACATGATTTTTGATCACATAAAAAGGCTAGAACAAAACCTCATTTTTAATTGGGGAGAGGGATTTATTGCCAATATTATGAGTTTTAGCTGAACTGACACATGTAAAGTAAGAAAAGAAATCAGAATAATGCAAACCCTGAAAGGTGGTGAAAGCAATAGTGAAGAAAGGCTGTAGAGTTTTAAGTTTTGTTTCAAGGAGAGACCAGAATATTCATAAATATTAGAGGTCCACAGCATGTAATGACCACGTTATGAAATGCAGTGCAGGGATTTTGTAGCAAACAAAGACCTGTGGCAGTACCACCACGCTCTGCAGATACATCAGCCCCACACATTGTAAAGCCTGGGCATAGCTATTATACCTCAAGATCCAAGTGGAATTGATACAAGAAAATCTCTGCTTTAAATTTCCCTGTTCTTCTAATGCAGACTGTCATCACTGAAACATGTCTCAGTGTTTCTGTGCTAGGAAGCTCTTCCCACTTTCCTACACCCCTATTTTTCAGAAACTGTCCATTCTAAGTATCCTGGATTTAGCTGCTTGTCTTTGCAGATGTCTTTGAATTTGTTGCCTCTCTATCTGCACTGCACATCTCCAGAATAAATCAAGACCTAATTCAACTCCCATTGAAGTTAACAGCTAAAATAGCCTCTTTCCTCACAGAGGGATTAATGTTACTCTCACTGAAGTTCAAACTGAAATCCTACTGTGTCTTTGGTGACTCAAAGTGAAAATCCCAAGCGCTCAGTTATGCTGATGATGGTGTGCTCTGATGGTACCTAGCTGGGTTTCATGTTAAAGCAGAGATGGTGTTACAGCTTCTAAATCACGTGGTGGAAATCTCATTTCTCTCTGGGTGTCCTCACAGTCATAAATACTTCAGCAACTTTGAATAATTATTTTAATCACTTCAGAAGTTCAAGGAGCTAAAATTATAATTCTTCCCTATTTGGGAAACAGAGGAAGTTAACTGAGAAACTGTCTGAAGTTAATCTATTTTGTTGTTGTTCTACAGAACATTTTTCACCCACTATGCTTCTCTTTTCCCTGCTGTACCTATGCATTCATTGAGCATTTCAACACTGTCCAAATATTGTGATTTATTAATAATTAATATAGTTTTTTATTGTCAAGTCCAGAGTTAAAAATCCACATCTGATTTCATACCTGAAACTGGATAAAAATCTTTTATATTTTAACTGACAGACACGGTTTGGGGCACCAAAAACATAGATGGTGCTTCAGAAACACATTTCTGGTTCTCAAGTTTATGAAGTTAAAAAACATTCAAAGTCAAAACTAGAAACATAAACTATTAGTATTGCTCATCTAGTTATTGATCTTCCTCTTCTCATGCATATGCACAGACACTATTAAATACAACAGATTGCTCCTCTCAGAAAGCAGACTGATGCTCCATGAACTCTGGATACATTTTTTTTACATCATCAGTTGTCCTCTAGCACTCTTCCAATATTGTTTCTCCACTGAAGATGGAACAAGAAGCACGTTTTTAATATATGTAGGGCCAGTGAAAATAGTTATGCTTCACTGAACTCACCACCCCTGCTTTTTACCACTCACTACGCCTGCCAGCAGGGTAGCTCGTCTTTGTTCCCCGCAAGCAACTTCAGACAGAATAAGGTTACGTTTACCTCAGAGAGTTTCAAGAGCGGATATTGCTGATGTAGCCGCTTGTTGCTGAATTGTCATAAACAGCACTTACTTGAGCAGTTCCTACCATAAGGTTTGAAAACATGGCATGCAGTGAGAAGGAAAGGAACAAAAAAATTGATGTTAGTTTTCTTTTTCAATGGCACAACTACATCTAGAATACACATATCCTTAGCCTTGCATTTGCTGCTAGAAGCTGTCGATGATGCCTTTGGCTCTTCTTTAACTAGAAGTTCACTTAAACCAAAAGTTTTCTTTTTGAATCTATATTTCAATTAAAACTAACCAAAAAAAACAAATGAAAACAGAGAGTAATTGTGAGATTGAGCTTCAGGAGGAATTATATTTAGTTAGCTTTTAATCCTGTAGGCTAGCTACAATTTTTCATGTGGAGTAAATAATAAAACCTTAATGGAAACCTGCAAATGTAGACTATTATCCCTAAAGATAGCTTGAGCTTCCTTGTTCAACCATGTTCACAGGACATTTTTTGAGTAACTCTCACTTGCAATTCAGCCATGCGCCCCTCTCTATCGCTTAAGGTTGGGAGAGGTGTTGAGGGGGGGAAGTAGTCCTGGTATTGCCCTGTTCTTATCCAGTGTGTCATAAACCACATCTACTTTAACTTATATTTGATTTAAACTGGTGTAAACTCTTTGACTTCCAGGGAAGTTGTGGCTGCAAATGAAAGGACATTCAGACCTCAAGTCCTTTATTCTGTGTTCAATTCCCTTCACAATTATTATCGGAGATTGACAACCCCCCACTGCTCCAACCATGAACAAAAAGCCTCCGCACAGAGTTATAGAAGCCTTCTGTTGACTCATTTACGCTTTCTCACTGTCTCTTATAACTTAAAAATATGTTGCTACTTCTGGAGCCCAGTTTGAATTCCTCCTTGTGGAGCATACACAGCAGTTATCACTCCTGCTGTATTTATAAACTCTTGACTGACACAGGAGCTTTTGTTCTTACCACAGCTTTCCTCCTGATGACACATTACCCAACCTCCCTGCTTAGACCTCATGCCGAACATTAAAAGAGGATCGGACAGAATTTCCTTCACCAAAAAACAATCTGAGATGACCCTATGTAGAATAGGCAAACTTGTTTTAGACACCAACCAGGAAAATAAGCAGAAAAATGGATTTCTGTAGCTGTCAATGAGACAGTACATTTCAAGATTATGGCACCAATTTTTGCTTGTTAGAACGTGAGCTTTTTATGATAAACTTAGTGCACCAGTATATTTCCCAGGTGTGAGTCAGAGACTTGAAAAATTGGCCTTAAAATGTGATGGTGTGCCATTTCAGGGAGATTTTCCTTTGTCTGGAGCTGTGTGCACATGAATTCATTTCCAGGCAGACACTTTTCAACCTGACAACAACAGTGCGCTCTGTAGTGAAATCCATCTCTCAAATTGCTAGCAAATCACAGGACATGTTTATCCTGCCAACCTCCAGGACTATGATTTTTGTCCCCTGCTTCAAGCTTTGAAGAGGAACCGTATTAGTCCCAAGAGCCCTTCAGATAAACACTTTCTCAGACTAAAAACTGTAGTCCGATGACTCACTCAAGCTGTTAACTCAGATCCTTCTGCTTATTATTATCTAAACATGCTCCTCTAATCCTGAATCAATGGAAGTCAAATTTCAAACTACATTACTGCAGCTTATCTCAAGGAAATATAAAATGCCTTTTTGGCAGTAATTATATTTTAATGGGCCTTTACAGCATGTTCTTTTAAAGGGAAAATAATTTTAGTGCACTTTCTGCTAGGTACTGTAGCGAGTAAATGAATTCCATTTTATTTTTAAAGCATAGTGGTACTGAACTAAGTAGCAACCATTAACACAGTGTATTAGGTAAAGAACATTAATCTTATTTTCTTTATGTGTTGTTGTTTCACAGCATGATGACATATTTAGAAAGTCAAACCATGGCACTGAAAATTTGGTGGCTTCTCAAGACAAGCTGTTCTGTACTTTTTAGGGAGAAGTAAAATCTCCTCCCAGACCAAGTAATTTTATTCAGGAATGGACAGATTTTGAAGAAACATTTATTTGGCACAGATATTTAGTGAAAAAACAGTTCCAATAAATCATAGATGAAATTGCAGACCTGACGCAATTTTCCTTCAAATTATGGGCAAAATATTCTTTGGCTTCAGTGGGAAAAGATCTAGGTATTTACTGTCAAAAAAAAAAAAAAAAAAATGTCTATTAGTTTAGCAAGAACAGGTAACTAGCAACTAAGATTCCCAACTTCCTTTCCCATCCCTGTCAATGAATAAAACATGGTGCAATAAATGATGAAAGAGTTTGTATTTCTAGGTCTGCATTAATCTTTCTGACAAACAGGTGCACCAAGATGTCGCAGGGAGCAGGCATTTAGGGTAAACATCAGGGTTTATTGAGTCTAGCGATACGGATTTCCTTCCCCTTGCTACCATTCCATTTCAGTAGTCAATACTAGTGGTTCCATATTGAAGGTGGAGGAATACTTTCCAGTCATATCTGTTCTTTTTAAATAATTTCTTCTTTTTTCTCTTGAAATGCTTTCTCTTTTGCTGTTCTTTGTCTTTAACTAAGAAATACCAAAAATAGATAAATATACAGTGATACTACTGAATGATTTATGATTTTTTGAATAAACTAAGAAAATTCAAAAGAAGAAAATACTTTATTACAAATTCTGATAAAAGTAGCAAAGTCTTTTTTTTCTTCTTTCTAGATCTTTTCTTGTAGGTGTTGGTTTTTTTTGTTTGTTTGTTTTTTTTTTGTTTTTTTTTTGTTTTTTTTTTTTTTTTTTTTTTTGTTTGTTTTTTTTTTTTTTTTTTTTTTACTTTTCNTTGTGTGTGTGTGTGTATGTGTTCTGGTATACATCATGTGGAAAATACTTATATAAATACATAACATATGATGAAACTTCATCCACGTCCTCCACAACACTGTGATTGTGTAAATTTACCTTTTTTTCTAACATTACACACTGTATTGTATACCTCTTCTTCCCACTATTGAATGGCACTCAAGCCCTTTGAAGTTACTTCCAGAAGACATTTGCTGTGCTCTAAGTGTGTCCTGATTTCTTTATATATCTGCGACTGTCCTAGATAATGTCACCAGGAATTCCATTTTACAGAGGTTTGTCTAACAAAAGCTACTTGTTACCAAGCAGCTCTACACAGACCAGTGACTCCAGTGGGCTGAAAATTGTTTTCTACCTATATGAATCTTTACAAAATTCACATCAAAAAGGTATTTCCAGGACTGAAAACTTGGCTTGCATGCTGAGAAAACAAATGTATAACAGTACTGCCTGGTGCCATTTGATCTTACAATAACTAATGACCAAGAGAAGGGTCTTTGGCAGAGCACAGTGTTAAAGCTTCTCAGGAAAAGTGGGTTGTCCCAAAGAACTATAATTTTCAAAACTTATTTGTCTTTTACGCTACTCTGTAGCTACTGGATATTCTACCAATACGTTAAATGGTGGTGTCTCTAGACAAAAGCAAAAGAAGACAGCACAAAGTTACATAGTCTTATCTGAATCATCCAAACCTTTGAAGTGCAAAACCACATGAGAGCAGGAACAGGCTTTCTAAAGATGTTGTTTTCTTTTCACACTAGCAGGAGGGGTCTGGAAAAGCCTAAAACTAAAAGACATCTTTCACAGCTGAAGTCCCAATAGTTTTGCCCCAGAACCTGGAAATAACATCTGCCCCCCATCAATTTAAAAAAAAAAAAAAAAAAAAAAAAAAAAAAAACACAAAAAATTTTTTTCCNNNNAAAAAAAAAAAAAGTAAACCTCAGTAAGTTTTGACCTCTATTGCTTGTAACCTCTCATCTATCAAAATTTAAAAAAAGAAAAAAAAAAAGTGAAGAGCAAAGTAGAAATTCAAGACAATAATTAGTGAAAATATGTAACATTTTCTATTTTCTTTTTAAACTGGATATATTTCAGATATGTATTTTTCTTGCTTCCACAGAAGCAAGCTTGCATAGCTGCATAGATTTTTTTTTGCCTGCTTTTGTTTTGTGCCTAATGGCTGAGGAGAATAAATTGTTGCCACAAGAGTTCCATGTCATTATCAGAGCAGCCGGATGATGTGAAACAAACCATGCCAGAGAGCAATCTTTCCTTTTGCAAATACAAAACCTAAAAGCTTAGCAATAGCTGCATGGTCTGTACCTGCGTCAGAAATCAGATCTTCTCTTACTTACAGGGGGGCACCTGACTAACACCTGAAGAAGTCAGACCCCACTAACTTTCAGAATTGCAGATGAGTTGTGTCCTTGTGTGGGACAGTTTTGGCAAATCTCAGAAGCTACTCAGCATCTTTCAGAATCTATTGATCTAACTTAGACACCTCATGACTACAGTTTTGGAGCTCTCTCTTTGTCCTCACAGCTTTTTTCTAAAGAAATGAAAACTACACCCCTGTTTTATAGGCAGACACAGAGGCTCTGGATCTCAAAATGAGATGGTGTTGTTTACCACACCAGAAGTGAATTAGCTTCAGGTAAACTGTTCCTGATTTACTTTAAAACCTAGATATTGTAGTAATATATCTGCGTGAAATCTTCAGTGTATGTTGAATATATGAAGTGATGATCAGCTCCATAAAAAGTCAGACATTTGTTTGAATTGTTAGAGAGGAATTGGTCCCACTCAACATGACTTAGTGCCGGATAGCTGCATTTCATGTGAAGGTACCTTAGAGGGATTTTGTGAACTGCTCACAGTTGAGGTGACACATATTCCTGGTCTTTCAGCTAAGGCTCTGTTCCTGCAAGTCCCCAAAAGGTCACTGAGAGTGGTGTTGCAGGACTGCATAGATGCCAATCCAGTGACTATCCCTGTGCACATAACGCTGCCTGGTTCTTTTGTGTCACAGTCATACCAGATTTCAATATTGTAAGCAATACAAAATCAGTGCAGCTATAACATAGGTATTTTGCATTCACATTCTCGATGATTTATGTAGTCCTCAGGGAGCACGTCCCTCAGATAAACACGGAGCTAAATTTCAGTGGCAGAAATGAGCTCACAATTGATTAAATGCTACAAAAGTCTAAAAAAGCCAACCTGCAGGTTGTTTAATTCTTCCTCTCCCCCCCACCCCCCACGCCTTTTTTCAGATTCTTGGCTCAAATTATACCTCCAATGATGAGTAGGGCACAGGGGAGGGGAGACAAATACGTATGTTGTGGAATTTTTAAGGTAAGCGCACTTGTTATGGAAGTCATCATGAGAGAATATATATGCAAGCCAGAATATCATTTGCAGTCATTTATCAGAGCAATGCAGTATCTGACTCCATAGCCTCCTGCTTCACTTCTGCAAGGCTGCACAAACCTCGCTGGGGAAGATGGCAAGTCTGAAATCCCCATGTAAGCTGACAAGGGCTTGTTTGAATCCCTGGCGAGCCCTTGCTTGCAGCTGCAGTCATTACCTCTTCACTAGTGGGTTGTTGTCTTTTTTTTTTTCCTCTGCTGTTTACTAAAATGTAATTATCAAGCTATTAATTCTTTCCCTTTACCATTTATGATGCATTTGTGATAAAAGGTGAAAATTGGTTTTATTCTTTCTTGCATACCAATGAGGACGGGGAAAAGTATTATATGGTGCATGATAAACCAAATGCAGTTAGGGGTTTAAGAGGTAGTTAAGAATGAAGATTGCTTCAGTGTCTGCATTTAGGAGAAAATTACTAAGGTGTTTATCCCTAAGAGAGAAACCATTAGCATTAATATGAAAGAAAAAGACAGTTCTCTGAGTTAGGGAGTGTAGCACCGAGGCATTTTTACTGGCATTGTGGAGCACTGATACGGTGATTTCATCCATATTTTGGGGTGAATGAAGAGTAGATATATCCCAGGTGATGGACTGCATATTTTCATTACTGCAGATGACAAACCATCTTTGGAAGAGCGAGATTAATGAAGTTAACAAAAGCGCAGTTGCAGCAAAGTGGCAAATATATTATCACCTGAAGGCAGGAGGGCAATTAGAGTGGGAACATTGGGAACATCAGTGCAAAGAAGCTACTTCTGGAGGGAGGGTCTGAGTGCCAGTGCAGGTTATTTAGTAGTTCCTTAGTGAGAAAGAAGGGTCACTGTATGATGCTGTTTTGGTTTGGGGTTTTTTGTTTGTTTGTTTGTTTGTTTGTTTGTTTTTTAAGTCCTGAGTTATTTTATTGCAAGTTATTCTCACTTATCTTTTTTTTCTTATTTATTTTTCTTTACTTTTTTTTTTTTTTCCTCCTACCAGGCTGATGTGGTTCAATCTTACTTTGTAAGGCAGCCATGAAGCAGAACAGTATGTGAATACATAACAGCAAGTGCATACAAAATGTTCTGGTGTTATCAAGTGGGGCAGTGCAATAGGGGTCCATGAGCATCCAGGGTGTGAAGGGACATCTACACCTGCCTTTCATGAGACTTAATCCTGCATGGTCTGTGACTGTGAGCAATACCAGATATCATAGGAAGAAGTATCATAGCTGAAAAGGGTAACGTGAATCTTTAAGCTCACATGTGGGAAAAGACATGAGTTCACAAATGATGAAAACAGATTGTGTCCCACAGTAATTTAAAGAAATAAGTAATCAAACTACCCTCACAAACCGGTGATTTTCTGAAAGGGTGAAAATTTAGACATACCAATTCAAAGTCTCAGACTCATCTGAATGAAGATATGAATTAACCTGATATAGTAACTCAGATTAAGAAATTAATGTCTTTATTTTTAATTAATTAATTCTTTCTATTCAGGACTTTGGAGGTTCATAAAGTCCGTCTGGTAGTCAGAGATTAAAGATGCATTAACCGATGTGAAAGAACCCATCTCTGTTCATGCAAATACATCCTGAACTGAAGTCTGATGTAATACCAGCTCCTGTCTGGGACTGAAGACTTGTTTCTAGAGGGAACAGGTTGATGCTAAAGAACATAAGTGTAGAGTAAGGGTAGAACAGGGAAACTATTTTAGGAAGTTTTCAGACAAAATTTTGCAAATGTTAGGGATGTAAGACTATGCTTGCATTTCACATTCAGTGCAAATCTAATCATGTTTCTTAAGTTGTCAACCATCCATCACTGAGCTTGGACCATCTTCTTGGTCACCAGCTACCTGGGTGAGTTAATCTCCTCCGTTTCCAGAGTGTAAATTGACCCCTAGAAGACCCTGGAAATTAGCAGCTAAGGAGTAATGCTGCTGTTTGTCACAAAACTGAAAATTATATCTGTGTCTTCCAGCAAAGATCACCTGTCATGAATATTCTCCTTCTTCCTCTCTGTTTCTCTTTTCAGGTAAACAAATTAGTTTAAACAGGGAAAGGAGTGACCAGATAAGTAGGCACTGATTTCAACAGTGTTGGTATTGTTGTTGCCGGTTCTCTTCTAAATTGTGGATTAATTTTGGTATCTGTCTCACCTTTTTACTTGTACATTCCCAGAGTTAAGAAAAAACTACTGATTTTATACAATGTGGAGTTCATAATATTGCCTTGGAAGGCTGTCAGAATAAGTTCAGAAAGACATTAGTCTACTAGGAACATGGAGTGCATCTTTTATGTTATCTTTATACTGCTCCCATCATCAGTGATGCACATTTTGTCCCCAGTACAAATTCACAGAAGGAAAGGGATATTGCTGTTTTATAACAGAAGCAAGGATTCCTTCCTGTAATTATAAGGCATGTGACACTGACTGATCATTAATCAAGGGACTGATTATAATAATAATCCACTTCCTCTGCAGGCTTATGGGCTAATTCTCATTTATATTAATCCCATTTTGAACTGCTCCTGGATCATGACTAGAGGATGCAAAAAGGGTTGTGAGAGAGGGATTTGATACACAACCAGAACGGTATAGAGACAATGCAGAGAAGAATCAATCCCTATCCTCCAGCATTTAAGTCAGAGCCCTTACATTTTCTTTGGTCTGTGTCTGAGCTGTTATTCAACTCCCCTCCTTCCTCCCAGTGATGTGGCAGATGGTTTAGGCTGGCACAGGTGGCTGAGTACCACCTGCTGCAAACTTTTCTGTTATCTTTTGCTGTGTAACTCCTTTTGTTGTTGCTGTTTGCAAAGGATGACTGGAAATAGGAGGGAAGCGAGGGGACAGTGTGAAGTGATGCTGTTATTGTTCAGTGCTTTCTTGTTTTCTGTTTTGTCACTGCTGGGATGTGCTGAAATCCTGTGAGCAAAGGCAGCAAGTTTGGAACTTTGACTTCTGTGATGGAAAAACATTATCTGTTTATTATCTCCAAGTGGAACTTAACCCATGCTGGGGGATAGCATTTTCAACTCCTGAGTGTTGTGAAGGGAAAAATCCTCTATTTGCTTTAGGGACTAGATGTTACTTCCTCTTGATCATTCAAACTACCCTGGAAATAAAACAGCCTTCTAGAAACTACATGAAAAATTGAAAAATTGAAAAATTGAGGACAAACTTTCTCAAAACAAATCATACAAAAATACATGAAGGATATGACTGGACAGGGGCTGTGGCTGATATTGTAGACCTCAGAGGCTGGGATTGGTATTTAGTCTCCACTGAGGTAGTGAGAGAGGTAAAAAAGAATATCTGATATCTTAAACACTTCAGGATGGGTTGAATTACTCTCTGGAGCTGATCGTCTCTCTCTCCTGACTGTAGAGAGAAACTTGAAGACTAATATAGAATAGGCAACAGAAACGAGATGAGACAAGTTCCATCCTTTGCATCTAGATTAGTAGCTGTATTATGGTGGTTATGAGATATAATATCCATCAACTTCTTATCTGGATTCTTTCTTATTTGAAATGCAGCTGCTGCAGGTTTCTTGCTGCTTGCTTTTACAAATAAACTTTTAAAAGCTACTTGCTTTTACCTCTCCCCTAAAAAAACTCCAAAAACCCTTAACAAACAAACAAATGAAAGACTGAAAAACTAGTGAAAACCAAGTAATTATCACAGCACTTCTCATCAGTGCACTTTGCTTAGGTAAATCTCTTTCAGGAGGTAAAAAAATAGAAATAAAAAGCATGCTTTATGACAAGCAGTGCTAGGTGAATGATACGTAATCCCAGTGAAGTCAACTGTGATGTTTATGTGTGTAAGAAAATCTGTTAACAGAGAGATATGGGAGGCATTGGCTTTGGCTATTAAAAAAAAAAAAAAAAAAAAAAGCTGCT
>VXBL01003972.1:38421-52161 GCA_013400195.1 Aramus guarauna
GTAGCCAAAAATTCTGATTCTTTTTTTTTTTTTTTTAAGTGATCAATGTATTTTCACATATTTCTTTTATGTTGTATGGTCTTTACTTTTGATTTTCTCACTCACTATTTGAAAGATTTTTTTTACCCCACCGAGTTTCCTGTGTCATTTTTGTTCATTTCATCCTTGTTTGTTCATTGTCATAGATGAACAACATCCTGCCTGTTTCCAAGATTATACCCCCTCCTCCTCCAGTGTTCACTAGAATTGTAAAAAAACCCTTCATAATAAGAATGACCCCTGTGGTAATCAGGGAGACAGCTTTGATTAAGAACATCTGTTAGCAGATTCCCGGTTCTAAAGTCAAGCAGAACACAAGATGAGAAGATATAGAAAGTGGCATTTCTCAAACTGTGAGGCTGGCCTCCCTGGGGAGACTCTGACCTCTTCCAGAGATACAAGCCAAGATCATAAAAAAAGAACAGACATCAAAATGCGTGGAGTGTGTGTGTAGTTTGAAAAACATGACACTTTTGTTTCTGAGGTGCTGCATCTTTAAATTTCTAAGCACTACACTTCTGAGGAGTGTGGAGAAGGACTGTACTTCTAAGCATTACACTGTGTTTCCTCCTCAAATACATCACCACACAATGAAGAAGAAGGGACACACACGGTGACCTGCTGTTTGTTGCCTGTCTCCTTTTTTGGTGGATGGTTTTTGGTTTGGTTTTTTTTTGTTGTTGTTGTTGTTCTTCTCTTCCCCCCCTTTTTCTCTTATCCTTTCCGAGCTGACAAGGCTATCTATCAGCAATGGTAACACAGGGATCCAAGAGAATTGGCTTCAGTTTCGAGTTCTGTTGGTGTAAAATGGTGATGTGGAAGAGGTTGCTTGTTAACAATTTTTATTCTGAGTTCGATGAAAGCTTTTGTAGCCCAGCACTCTTTCTCCAGCATTGTTCAGGAGGAAATACTTAGGAAACAGTAAATAACAAGGCTTAGCTTCAGTCAACTTTATGATATGTCTTCCTTGATTATTTCAGTCAGCAAGGTAGCGCTGTCCTGAGATGAACAATAGATCCAGACTGTTAGCAACCCATAAATTAATCCTTCATAAAGTTCTGTGTGTGTAAGGGTAGTCTATCTGACTTTGTTGCTTGATGCTTCTGTTTACTTTTCTGGAGACATTAAGTTACTGGCGTTATTTGGAAAGGATTCTAATCTCTAATGACAAAAAGAAAACATACAAGTCCTATTTATATTTATAGAAAACCATATGAATTTTAAAACTAATTAAAAATATTGCTCTTCATGAAAAGCTTTCTCTTGCTTGTTACGAAAAATGCCATAAAATAGTATAAATCAAGATGACAGAAATCAAAGGATAAGTATTTTCTTCTTTGCTAAATTGTTCTCTAAATGATAATAGAAAAAGCAGGCATTTGCAGAAGGATGAAATGTGGACACAGAGTCAGTATCCCAAGGAGCAGTATGGATGTATTTCTGAGGCATGAGCAGATCGGTTTATGCAAGCCAAAGTGTTTCTGGAGTTGAAACTTTTGAGAGATGTATAATGCAACAAGATAGGTTTCTACAGCTACATTGACAACCAAACAAAGAGCAAGAAAAACGAGAGGCTGCTACTGAAATGAGCGAGTGGCCTAATGATGAGGAACACCGAACGGACTAACACACTTAGGACTTTCTCTATCCCAACCTTTATGGACAAGGTGTGGTCTTATGCTTCCAAGGTCTCCTCACAGGAAAGTTTGAGGAACCTCCACTGCCCTTCGCAGAGGGGGATTGACAATGGACAAGTTAGTTAAGCTGGGTGTACAACAGGATGGGATGCACCTGAGCATGTTGAGGGAGCTGCTGTATGTCATTCTGAGGCCATTCTGTCATCTTCGAAAAATTATGTGAGATGCCTGATAAAAGGCAAATGTGACATCTATTTAGGAGCAACTTAATCACGGAGAGATTTTCTTGCTAACTTTCTTCAACAACAGGTAGATATATATAACCATATGAGGATTAGTATCAGGTTTCTTTCTACATTCAATTATAATGGAAAAAGAAAAAGAAAAAGTTATGCTGCCTTCCTTCAACTTTTAGAAAAGTTTTATTTTGTTTTATCCTGATTAGATGCTGGTTCTCAAGTATAATATCTCTCCCAAGAAGATTTTGTTTCAAAAGATATCTTACCACACTTTTCTGTAGTCTTAGTCATAACACACAAGAGAGTATTAGAGACTGATGTCAAGCTGCAGAGTGCTATAAGCATGACAAATCTTCACTTTAATTCTCAGAATTGATTTCCTTTTGAGGAGGTGTGATTTCCTTCTGTCTCTTCCCTTTGGCATTTGCTGACTTCGGAATGTTCCATATTTTCCCCTTATTGAGTAACAAATGGCATTTAGTACTATTCCTGAATAATTTTTTTAAAAGCCACTTTTACAGCAGGAAACAATTAAAGATATTATTGTGCCAGCTGCACAGATACACTGTTGCTTATTTTATAAAAGAACCAGGCAAAATATAAAAATAAAACCACTGAAAAAACTGTAAAACATTTGTGTCTATTTTCATGTACCCCTGAGCATGCACAAAACCCAGGTGATCTTGGATTTTGGTTCTTCTTACTTAGAGATACATGTAAATTGTGAAATCTGGAATAACACCTGAACTAAAAAATGGACAAAGAGAATTAATTACATCTTAGTCCTTTGCCTTGTGTATATAATATGCATAGATTATTACTAGAGTTATAGTATGTTTATTGGAAATTGCATTTATTCTTTTTCTTAGTATATATTAATATTTTGGGGTTCTTGGTGAACAAAGAAAAAAACCCCACCACTTTTCTGAAATGCAAGAAAAGGATTATTTATGTTTGACCTTGGAGTCCTTGACTCTGTAATGAACAATCATGCCAAGGGGAAAAAGCTGAGAAGTGAAAATCTATGTGAAAAAAATAAGAATTGAAATGACTAACTGACTTAATAACAGAAAGCCAACTGGATGTCCCCAATCCAGTTTGCATAGAATAATTAATGCCTCTGAAAATGGATCACTGCAAACATGACACTAAAGTATTTTGGCTGTTTAGTCTAATACATCAGCAGCAATAACATCATAACAAAAATTGCAGAAGTAGATTCATTCATATCCTTAAAATTGTAATTATGCCCAGGCATGAACCAGAATGTGTAGGTAAATGACTCTGACTCAAGAACGGTAGTGCCCAAAAGCTGAGCAATTTGTTCCTTTGGAATGATTCAGTGTATAAAATTAGAAACCCAGAGTCTCCTGGCATCAAGGACAGACATTAAGAATTCCTGGGGAGTGATCCTGGGAGTCCTCTGTGCTGCAGAAAGTCACTTACTGTGAGTAACTTAAACTGGGATATATGCCCTAATTCCTTCTTAATTTGCCATAAATGGCTATAAATGAGCATACGAAGTCCTGAGCACTTCCTAGAGGTGGATCAACTCACTAATCAGAGCTCATTCTTTGTAAAAGGCTGTGCAGAATAATCATACAGTGTTACAGTAGTTGATTTTTGAAATCTCAACTCAGGAAGACAGGTCATCTGGGCTGGGATTTAGGTTCCATACCAAAACCTCTACTTCTAGATGTCTACATGGGAGCTAGCAGCTCCACTCAGTCATATTAATGTTCAGCTCACTCTAAAACCAACAATAAATAAACCAAAAATAAATAATTAGATAACTGAAGAGATAACTTTTTCATTAGCAGAAGTAATCTGTAGTCCATTAATTGCATTAACTAGTTTACCATTATCTGTGATAGGAGCTTAGATAGCCTTCAGATACACATAGATAGCTAAATGCAGGAGCCATAATCCACAAATTTAGCTCCATATAAGTTTTCCATTGCCTGCTCAGCTCGAAGCATTCCTGGCCTTGTTCAGCTCCTCCTACAAAGGTGACTACCCTAATAATCATGGTGCAGAACAGTTCTAGGTGATTGATCCAAAGAGAAGAAAATTGGGGTCACAGGGGAGTGCAGAGACACCCTTGTTCTGGCAGGAAAGCCTGGGATCTGAAGGTCAGTAAGGACTGGGAGTATGTCTCTGTATTTAGTCAGTAACGCTCCCTGCCCAAACTTGGAGATCTTGGGTATGGTCTTGCATCGCTTATTAATCCAGTGGCTATCTAATGTAGATGGCANGTCTCACCTGAACCAGCAGAGTATAGAATCCTTTTTGTTTGATGTCTTTGTTTCTCCTCACTGCTGCCCTACTTCTTACACATCCAGTTTCAAGAGGATAGGATAGAATATGGCCTGATCCACTCTATGCTGTAGCTCAGTAGTTAATAAACTCTCCTGGGATGCCAGTGGTGATAGTTTAGAGATTTTGAAATTCTGAGTAAGTCCCAAAGCAGAATCCTACCCTTAAATTGCCTATTAGTCTGCTATTTTGGAGCTTAGTCTATGAACTTTTTCCTGTAGCAGGTGAAATATTTTGAATGATATATAAGAAAGCCCTTGGGTAAAAGATACATCATGAATAAATGATAATGGTCAACACGAAAGTCTATTCACAGGAAGTATTATCAATCAACATGAGTGACTATTGAGAGAGATTTAAGGCTAGGACTTTTAAAAGAGCATAAGCAATCCATTTCCCTTCAAATTCCAGCAACAACTGAGGATATATATGTAACCTAAACTGTTTTAAAAATCCTAGCCTAAATTATTAACAGAGTAAAAAATACAGGACATGATATTGCATCCTGCTGCTCACAGAAATGGTCCAATATTGATACGTGTATTCCTAGCTTTATCAGACCTTCCTGCATCTTAATATCTCTGGAGAACTGATTCTGTCAGGAGGATTCTGATCCTGACCGACTGTTGCCATGGTATTGGGTTATTCTGGGCTATGATCAAGAAAAGCAAACAAACTTGAAAAAGAAACTGGCTTTAAAACATATTCTCAAGCCACAGTGCATGAGACTAGTTTTTGAAAACTAAATCTTGATTTTTGTACAATGTGGCACATGTTAAATACTTTTAAAAATGATACCCATAACTAGAAGTGTTGCTGCAACAATAAATACATACATAAATAGAGGAAAATTCAGGAGGAGAAAATTGGGCCAATTCTCACACTATTTTGAATGTTCATTTTCATGCAATGGTGGTATCCCCCCCTGAACTGAAATCCCCAGCTTCTCTGAGAGCATTTGAAAGAGCAAAACTTTTTGCAGATTATATTCCTGGTTTACTAGTGGGAGTCAATGAATGTCTTTTTGATATTACTGAGCTTTTGATTTGAGTGCATAATAAGGAGTTTGTACCTGTCTCCCATCCGTAGATAGTAATATAGCTTTTCTTTTACACCTGTTAGTATTCATTCAATTGCAAGTCATCTATTGAAAGTGCTGCAGAAGGTTCTAGAAATACATGAGACAGTACTTTCTGTATACAGACACTGGCATAATAAGTTCATATTCTTAGAGGACAGAATTCCCTTCATGGGAAGATGAAAAAAAACCCACAAAACTGTCCTAAGAGAAATCCTGGTGGTGTATTATCCAGGATGATGACCCCAAAGGGACGCACAAGTTTCAGCAAGCTGTGTGTAAAACAGTAAAACAAGGAATGAGAAATTATGTAGGGAATGTGGGGAAGTTTTCAGCAAGTTCGTTATTTACAGGTGGATAATTTTGTTTTCCAAATTACTGAGCATGTTCTTCCTATTCCACAGGCAGAATTCACAGCCATGAGGGACCAATACATGCGAGGCGGAGAAGGCTTCATTATCTGCTATTCCATCACAGACCGCCAATCATTTCAAGAAGCCGCTGAGTTTAAGGAACTCATTTATCGTGTCCGGCACACCTATGACATCCCCTTGGTGTTGGTGGGAAACAAAATAGATCTTGAAGAATTCAGACAGGTAAGCAACTTCACTGCTGTTTTTGCTTGGTTTTCCATGGCTACCTCAGGGATTTCTGTAACATATGTTGTACAGTACTACTGAGAATTATTAGTACAAGATGAGGTTTAATCAAAGAACAACGCACTAGGATTGGTAATAAATTAAAGATTTAGTAGTACTTTTCATTCATATGTTATAGATCTTAAAGTAGTCTTGGCCAATCATATCCAAAAGTTCTTCATTTTTACTTGAAAAGGAATCCAACTATTTTCACTGGAAGTTTTATATATGTTCCACATGGAAATAGATTCAGTGAAGATCTTCATGGCAAAAAACCTGTTTTCTTTGGAAGTTACCAACCATTAAATACAGAATTTTTTTTTCATAAATGTACTAGATTAATTAAAGATTTCTCAAAGTGAGACTGAAAAAAATTCTAGTTAAAATAGATAAATGCATATAAGATTATCTTCGCTTGAAAAGCCAATGATTGTGTTATTAGAGCATTCAGGTAAGATGAGGACAAACAAGACTCGAATTCACTTTGATTTGTATACAAGATTTGAGCCACCCACCCAAAACAATAGATTTCTTTGCTTATGAGGGCATTGACTGTGTCTCTCACAGTCTTTGGTAATCTTTGCCCACTCTTTTACTTCCTCTCTGATTCTTCCTTTCTGTTTGTGTTGATGTGTGTGTGTGCGCGGGAGTGAGTGAGAGAGAGACCATATTAGAAATGGCTTGATTGTGACCTGGTACTGAGAGGAAAATAACCTTAATCTTAAGCAGAAACTTCAAAAAGAGGAAAAAAAAAATACCAACAAAAAAATAATTTCCTATGTGGAAATCTTAAGAGGCTCCACATACACACTACAATTGCTTTCAAATGACTGACTTCTTTGCAGACATATGTAACATTTAAATAAAATGGTGTTTTTTCAGTTCATTAGCATCTGAGCTCCCATGATCCTGTCTACTCTTTTCCACTTATCCTGTCACTCTTGTCCCCATTTCTTTGTCTTCTTTCTTCTACCTGAAGTAAATTCAAGGCAGTGTTAAGGCTGAAATTAGTCCTGAAGATCTAATGATGCACAGTTAAAACTTCACATCTGTTTCCAGATCATTGACTTTCTCCCTAAATCAGACTGTCACCTTAATGGTGACGATCCAGGTGCAGTTTAACACGCAGCTTGAGGCTTCAAACAACAGAGCCATGTGCAACATGCAGTACAATCTGTGCAGCTTCTGGGGTACTTGTACATAGATGGGGAAGGGATGTGGAGTCAGTTGTTCTGCTGAGAGAACAGGACATGGGATCTGATCCCAGTAGAAATGGGACATGATTGATTACCTTCACTTACCTATAGATGAGGTTTTCAGGAATACTCTGTTCACTAAGTGATTTGAAGATGTCCTCCCAGAGGTATTTGGTACTACCTCTTTCTGATCTTATGTTTTGTTGGGATTTTATATTTTAATCATAAAAATATATGCCTGATGGAAATGTTTTACATGCTCCTTGATGATCTTGTCTGGTCTCCCAAACAAGAAGAGTAATGTGCATGAATGTCTGAATTGGATATCACAAACAGCACTCAAGAATAAAGGGCATGGGGAAGCTCCTGGAAATGATATTAGAAATTATGTCTTTGAGATGAGACAGACACACCAAAAACTATTATACGAGATTGTTACTGTACTGAAGATCCTACCTGAATGTGTATCAAAGCAATTCCAAATTGTGGTCCTTGTGGGGTTGTTTGTTTGTTTGTTTGTTTGTTTGTTTTTAAATCTTTCAATAAGCCAGGATTTTGTTCTTCAGAATCTTTTCCTCCATAAGCCCTCTACAACTGTCGACAAGTATGGCAGTCTCAGAAAGGTTTTCTCAAATGTTCTGCAAACCAGAGCCGTGCGACATCTTTACCTCAAAGACTACTCAGATAATGCAATGTGGATCTGCTCCTTTGAATAAAGCACTTGTATATGACTATGTCTACATAAGAAAGTAGTATGAACAAACAGGAGCAAAGCTGCACAATAAAACAGTTTATTGTGGTGTTCACATTTCAGGAATTTATTTTTCACTTTGGACTAGCTCTATTCCAGGGCAATTTTCTCCATGATCAGTCAGTGCTGAAGTATGGAAGTGCTCCTGGAGTATATCTTCACTTCAATTTCATCCATAGTTCAGGTCATGTTCTCAGACAGCACTCCACAATTCAAAGCAAAGCATGGTTAAGTGCAGGTTGATTAGGAGATACTACTCAGAGTGCCTCTCTGACCTAAACTAAAGCACTAGTGTGTGGGAGGTCATCTCTGTGTCCAGTTTTAAGTGCATGTTAATGGATTTCCGCAAATCATTATTTCAGAACCAGGATGAGAGGTTGTGTTGTATATTTAACAAACACTGAAATAGATTATATCTATGCTTACTTGTTAGGTTAAACAATATCTAAGTAACTTGATGAACTGTGGAAAGGTGGATTGAAAGGAATCTTTCCAAGGTCATGTACTGTAGTTACAGCTTCATTAAAAGCACTCGAATGGTCAAGAGTAGTAGCCAGCTAACTCTGGGGTGACAGACTGTAACGAGCTGACGAAGCACGGCATTAACGTATCACTGAACAAACACTGAGGTACACAAACATACTACATTCAAACACCTGAGAAACAGTGGGTGTCAGAATGCAACTAGCCAGATTGAAATTTGGCCAGGGCACCAGGGCTAATATTGTTACTTTGTTTAATGACATTTTTCTGTTATGGAATTCATTAAAGTTACTGTAATGTTATTCATAGTATTTGGAAACATAACATTAAGTTCAACATTACCGGGCATCATTTCCATTTAATGACAACTCCACAACAGTCAGACAGGCTGTAGTAGCTCAATCAGGCAAAGCTCTTGTTTGAAATGCGATCCCCTACACAATGCAATTAATGATGTATGTTGCTTGCCTCAAATCTATCAACAGAACTACAAGAATAAAACTAATCTGCAATTAAAATTTTGTGTTAGGAGAAACACTACTGAAAAACAAAACCAACCATCTCATTATTTTTACACAATGTTTTTATTTTCTGATGGCTTCAGTGAAATTATTGTTAAGTATGCCTGCCATTTTTAATGTTTTAAATGGGTTTGTCTGTACTCCTTCTTAAAACAAGTTTTAATTACATGCATCAGCCTAAAGAATAAACACTTTCCATTTTCTCTAGAACAGTGTGGGAGAACAACTGTGTAAAAACTGTGGGGAAAAATATAATTACTCATTATCAACTCATGTTGATGTCCATTGCGTCCAAGGTTACAAGGAATGTCACACTTCATTCAGCCCTTGGCCTTTCTGGGAAGCCTCTCATCAAAGTTGTTAGTTTGGGTAGTATAGTCTTGGCCCTGAAAAGAAGTACACAGTTGTTTTATTTGCTTCAAGCACAAATCTGAGCAGGAGCAGTGCTTTTGAAAACACTTCCTTTCTTCTCTCTCTCTCACCTCCCTCCTTCAGTAGGAAATATAAAATCAATATGAAACCTATCTTTAACATGGAGCAATATCTTAATTGGAGTGAAAGTTAATTACAGGGGTTACATTGTATTTTCTTTCTAAGGTTTTATTATACCATAAAATAACTCTCAAACCAAGATTACAGTGGCTCAATACATTCTCATGATCTGAAACAGCTGCCTGCAGAACATTCTCACTTCGATGAGGTTTTATTTGGAACTTGTTCAAGATGAGCTGACTGATTATCAGATACTGTGAACATCAACTTTTAGATCTCTCATTTTGACAGTTGCTCTATTTTCATGCTGGCTTCTAAAACATTGAAATATCTGTTGAGTCTGAGACAGCTAATTTTTTTTTTTTTTTTAACTTGTTTTGTTTTGGTTTATTTTATAGGAACAACTGTTCAGTATACTTCAAACATTGTCAGTCTATACCTTCTGGTGCCTGACTGAGACACTGAAAATACTTATGGAATAAAACTTTATATTTTATTTTAATTTTCCAGTGCATGACTATAAAGATCTATTACTAGTTGCTCTCTTATTCATATTAGTCATGAAATTGCAGTAGTCTGAACTTCTTACTTTAGCATCAGGCTGAATTCTTTTGCTTTTTGGAATAAAAACTGGTCTCAAATTTGTAAATGTCCCTTACCATCAGCAGTTCCATTTTCTCTTAAAGACAGTTGGGTGGAGGAGTCTGTCTACTGGACTCTTGTTTCCCATTTATCAGTTCAGTGCCCTACACAAAGAATGAAAGATTTCATTGTTTCTTCTGAACTTTCTAACTGCCAGTCAAGAGAAATGTATTTTGGGGCTATTTACTGATAAAGACTAGTACATATTTAACATCAGACTAAATGAGTTGGTCAGATGATCTGTGAAATCCATGCAGAAAAAAAAGCAATTATCACATATCATAGAATCATATAATCATTTTGATTGGAAAAGACCTTTTTGATTGGAAAAGACCTTTTGATTGGAAAAGACCAACTAAACCATATTCCCTAAGCACCACATCTATGCATCTTTTAAATATCTCCAGGGAAGAAATGTATCATAAAACGGGATGAATCTGCCCATGAAGATATCTGTCTTTCTGTTGGCTGTAGAGGGATGCATGGTCAATTAGCTTCCTAGCCTTTATACAGCAATACTTGGGTGAGACGAAGACTAAATAAATTGTTTGTGACATTCTTTCATTTGAGAATGTAAACTTACTGATTCATTCTGTTGTTACTGTTGCTGCTGACTACAGACTAGACTTTTGAAGCGTGCTCAGCTTTCCTTTGGTGTGTGAATGAATAACATTTAATAAATAGTCATTCTTAGATGGTGCTCCCTACTAAAGATCTGTGTGAGATCATCTTACAATATCTCAGATGTGTTCAGGCAGATTTACCCGAAATAATGACTAAAAAAACATAGAGGTATCCTTAATGGAAACAAGCCAGAGGAGAATATGGCACAGAAGGGAAAATTCTTCAAAACTATGTGAATGTTGCCATTAATTTTTTGATTAATTTGTTCATGCATCTTGATGTCATCTTGGTTATTGACCATGGACATCCATGCAGTTCCGTTTTGCTACCATGATTGCTTGCTGAAAATGAATTAAGTTTGGGCAGAGCTGCCATTGTCACTTACATTCACTTGCCTACATATTTGCTTTCCCATGTGACGTCACATCATATTCTTCCTTTGCTCTTCAAGTTCTGAATAATGTAACCCATTTTTGATGTTTTGATGGAGCTATGACAGTTGTCTGAATATTTGGAACTAAAGCCACTGAAGTTGTCATGGTGTTTTATTATCTTAGAAATCTATGAAATCTTTGATAATCACTTTCTTACATTACTGAAATATGTATCTGGATTCTGTCATGTTCCTCTACACCTCTAATTTCTATTTAATTTAATTGATTTTGATTTTTCAACATTTCTTTCACACTGTTCACTGTCCTAAGAAGTCTTCTTTATATGGTTTAAATAAACTTTCATTTTTAGCACACCCCCTTCCCCCCCCCGCCCCCAAAAAAAATGTATGCTTTTCTATGCCAATGCAATTGAAGTCAATTTGGCAGTTGTAGATTCTTGGAAGGAAATTATATTATTATTAACTTAACTGTCTCTATAATATCTTCATTTATACATAGTTTACCTCTTTGTAATTATAATGCTTTTATATTCCCTCCCCCAAAAAACCCCAAACCCCAAAACAAACAAACAAACAAACAAACCACACAAAACCCCAAAAAAAACAAACAAAAACCCCACCCAACTCACAGCCTCTTATTACCCAGGTTGCAGTAAATGCAATCAGACATACAGACAATTTTAATGAAACTGTTGGCTCATTTCTCGATTCAGAATTGTGTTAACCTCCAGTGAACCATTCAGTAAGCCTTGTAATCCCTTCAACACAGAGCAGAAGACATTTGAAGGGGACTAAGATGCAGATAATAAGTTGCTCTATAAGAGAAGAAACAACAGTGAAACAATAGCTAAATTGCAGATAAAAAACTTCTAATAGCAGAAAACCTGGATATGTAGAGATAAAAATAGAGGTAACTAATTGCTTGTAGCCAGAGCAGGACAACACAGGACATGTAGCAATGGGTATACACTAGGGATGGTGCTGCAAGGTCACATCATAGCTAGGGACATTAAACGGCAACACACTTTATATTGTTCAGAAAGGCTCCCAGTATTTGTTACTTCTCCCTGCCTTACTGTCACATTCCACCTCAGAGATTTTGTCCTCCCCATGTACCAAATCCTGACTTGGTGTGGCCATGCTTGGCTCCAACAGGAGAACACCTCAGAGGAGAGGTGTGAAGCTATAGAGATACTCTCTCACCTCTTGTCTTGATCAAGATTGCTACTCAAGGTAAACTTGGACTGTGAGATTTGTCTGTTTGGTCTGTAAATTGGGAGATTAGCTGTTGTAAATATATTAACGCACTTTTCATTTGGCAACCATGCCAGCAGGATCTTTTTTCTTCACTAAAGCAAGGAAGTGCTGTTAGAAAACTACCCACACAAGCCTATTGCAAAATGGGCTTGAGTACGCTTGTTTCTGAGTAAGTTCAGGATGCTGTTGCACTCCTCAGAATGTCTCAGACGGACGCTCGTTGGTTACACAGTGCCCACACAAAGAGGTACAGCTTGCAAAGAAAACCACAGTGGTATCTTTTGTTGGGTGACTAGGGTTTAGTCAGTAATCTGTACAGATTCCTGTGCTGGGAAGCAAAATCTGTGAGGAAGCTAATTATCCCTGAAGGAATTCCATAGTTCATTTTTTGCCAGCAGAGAAAGGCACAAGGAAGGAGCTGCGTGTAACTCTCACTTCAGTCCCTGCCCTGCTCCAGGGGCAGGGCTCCAAAACTCTGGTTGCAAAATTCAGATTTATTCATTTTCAGTTTAATTGGTGGAATCTTCATTGTCCTGTCTGTGAATCTTCCATTCGCACACTGTGCACAAGCCAGGCATCAACCTGTTCTTAATGCAGAACGGGGACAAGCATGAACATACCTCATCAGGCAGCGCTAATTGGGGCACAGTTTTGCCTCTCCACCATCCATGCCTGAAGCAATATGACCTGCCATCTCTCAAGATTTATCCTCTCATTTTCTCCACATAGGCACATATATGTGAAAGCGCATGACATGCAATGGGAAGGTATCTTTTTATATATATGCTGCTATTTTTACATCGGCAAAATCGAAATTTCAGACTAACTCATATATTATTTACTACAGTTCCAGTTCAGGAAACTATTTAAGCGTATGCTTAATTAGAGTGGAACTAATGCATGCTCTTCATGTTAATCTGCACTTGAGCGAAGGTGCTCTCCTGAAAGTGAAACCATAATGAGCAACTTCATAAAAAAGAAAGACCCTTGGCAAAGTAGCAGATTAATATAGGAGGCAACATTTACTGAGTGCGTTGTTTTTATAAAAATTTGAATTGCCGGTAGCAAGGATAGGTTCCTGTGTGTTTTTGCAGTAGGAAAGAAGAAATTTTTCCAGAATTTAATTACATCTCATCATGGTGTCACAAATAATAAGAACATGACCTAGCATTTAAAGAAAAGAAGATTAATCAGTTTAATCATCTTTGGTGTTTGAAGATTTGCTTAATGACTCACTTATTTTTCCTTCCCCCCCCCCCNCCCCCTTTTTTTTCCCCCCCCCCCCCCCCCCCACCCCGGCCCGATGAATTAGGAAGTTAGGAGGTTTGTTTTTATCCAGATCTAACAACTTGTCTAAGAATAGCAGCATGTTACCTTCACACACTGTGTCATTGTTTAATCTGTGCAGTCATGACAAACCAAAAAAAAAAAAA
>VXBL01003972.1:52641-65776 GCA_013400195.1 Aramus guarauna
CCCAGACCCAGTCTGGAAGTCAGAGTATGGTATGTTGTTTATTTGAAATTAATTGATATTGGAGTTGGTACACTTTAATATCTTCATCTACCTTGTCCTGATGGGTGTTATTTCAAAAAGCAAAAAGGATGGGCATTCCTGCTGTAATTGCTGCGTTTATTTCCTCTGTTGGTCAGGGAATGTTATTTCCCTCTGTTTCCATCTATGTCATTTTTACCACCTACTGCAATCAAAAAAGATTAATAAGTAGAAAAATAATATGTCTTGTCAATTTTTTAAAATTATCTGGTGAAAGAGCTGACACAAATTTGCAGGGTTTTGTATGTGCTTCTGTGTGTCTGCATGTTTTAACATTGCAATCTAACACCAACAATGTTCTCAGTATAGGATATTCATCAGCACCACAGGCCACCCCTTGGGTATTCCTGTCATATATAGTTAGTCACTGAAATTTTGAAATTGCTTTACATCTCCTGTGAGGTGGTGGGGAAGGCAGTGCCTTTACATTTAATGATATTTGTCATTACCGAAACTATGAGACAATTCTTCCATTCTTTTCCAGCTATGAGTCATATAATCTCTTCTCTCCTTATTATTAAAAAATAAAATTTGTTATTGAGTCTCCATTCATTTCCACAGGTCATGATTTCCTGGATTTTTAAACTTGAGGAATGCATGAGATAGATATATTTTGGGGTTTTTTTGCCCCACTCTTAAATTTGAGTGATACTACCCCAGACATGCTTAGTCCTAGCCCACTGAAACTACAGACCAAACCTACTAATTTTCTTATCATTGTGTCAAATCTTCGCAGCAATTGCTTCAAACCCCACATGAGTTATCGCCACAGAGTTCTGCTCTATTTTGCATTGAAGTCGAACAAGGTTTCTGCTAACTGCAGGCCATCAGGCATTATCTGGGCATTTTCACTTAACGATTCTGAACTGATGCAGGAATGTGGGCTTCAGGTGGCGTTCTCAATCTCTTTGCTCTCTTTCTTAGCATATCAGATGAAGAAAATTGTGCTGACTTTCTCTATTTCATTAAAAATAGGTATTTTGTTAATAGGCTTGTTATAGGATATTTGGTTCAGGTTGGGAAGGCATTTCAGATGTCTGTGTGTTTGGTGGAATCAGAAGAGAAAGTGGAAGAGCAGGAGGTTGGAAGAGGGAGTAGAGAAAATGATCAATGCACTGTACATTGAGTATTCATCAGACCTAACGCCATCTGACTTGATTTGGGCTACAGATCTGTGTAGCTACTTTCTGGGTGCACTCCAGTGAAAAAAATGTTGTTTATGGAGATGTTGTGTTTCCTTTTAATCCCGTTTTCTTTCCCATCTGAAGTGAATGAGCTGATTTCACTGATGATTGCCTATGACAAAATGATTCTATGACTAGTTATACCAGTTAACCTTTTCAGGATTATAATGCTCACAAAACCTAAAGGGACTTAGAACTTGAGAATAGTTTAATTTCATTGTGAGGATCTGTGATTGTGATAATCCCTGAGAGCTGTCAGGAAAAAAAAAAAAAAAAAGAAAAAAAAAAAAAAAAAAAAAAAGGGAGGGTAAAAAAAAAAAAAAAGGGGCNTAGGAGAGTTATAGAGATAATAGATGGGTCAGCAATGCTTTGTGATCCCTGGGACTGAAGCCTTTGGGAAATACCAGGCAGGATTTCAGACGTGGTGGTGGCCTCCGAATAGTTGCTGTATAAGAGTTTAAAAGTATTTAATATTATCATACTTCTGAATATAAACAGAATTTCACTTCTATATCTGATGTCTTTGCTCTTGCTCGGGTTTTGTGTATCATTTGATAAATGCTTGAGCCTGTGAGGAGGAAGAAGTGGAAGGTGAGGAGGGCTCAAAGGTCTCAGTTCATTAATTACTGGTTTTCCTTGCCGAAAAAAATATGCTTCAGTCCTTTGTGTTTATTGGGAGGGAAATGGTACCAGATAATTTTGTGTAAGGATAATTCCTATATGAAAAGTGTCCATATAACATCAAAAATCCAGGGAAGTCAGTATATTTTTTCCTTCAGACTCTGTGGAATCTGGAATATGAAGACATGGCTAGATGGGACAATGGTAAAAGTGCCCTTGTACTCACTTCTGAAAATCTTTCCTGGGATTCTGAGTAACAGTGAAAAATTTAAAGGTAATGACAACTGAATTTTCATCTATGCCTATGCTCTGCCTGTCTGAAGTGCAATTACTTTTTCAGAATGTGCTGGAGAAACTCCCACTATTTGTACCCGTGTTCTGTGGACAGAAAGAGTGCTTCATTCTCCAGGGCTGTCAACCTGGCACCATCTATGTCATTTAAATTTAACACAAAAAATCAAAAATACCGCTTTTACTAATTTTGAAACCATAGCACACATAAAAATAATTTTATATTTGTCCTGATTGCCTGGCATTTTCAATATGGAATATCCGTAAAAGAGAAATTGCTTTTTATGGAGCACAGGTAAAAAGACCCTAAGGGAATGAGAAGATAATTAATAAAAAAAATCATAAAATACTATAGAATATTTCTGATAGGATTTTTTTTTTTTTATTCCCCTTGTGCACTTAAGTTAAAGGCTTATTGTTATGCCAAACTTACACAGTAGTATAGAAGTTTTCTTTATTTTTTTAATTAGCAAATTAACCTTGTGACTAGAAAGTCTGCTGTTCCTTGGAAATGTGTTTCATTAAAGCAAATAGGGTTGGAATGGCTATTTTTCTTTAAAAAGTAAAACCAGAAAGAAGCAGCAGAAAGCTTCATAATATTGAATTCTCTGGCAGAAAATAGTTGTGTGAAAAATCCAGTGACATTTAGAGAGAAAATTAATACAACGTAGTAATAAAAAAGAAATCCCATGCTACCTGAAATTAAGTAGTAAGATGTTACTCCGAAACTCCATAATACCATTATCCATTAAAATGTATTAAGCCTTCTGTTTCTTCAGTGTATGGTTTTGTCTAGATAGTGATTGCAAATAGATGGATAATTTAGGTTACCTCAATTTTTCTATATTGATGAGAGTATCAACAGTGTCTATATCATATCTCTTTTCCCCATTTGTGATTCTCATTGAAATTCTCTCTAAGGCCTGAATAAAGTCAGCAATGTTCTGTCGTTACCTGCCTCCATATCTGTGGTTTTATCTTGATAAATAATGTACTTAAATGAAAGGATTTTGTGAAATTTGTGTTCTGAACAATCACAGGAAAGGGTGAGAAAGCTGAGGTGACTACATTGAAAAATGGGATTATGACATTAAGTTGAGTTCATTATTTATATCAGAATAAGAGTGATCATTAAAGAAGATCTTCAGTCTGAACATAAGCTTCCCAAAATTGAGAACTGTGACTTCAGGTATATGGGTTTCTTTAGTAGGCTGTCTAAATTCAGTGCTTGGGTAGCTTATAAAAATGCTAGAAATGAGAGGCTTTAGAACTAACTGATAATAGGAATGGTAACAAATCATCAGGAACAGATGGTATTCACCCAAGAGTTCTAAAAGAATTCAAGTATAAAGTTGCTGAACTATTAACTGCTTAAAATGGAATCAGCACCTGGGAAATGGGAGATGGCAAGTTCACAACAGTCCTGGGAGCTAGAGGCCAGAAAATCTGAGTTTTGCTGAGCAAATTGATAGCTAATATGAGAAAGAACAGAAATAACAAGCACATGAATAAATATATTTTTACAGACAAAATTCATCATGGTGTTCACAGAGATTACTCATGCCTAACAAGTCTTTAAGAATTCTCTGATTAAGTCAACAGACTTACAGGGAACAAGGTTTCATTTGTTATATTTTCCTTGAATTTCCAAAAAAAGTTTATCTGAATAACAAAAAACAAAATTCAAGGAAGATACATCACATGTTAATAAGTGTCAAAAGGATAAGAAGCAAAGGCAAGAATAGTCAACAATGAACAGATTGTCATTGTAACTCCATGTAGATATAGATATTCCTGTTTTAAATATATCCATTAGTAACTGAATAGTAAGATAAAACATTTTCAAAGATATTTAACTTTTTTGTAAATATGTAAATATTACATTTGACCATGATGAGGTCTCAGTAATTATTAATATATTAAAACCTGGTTGATAAGATGAAATTCAGTATTGAAGTTGGAAAGTAGTAAAGGGACAGCCATGACAATAAATACATGGCAAAGGTCTGTAAACAAAAAGTCACTTTAGAATTACTGTTGACTGATTTCTGTCACCTCAATGACCTGTATGAGAAGAAAAAAAAAAAACCAAAAAACCAACAACACAAAAAAACCAAACCCAAGCTGGAATATTAGCAAGGGAATAAAGAACAGAGCAGAACAAAGCAAATGCTACATGTCATTAAGCATTGCTTAAATATTGTGAGAAGTGGTAGTGTCCTCTTCTCCATTCTTCTCAAAAGTGATATAGTAAAATTTAAAAACATAAAAGCAGTAGGCAAAGATAATCAGGGGTACTAAACAGCTTCCATATGTGGCTATATCAAATAAATTTTGATGTTTCAGTCAGGAAACTGGGAGAATTTTGACATGGGGAGCAAATGTAATGGAAAAGATGAATAAATAAAGAATATTCATTGTTCTTCACAATACAAGAATTGTGAAGAATTAAATTATAATCTGATTAATCAGATTTATGGTAAACAAATGAAGACGCTTTCCTATACAGTGCATAACCAAACTATGGAACTCATTGCTGCAGGAATTATAAATGTAAAAAGATTTTTTGATGGATTTAGACAGCAATTCAACCAGCCATCCCAGGACTATTAAGGAAAGATATGACATTCGTAGTTTAGGAAGTGTCTGAGCCTTAGATTCACAGAAGCTGCAAGGATATAGTGGAAGAAGTATTCTATGTGCTAGGTCTATTTTCATGTCCTGTTCCTGAGCAAGTTGCTGCTATCGATGGTAGCGTGGGTTCTGTCATCAATTGTGGGCTGATTTATTTAGTGTTACCACTCTTCTGCTATAATATGTGTATAACAAATGAACTATGACAACCAATTTTGATAGGAGAAACACACAGAGGTCTCATGAAAACATTAATTTACATAAATATTTACTTTTACATACACTCATATATTATACATTAATGTGTACAGCAGTATTAACATAGTGTTAATATAATCACTGTACTCATACTATGATTATATGATTATTAATAATCATTGCTATTATATGATAATTACTGCTGGTTGGTACTTGGTTTCCACTGGGACTCTATTTTTTCTTCTTTGTTTCTTTTTCTAAGGTACTCTATTTTCCAAGCAAATGTTAGCTTGAAGCAGAATAACTGGATAAAGATGTTCAGTCTGCACTATAAAGCAGTCTAGAACAATGGTCCCAAGGGTCCTTTCTTTCCAAAGGCCTATGTATCTTTTAATATTGTTTTATTTTCTCCTGTGCGGGGATATTCTTAACAGCGGTCACACTCACTAGAATAGAGTCTGGAAAGGAAAATCAAAGAATCATCACATGCTGACAGCTAATTCAATTCAAACTAAACATTTCCAGAAATTTTTCTCACATCTGATTGTGTTTTCTAATTTACTGTACATATTAATTATGCACATAAGACAGGATTCACAAGAGAAATCAGGAACGGTGTCATAGATAGAGTCCAGGATTCCTGACTTCCACTCATCAGATCAAAATACCAGATAATGTTATCATCTCCCTTGTGCATGATTATATGCTTTGTGTCATTAACAGCAGAAAATAACAAGTAGTAAGGGGTGGAGAGATTCACTGATGCATCTGAGGAGGCAAGCTCCAAAGCCTAAGGCTGACATTGTCTTTCAAAACAATTTTGGCTGTGAGTGTTTGCAAACAGATGTCAAGCTGGGGAGAAAACTGATCAGCAGTGCCACTAATTTGATGTCCTCAATGCTTCACTAGCTGGATGATTTTCCCATTCTGGACTACTGGCCCATTAAACCTGTCTTTTATTGCATAGTCATAAACCTGAATGACAGAAAATAAATAATTAAGACTAGTCAAATAGCAGGCAAATGATCTATGTGACCCCATTTGTCTAAGATAGTGAGGGACAAATTGGAATCTAAGGGCTAATACAGGGAAACATAAAAAAGTGTTTGTTTTCTGTAGCACAGAGCTGAGATACTTACAGCAATGTGGGCAAAACACTAGGTGCATAGATAAAGCAATTATCCAAATTATCTGATGTGCCAGGAAGGAAAAAAATCAAGCATGCTTCCTGTGCTCTCAGATTTGCATTCACCTTTCTCCCAAGAAGAGGAGCCTGGATAAGGTTGCCTTTGAAAGTGGATGTTTAGTGATGGGCATTCCTAAAAGATCAAGCTTGTGTTTACTGCGAGTAAAAACCCTTGATTTGAATTATATATCAAGAGGTGATCTGAACTTTTGGAGCCAACATTATGGAACTGAAAACCTTGCAAGTTCAAGCTTACACTCCCTACAATTTGGAGTATTTGGCCATCATGCACAGCTAGAAATAAGTGAAGAAAAATGTCTTTCCATGGTTTGTCTTTCCTTTTAATAAACTGTATAGTGTCTATTTTTATATTGCTACTTTCTAGACATCCTTCCTACTCCAAAGAAAGGAGAATGGTCATGTAGGGCTTTCATCTAGCTTGAATGTTAAAGATGGAGCCTCAGCAAGTCAGAAGTCATTTGCGTTGTTTGCTACACTACTGCTCCTTCACTCAGGAGGAATGATCAACAAAGTCACTAGAACTAAGTCTTCAGTATCATAATGCATAGTGGGACTGTACATAGTCACACAATTAAAAGACACAATTTTTTTATTGCCTTTGAGCTGCACCTTTGACTACAGAGACATATTAGAGAAGATTGGCAGTTGCCACTTCGTTCTCATGTTCCAAAGCTGCAAATGCATTCAGTTCTTCAGGAAGAGTGTGTATAATTTGAGACATTATCCTGGTGTGAAATGCTGTGTTTTTAAAAGCAGGCTACTTTTGCTGCATAAATGTTAATATTTCAAGTAATGAGATGCTCATTCTACTCTGACTACTGATTTCTTTATGCAGTTTTTTCTCCTAATAGTTGCCATTCTGTAAACTTTTTATCAGATCGACTCCAGTTATATATTGCAGCATCTATTTGCTTATTCAAATCCAATATGAATTTCTGAAGTTGCTAGTCATGCTAAATAATTGCAGGTGTTCACAAGATGTACTGTCATGTAGTATATTGTACTATAATGTACTATATCACCTTATTTTTTACCTTAGCCTCTCAAAATAAAGTCTGGAAATCTGGATCAAGATTGATAACTTGGGTCTAAAAAATAAGTCTAATCTAGGTGTCTTGAATTTTAACGAGCTGTGAATTTAATGTTCTTTCTGAGACTGCAGTCTGAGATCAGAGTCTGTCTTTCATTAAATCTTTTTGTTGTATCCAAAGCAGAATGATCTTCTGGTCAGTGTAAATGAGGTACCTATGAACTGACAGGAGCAATATAACTATTTATAATGTTGCCTCATTCTCCAAATATCTCGAGGAGTGAATTAGATTCCTTTGAATGCACTAACATTTTGGATCTTGTATGAGAATTGCATCTAGTAATCCCATTTTCTGAGTCCCATACATTCTAGAAGAACTCAGGAACCTATACAAATTGGTTCAACAAAAATCAGTAGACATGCCATTCATACAACTCCAGAAAGTCTTCTTTCCTAAGACAGCGTTTCCCCCAAACGCTAGGTGTCATTCCAGATTAGATAAGGCTTTCCTGGAGGTTTCTCTTTATTTCAGTTTCTTATTTCTTACCTAAATGGTGAACTGGAGGCTATCAGAAGATGTCAGTAATAACTAAAACATTCCTTTTCAGATTGGTTGTGTTGGAGTCTGTTACCCACATGTTGCTTGAGTCGTCTTTTACTCAGCTATATAGGTAGTGTGGCTTTTTCCATGACTGATCCATAGATTTTGGTTTTGTTGCCTTCATTCTAATTAATTGTATTAAGAATCACTAAATAACTGTGGGTGTTTCACTGAAAAAGATACACTTAAAAAGGTTTTCAGCAAAAATAGACCATTAAGTGGGAAATTGATAAACCTTGTCTGCAGTTTTTAACAAGTTTTTAGTTCTCTTTTTTTTATTTTTTATTTTTTTTCTTTGAGTTTTCTCTTGTGTATGCTTCACAGAAGCATCATTAACAGGCAAAGCCTGGAAAAAAATCAGATTATTTCTTTTTAATAGAAAAGAAGATTAATTTGTTGTGCTGTACACAAAATAACATTTTAATGATAATTAGAGGTATATAAATAGTTTTCAATAAGAAAGATTAATACACTTTTGATAATCATTACAGCAAAATATGGAGGGCAAACTGCTAATACACTGGCATCACTGATTTTATAAACTCATTTTATTTCAATTCCTGCTGTCATAGAATATAGTATCTTTGAATATTGCAGAAGCATATATAAATATAATTTTCTACACAAAATAGAATGGTTAGGGATATGCAGTGAAAAATGTCTGAACAATTATGTAAATTGTTGTGATTCTTGGAAAGCAGAGTCTAACTAAGCATTTAGGTTTTACTGTGATATTTTTATTATTATTATTTCACCTTTAATGGAGGCTATTTTGTGTGTGGGTGAACCAGAAGATTATGTTGCAGCTAGCAAGAATGTTAACATAATTTTTGGTACACTGCGGTAATAAAACAAGTGTAATGAGCCATAGTGGTGTGCAATATCAGGTCAATGTGAGAATTAAGCTGCAAGTAATTATAATGCTAAGATTGGTTGTATTCTAATTATCCTATGGCTAATAGTAGAGAGACAATTGGCTGAAACCAAAATTATTTGGGCTGGAGTAGTTTTAGTATAGATGAATATTAGCTGTTATATTGTCATTTTGTTTCCATGAAACAATATGGTAATTTGTTTTCAGTTAAAAAAACCCCATACCACTAAAAGAAGCAGTAAGGTTTTGCTTCTAAATTGAAATGAAAAATGTTGCTAGATTGTGAGAAGCAATGACACAAAGTCACTGCACTTATTCTAGGTTTTATGGTGTAAGTAATGTTAAACAAATTTGTATTCCGTGTATCTCATAATGCAAGAACATGACTGAAAAAATGATCCCCATGAAACTAGTAATTACCAGAGAGAAGCGTGGATAGATATAGTTAAATTCAGAGCACAAATTGGACACCACTCTTGAGTGCAAACTTACTTCACGCACAAGCTGTTTATACAAGCTTATTCTCAGCTGGGAACTTTAGGAAAATTTCCAGGCATACTGAAAAACGGTGGGGGGAGAGTTGGGGTTTGTTACATTAACACATCAAGCCCAACATAAAAGGCACCATCAGAAGTATATTCTCATAGGGTAGGACTCCCCTGATCTTACTAACCTAAGAAAGCAACACTTAAGTTGTCTAAATTTGAGCTGGTCACCCATTCCCTTGTTGCTCAAGAGGAGGAACAGATATTCTGCTCACTCAGACAATCATTTGTCCCATTTAAGAAACTTTTCTCAAGATGTGGTAAATACCTATCTGACATTGACTGTTTCTTCCTGATGATTGTAAAACATACATGAATGGTTCAGTCTTAGAGGCTTTTAGACACATTATGCAACACATCTGCTCTCATGAATAAGAGAAGGCAGACAGGTCAGCTACCTGGTTCATCACTACCATATGAAAAATCATGGAAGACCTGAAAGAACCAGTAGGAAGCCTCCTTCATACAGCTCTTTAGATGAGAACATCTGGACTACAGCAAGCTGCAAGTGTCCTACACTTGGCATCCAAATATAGAGAACCAGGTGTGCAAACAAAGTGTACTGGACTTTCGTTCTCTTTCTGGGTTATAATTTTGGGAATAGAAAAAAACATAGTCAATGTAGGGGAAATTAAATGAAATAAAACTAAAGTATATACGGATCACAAGTATATCCTGGGGGATATTAGCTGTGGACAGCATCTGATATTTGAAAGCATTATATATTCTGCAAATCATATATGTTCAATAAACAGGAAGTTTGGGTAGGAGGAAATTTTTCCCAAAGAAAATGGTTCCTAAAGGGACCTGCAGAGGTCCCTGCACCATCCCAAGGAACAACTACCAAAGCCTGTCTTTTTAGTTTAATTGTTGCTTTGACTGAGTATGTAAATTTATTTCATATATACCTTTCACAACAAATAATAGTCTCAAACAGGTTTTATCAACAGTGGAATTTTCAGTAAATTTATCCCTCTTTCTCATTGTAATTTATCAGTGAACAAACTTTTCCTTGCATGAATCTCTTTATTATTCAAAATCTCCATAAATATAAAAATGCTGTTTATTTTAGAGATTGTTCATCAATTTTGCTCCAAGACTATTACAAAGAATACTGGCTCATCATAATTTGCAATTTATGCTGCTTAATGGATTGCATCACTCACAAGTTTCTGGTTCTGCTTCTTGTTTATTTCCCCATTAAGAGACTTATAATCAAGAGCTGAAGCGGAAGCAGACGTGCATGTCCCCACTGCTGGGACCTAGGGAGATACTGTCCTACTAGGCTCCTGTCTCATTCTGAGAAGTCTCACAGTGGAGATTACCAGCCAATTCCCCTAATTTTCTAAGCTGATGAGGATCCAGGTAATAAGTTTTCTACAAGGACGGGAATTATTCACCCTTGATCAAATTCTTGTTATTGAAGTAAAAGAAAGATCATTACATACATCAGTGACTTCACTGTAAAAGCCAGTACTGGGCTAGTCACTGGTGTAATTTCTAGAGAGCATGATGGGCTGGCTGCTCGGTAAGGGCAGGGGAGCCAGCAGCCGCACACCATAATGCGGCAGTGGCTTTGCTAACACAGGGCAGTCCCACAGCACCTGAGTGAGGTGAGCACAGCACATCCATCTATGGGAACCAGGGCTGGCTGAGACCAGATCCCCAGATTAGTCTGTGGTCAAGAGGTAAATGTGAGGAGAAGTTGGGAGTAGGAGCTACAAAGTAAGGGTCAGAATCAGATCTGGGGACAGCAACCAGCATCAGCCACAGACTGGAGATCATCAGGGAAGTCCATAGAGATGAGGCCATTTCAGATGTGAAATTATCTAACCGGAAACCTTGTATCAAGAAGTTATGGGTAAGTTACAGGTAAAACCATATTCCAGACAGGAATATACCAACTCCAACATTATAAGCAGTCTTTTAAATTTCTCAGCTCTTCGAAGAGTCTAAAAGTAGGAGTAGATATTCTTAGCACCTTAGCATATCTGCATTCAATTCATGAAGATTTCTAATGTGCAGGTGGTGTGGGTGAGGAAACTTCTCAGAGCACTTTACAACCAGCAGGATAGCGGTTGGGTTTCATAAAGGGTAGTGAAGCTGGGAAAAGGACCTTAGACATCTGAAATCAAACCATCTTTCTCTCCTCCATTTTCAAACTTATTTAATACACTGGAATGTGAATGATCCAAGCCATTACATTAAAACTATAATAGTCATCTAGCTTGTGTGTGTTGGGGCACTGGGTTGAATATTAGGCAGGTCTGTGGAAGGCAGGCATTTGTTCTATTGTTATACTTTGCACATTTGTAGTGTTTTTGATTGTTTCCATTTTTAATGTCAATTAATACCTATATCTAAATGAAAATCTTTGCAAAGAAGCTGTAATTTCTGTTGTATATAGCGATGATTTTGTTTTCATTCTGTGTCATATGCTGTGACAGTGATAGAGTAACTTCACTGGAACTATGAAAAACATTCAGAAGGGATTTTTTCCTCTTTTTTTTTTTTTTTTTTTTTTTCCCCAAGTTTCCTTCACAGTTCTGCCTTGTTGATTAACATAATACAGATAGCATGATTACTTATATTTTAAAGACAGTTATTGAGATCTGTGTGTCTCGGGTTCAGTAGTATGTAGATGCTGAGTTTTGTTAGGACAGTAGAAATGGAATTTAGAACCAGGTCTGGATGAATAGCTAATAACACTGACTACACAATTCCATTGCTTTGTGATTACCTGAGAAGAGAGAGTCCATCAGACTTGTAGGTACATCCTCTTTAACATAGGGTCAGAGGAATATAGGCTTTTGTCCAGAAGGAGAGTCACTTTTCACATCATTTAGGAAAGAAAACAAAGGAAGAAAAGTATAAAGAAAATTCTGCAGTCTACATTGCAGATTAACGGTTTTTCACTCCAGTAAAACTAGTGGTTTGTCACATAAAATTCAATTTGAGTTAGTGAAATTAGTATATATAGCTTCCATCAGGAAATTGGTAACAAAGAGCCATTTGGTTTTATCACAGACACAGAAGACCTTCAGTTTTTCAACACGAGAGATCTGGGTCTGTGTCTACTATACAGTTTTTCTTGTCTCCGCCCACCAACCTGTTTTATATACATTCTATAGAAGTGATAATCTGTAAGGCTATAATCAGCTAGAGTAATGTAGTTATGTATGCATGTATTTAGCAATGGGGTTTCTACCATTTACTAAATTATTATTAGCAAGGATTTCCCTTCTCTTCTTTTGAATGCTAGTAAATTAACAGACCATGTCTAACTGTGTGTTTTCAAAGAAACATAACTCACTTTGCCTAGTTGCAAGATAGCCAGACAAAAGCTCTTTTCTGGGAACTATATAGTTTCACCTATATGAGAGCATGTCCTGCTCTATTCACATCTGTGTTAAGATTCCAAGTGAATCTTTTTTCTTCCCTGAATATATGCATCTGGCAACATACAGAAGGAAGCTGAGGTCTGCCCAGGTAGACATATCACCTATATTGTGCTCACAGGGTCAGATCTTAAATTCACATCCATTATTATTAGGGTTGGGACTAATCTCTTCTAGCTCTGGAAATCTAAAACATAGAGCTCTACAGCAGGATGAGCAGCATCCTAAAGAGGCTCTCTGAATGAACCATATGGGAGAATGTTGATTTCTTTTCACTGATAAAGAGAAAATGAAGCCAAGATGACTAGCTCAGATGCAAGATTATTTATGGTTTATAACAGCTGAAAAATCTCATCTATCTTAACTATTCTTAAAAGACAGGATATGTCCATATAAAATCCCAGTGAAAATGAAATTCACAGCAGTCCATCTGTCAGAGTCTACAGGTAGAAACTGCTGTATTATTCCTCATGG
>VXBL01003972.1:70293-110048 GCA_013400195.1 Aramus guarauna
TTTTTTTAAACTACTTATGTTTGGTTACACAGTCTTAGGATTATCTGCTTCTCCTGGCCACTGTGAATATTGTCAGTTCTAATTACAGAATGATGCTTCCCAAACACTGTATGCTGAAATGCCAGGCAAAGGCCTCTAAGGGTGTAGGAATACTAGCCAACACAACTTGCTGCAACACTGAGATGAGTTAGTCACCTGGGTTTTGGAAGGCACGTTGCTCGGTTAGCAATGAATTAGGTGACTAAATCAGGCAGAGACCATGGGGACACAACCCCTTTGTTTCTTGTTTTTGTGCTAAAAAGATAAATGTATTCTGGGGTCCATTACATAGGGTAGATATTTCCATGCCATTCCATTAATAATGTTGGTAATATTACTGTGTAACAGTACCTAAATCAGCACATTATAATCTCTCTCTGGTCTGTACCCTTTTCTATGTCTTGCTCATTTTACCGTTAACTTTTGCTTCATTGATCGCTATGTTACAGGACTCCAGTATTAATAGAAGATGACTATGTGTAAATACAATTAGCTAATTAAGATGACAATTTAGGGAGCTCAGTAGTGTAGTGTGCATCCAGTCTTTTACAGAAAACCCATTGCAGGTTGTAAATGTGCTTTTTGAGTACCTTTTTGTCTGGAGTTGTTTACGTGCTCCAGACTTCCTGTGGAGTGAAGTGTAAGGCGAAAAGTATGTTTGGAAAGATGTGAAAGCACACCCTCCTAAGAAGTACCTACATTTACTGAAAATCTTCTGTCTGACCCGGAGCGTACTATCCTGCTCGTTCTCACTCTTTATCATACGTAGACAACCTTTGGCGACTGAAGAAAACTGACGTGGTTACTGGGACAGCAAGGGAGAGGGAAACAATCAACAACAGTGCTGATAACAGAGATACACAGTGAGTGATAACGGAAAGCAATTTACCGATCCCAGGACCGACCGGATGCTCAGCCCACCCTGGAGCCCCGCCGAACCCGCCCCTCCCCGACCAGCCCCCTGTTATGGGGAGCATGGCGTCACTTGGTATGGAATAGCCCCCGGCCAGCCTGGCTCACCTGGCCTGGCTCCTGGTGACATTAACTCTGTCCTAGCCAGAACCAGGACAAAAACATATTAGTGTAACCACCCTGTGACACTGCATTCCCTGATCGTCAGGAAGCAGGCAGTAACAGCATTTCTACAGCTGCATTTCTGAATAACTCTTCTTTGGATGAATAGGCTTGATATTTAGCCTTCCAGATAACGGTATGGGTTAGGTGTTCTGAAAACTTCAGGAAGATTCTGACTCTTCTTACATTTGAAAGAAGAATAATGGAAAAGAACAGAAAAAAAGAAAATAAAGAGATTTTCCTTCTCTTAGGAATATAATCAGCATACACTGCAAAAGAAATTCCAATTAACACCTCAACAATAACAGTAGAAAGACTTGAATAATTAAATGATTATTGCGTACAGGGGTTTCGATGGGATTTGTAATTCACAATACTTTTTCAATTATTTAAATTCCTAAAGTGGAAAAAGCAAAAATTGAAAAGAAAATTGAAAATCCCATTAACTGCTCCTGCTAGTCATGCACCTACACAGGCTCATGGCTGGATCCCTTTGCAACTGCAGATGTTTTAAGACAAAGGACATCTACAGAGAATGACTGCCAGAAAAACACAGTTGGGTTGCAAAGAAGCATTGTCTATTCAAGTGGTACAGGCCAGGGAATTAGTGAAAAGCTCAGGGATCATTTTAAAAGCTATCTAACCCTACAACAAATGTTTCCTTGGCTGTTAATAGTTCATCTGGGACCATGCCCTACCAACATGTTTATTTGGTAGTTTGCTGCCTATTACAAATGAGCAGGTATGGTTGGAATATTTCTACTTGAGCTGGTGGGGTTTTTACATTCACCAGCGTTTCAACTAGCTTTTTTAAACTGTTCATTTCCTTTCACAGTATTGATAGTTAGAAAATTGTACATCAAAACGTGAAAATAATTCTGTTTATAGTACTTTGATAAATTAGATTTTCTATGAAGAGCTTTTACTAAAAAATGTCGCTTTTGAATTTTATTTGGAAACAAATTCATATATTCTGACCAGCTATAGTTATGACTGAATCATGTCATTTCAAGCACTGTAAATATTATGAACTTGACAGAAAGCTCATCAAAGTAAATGAAAGGAATTCCATAGACTTTCATCATAGCCTGTGTCTGGTAGTAAACAGCTTCACAGTCAAGCTCAAATATGTTACAACATTCAGTTAATTATACCATGGTCATGTTTGTTGTTTCCATGTCTGGCTGATCTATGGAACCTATTTTAGTTGCATTTTCCACCATCCCAGGTTTAGACTGAAATCTATAATGTCCTTTCAAAGGGCTTCAATATATGTAGGTTTTTCTAATCAATACATTTTTGCTCATCGTCTGCTACAGTATTTGGGAACAGTTCCTCTGCGTACAGTGGACATCACATGAGTTCTCATACATTTTGGTATGCTGATAGCTGTGCCTTGTGTGGAATTATAGCAAAAGAGAAAGAGGGGTTAAAAAATGAAATTATATGTCAGTTCATAAAAATAATTAAAAAAATAGAATAGGACACTTAGACATCACTGAAATCTATAACCCCGCAGGAAAAAGAAAATGACAACTGTTCATTAACCAATATGACACAGAATGTTGGTATCACTAAAATTTTAAGGGAGTGCTCTTCTCCTCAGAGAACCTAAAAGGCTATAGACTTGTAAACAAAGCGATGGGTGAACAGGAAAATTATACTAGCCATTGACTACCTTAGAGCACTGAAACACAGTGTCCTAAGGAAGCAGGAGGAAATTTCACTGGTTATGCTATAGTGGCACAAAAAATGAAGGGCCTGATTCTTCCCTCAGGAAGTCTTGGGAGCACTTCCACTAACTTCAACGGGATGACTACAGAGAGAGAACAATTATGGGAAAAGGAAAATCAGATTCCAAGCTTTGTCAACCTCACAGCTTTCATCACCACTTAATTTTTTAAAAGTACAAAAAAAAAAAAAAAGTTTATTTTCAAAAGAATAAGATGAGTTGCTGAAAGTGCCTAAAGTCTCTTACAAAGTTTCATCTGAAACCATCATATAAAAGAAAAGTAACCATTTATTTTGTAGCTTTACATAAATGAGAGCTTGGATGATTAAGTTTTACGATGACTTGAGTTTACTTCTTTCTGTTATAACATTAATTACAATTTGGAGGGGGACATTGATTATATAATGCCACCCAAGCACTAGTTCTTAACGATGCAAAACAGGAGTCTTGGAACTAAATTGTGTTTTCAAAAATCACTGTGCTCTCAGGGTCTCTATATCCCTACCCTGTCAGTCCTGAATTTTGCAGCTGGTGGCCAGCAATAGTATTGCTTTGTTATTGTAATATGGAGGAAAGAAGGGAGAGAAAAACAGAGGGAACTATTCCTGCTGTATTTAGAGGAAGACTTTGTTGAAGAAAAAACAGTAGAGAAAACTATTAATGTAAAAGAACCCTGTTCAGAGAACTTGTGATATTTTGATTAAATGATTAGGGTTGTTATACTCTAATTTCTACCAACTCACCTTCTCAGCAGCCACAGGTAATCTATTCTTTCCCCATCCTTCTCTCACAATTTCAAAAGAACTCATACTAATGCTTTTTTTTTTTTTTTTCTCTGTATGTAAACAAATTAAGAAGGATTAAAATAACATACACAGCTTAGCATATCACATGTGCGATAAGAGCATAGGGTACTAAAAACTTTTGGCCTGAGTTGGGGCCAGCAGGTGCTCTTGCATCATTGTTTCATTATTAAAAGTTTAGAAGAAAGAAAAGAGTGGCTGTTCTCCAGCTCTTTCATTCAGCATTGGTTTATTTCTTTCTGGATGCTTTTAACTCAGTGTATTTTGTAAAAATGTAATTCTCAGTCATCAGAGTGGTTTTGTGCATGTGAAGAAAGAGGTACTAAGTCTTTAGTTTGAAAATCACAGCTGCAAGAAAAATTCAGCTTCTGAGGGAAGGGAGGAGTGGAGATCTACCACAGAGCTCAGGATACCTTTTTAAAAATGATGGTGGTAGAGGAGTAGAACTCACACAGAATAAATATGTTCCTTTCTCCTCTTCTCCTGTTCAGAACTATTTCTTTTTTCTTCAAAATGAGAAGTTATAATAGACCACATAATCTTGCTTTGAAATGCAAAATAGAGGAGCCTTGCTCTAAGGAAAAGTCACAGAAAAGTGTGCTCTACTTCTCAACAGTACCTTTTTTTTTTTTTTCCAGTGACTGGTATTTATACTTTTGCCACCATCATTTGTTCATCTAGTGAAGAGTACTTCACACACACACACAAAAAAAAAAAAATCAAACAACCCCCAAAAAACTACAGTTATAGGTTGTCAAAAGACATTGCTGAGTTTATTATGGTTTAACAGCATGTCTTTGTTTCCTTTATGAAGAATTAAAAAATCCACAAATTGAAGATGAATATATTTCCAAATCATGACTAATTCCTTAATTGGGGGAGGCATGATTTTTAGCTTGTGCCTGACTTGGTCATATTAATGATTAAATAAAAACTATTTAATTAATTAAAAGAAATCTTTCAACAAAGAAGAAGAGAAAATATCGCATGAGTAAATCTGTCACCTGAAACTGAAACTTAGTAGAAAAAAATTCACAAAAAAATCCATTTATTAAAACTTATTACTTTGGTTGCTCAGCCAGTCTGTTAACAAGAAATGGATGTCAATTTTGTTGACATGAAAGGGATCCATTCTTGGTTTGATAAATAGTTTGACTGATGCTGCAAATATAAAAGAACATCTGAAATATGTTTTATACATAAGATGACAGTTTTAGTTAATGCTGCTTGGAAGTTGCCTGAAGAGGAGTATATACAAGATAATGTTATGTATACATATAGTGTAAAATACATAGATATGTAATTTTAAATTAATTTCTTTTTCATTTATTTTAAACACTGGTAGAAGAATAAGAAAAACAAATGTCATAACAAGGATACTCTACATGGCATAATATAGAGATCCCAGACCAAACACAAAATAAACAAAATTGTGCAGATGAGAAATACAGAGGTAATTTATAGGCCAGAGACAGTTTAGTCTCTTTTGTAAGACATTGTTCAAAGCACTAATTTGTCTTGCTTAATTAGACTGTGCTTAGAACCGTATTGATACAGCCATACTGTTTCCAAATCTGGAGTTAACTCCTAGGATCTATGATGGGCGTTTGTGCATTGTGATGCTCATGTCTTTATTTTAAGCAGTCTCAGCCACTCCTCCCTATGACAGAGCACAGACGATGTGGTCTTGTGAGGCAGATCACGCTTCTCCATCCTTTGGTCCCTGACGGTGCTCACCAGCAGAGCCCAGGGAGGTCAGGAAAACAGATAATGAACAATTTTTCAGGACACGCTCTAATCCTCAAGCAACCTCTAGACTAAACTCTTCTTGAGCCAGAGATGAAATGTATACTACTCCTCAGTAAATTTTTGTCGTAGGAATTTATTCAATCTCTTTTTTGGTTAATTTGAACTTTTTAACATTTGAGGTTCAGTTCTGCCACATAGTAAGTACCTTGGTTTACTTTGGTTTTTTCTGTTTGCCTTTTGAAAGTGAAAAAATGTTCTCCATTCTCCTTGTTCTACCATTCATATTTTTATAAATATCTGTCACTAACAATTTCAAAGCACTAACAGCACTAGCATGAAATAAGCTGAATTGTGGAAACAACAAATGTAAAGATAGTTTTCATCCTAGAAGCTCTATCATTGCCTTAGCAAAGGATCAGGCTCTTCAGATATGCCTTTTTAGGGCCATTTAAGAAGTATGAAACATGTATGTTCCAAGTTTCTCAGGAAAAGAGAACATGACAAATATATAATGTAGGTGGTAAGCTAAATAATAACGTATTAAATGTAAGGTTAGAAAGAAGAGCTAGTGAGCCATATCTGGAAGAGGTACTGTATAAAGAAAGAAAAAAAAAAAAAGAAAAAAAAAAGCTGTTTCTGGTGGACTGTGTCAGGAAAACTCAGGAAAAAATCTGCTAATAAATACAGTATTTCATGACAGAATACTTTGTCTCAGTGTTCTGTTTCATAGTCAAGAAATGCAGAAATTAAAAATATGTATTACTTGTCAAAGAGATTTGATGAAGTATAAGCAATGGTTGAAATAGTAACAGAGGACCTTCCTCTGGGCTACATGTCCTTTTTCTCTTCTGAATATTCCAGTCTGTTCCTGGAACTGACTCCTCTTCTTTTTTTCCAGCTTTGTTTTTCACACCAGGGCTTTTGTTTGAACTGCCTTCTTCCAAGCACATTTTTCAATGGTTTTCCACCTCCATTAAATGTTCCTTTGTTATTCTTTACCATTTGTATTAGTAAAGCTTCACCTCCTCTCTTTCTCTTTATTGCTGTTTTGCCATCAGTCTTCTCCTGGCATTTCTTCTGTATTGCTCCCTCTATCCTTTGTTGTTGTTGTTGTTGGTGGTGGTGGTGGTGGTGGTGTTTGGTTTTTTTTTTATGTCCATTCTCCTTCCCAGCTAAGGACACTCCTGTGTTTAACAGGAGTTTCCGTGGTGGAAGGCGGAGAGGGTTGCTCTGTTCCTCTCAGAACTCCATCTCTCTGAAGAGTGGAAGCATTTTTACTCTGGTTTTCCTTCAGAAGTTTCTTATATATATATATTCTTATACATGTCACAGAGGAGACCAAATCACTTCCATTCTCTCGGGAAAAGGGTCTAGCCGGGGAATAGATCTCGCTACTAACACCATACAGGAGAACAGAATAACATATATTGTGAGAGAAAATGACCCTCAATGTAAGATGATCTCACTTTCATTCAAAATAACAGGATACTAGTCCATTTACTTGCGAACTCATTTTGACTTGAATCTGTAGACACATGTTCCCATATAAGAATGGGAGGCATTCATTCTAATCCTTCGAGGAGATAGAAATGTTATTGGTTACTTGTATTATTGGCATTTTAATGCAATATGTGTCACAAAAGGTTACCTTTTCATTTCATATTGTCCTTCATATTATGTCATGATTCATCACATAATGTGCTGTCAACAGACATAGTAACAAATGACAAGCTGATGCAGTGTGAGAAGATGGGTAGAGGTCACTTTGGTACTGCATGATGTAGTTTTCCAGAATCTGTCAGCAGTGCCATAGTCTTAATATTTTTAAGATTTCTGCTTTCATATAATTTTATGTAGCTGAGCCACCTCTCTACTCCCATATTTTTTGTGATATCATATGCACCATTTTGTTCTATTCTCCTGAGACATCTAAGGTATTTAGACTTCTCATTCATAAAGATAGAGATGCAAAAGCCCCTGTAGTCATTTGAGACCCCTCATGAGAGTCTTTAAATACTGGATACAGCAGAGGTTTCAGAATCAACCTTATTTCAATGTTATCCTGCATGGTTTCTTGCAAAAATATGGAAAATTTGCTCTATTCATATGTTGATTTCCAGCTTTTTTAGTCCCATCATCTATCCAAGAAGCAAAACTCCATTAATCTTATGATCTGACTATAGGCACTTGGATTGTGGCACCATCTTTTTGAAGATGGGACTAATTAATTCCCTTTGTTTTCTTATTACCTTGCAGTTCATCATTAGATGTATCATATGGTCTGTGCTGATAGTGTTTCCATAAAATGTGGGGAACATACCTGTTTGTGACAGCTGAGCATATATGAATTTAGTGAGTTAAAAATTCTACAAGAAGTCAGGTTTTTTTAAAGGGTGAATAGCTATTAGGCACTGGTTCAATTATGCATCTACATTCAATGGAAGTCTGGATTGATCTTCTGTTCCATGGAAATAGGCATAAGATAGCAAGACACTTCCAAATATTTCTTTTCATTCATTTGTAGTTACTGGTCTCTAGTCAAGCTGCTAGAGAAGTACTTGAGAGAAAAGAAGGTAAATGAAATCAAGAACCACCACTCAAGTCTGCAGCTAAGGAGAAACATCTGGTTTCAGCTATGTGATTGTTACAAGAATGGGTTAATTCTGGGATAGTTTTTCTCCTTCCAGATACAATCTATGTCAAGTGAATAGATGAATTTGTCCCATTTTCACTTCTCATTACAAGGTTTGTCATGAAAAGTGAGTTATCATAGGATTTTATTGCCTGATATATTTGGTGAATTATGATAGTGTGCAGAGGACATTTAACCTCTTTCAATATTGTGTGGCTTGATTGACTGACTGTTCCTGGGTATGGAAGGTGGTACGTGGGAATTCAGTGCATTATTTCTCTGCATACAAAGTCAAAGATGACTCTTTTCAACAGATAAAGGAACAAAGTTGTATCTCTTTAAGTGCACATCATGATCAAGTAACGTTATGTCTGTGCAGCAAAATTAAAGGAAAGAAAAACTAATGTTGCAAGCTGTGGTTTCAGAACATTTGGCCTGTAAAAGCAATTGCTTTTACTTTGCCTGAGTTCTGACCGGCAGGATGTTGTTTCTCGGTGATGCATTTGGTCCTCTGTGTTGAAAATGTTAACAAATACAAGGGGTATTATTCATGGGGAGAAACATTGTCATTTGATACTTTTCTGATAAGGTCATATGTCAAGAGGACCATCACCTTCAACTTTTCTGCTATTACCAGGATACCTTCTAGAACATTATCCAATTACAATAACTAGGAAGGAGGGACGGCAGAAAGCTGTTAAAGCAGAAAGCTTCCCCTGTCATTCATCTGCAGCTAAGCTTTTTATATTGAGTGGGGAGTGGGGAAGGAAGGATTGATTTTACTTTATAGATGTTCAAGGAGTAGACATTCGCTTATGTCACACATTACAGATATTGCCATATTACAGACAATCCCTTCTCTATGATACCACTACTAATGATAATAATGGCCATTACGTTAAGTGTCTCAACTTAATACACAAATATGTCATAAATATCTATTATAATAGATATAATAATAGCCAAATTACTGGACAACAGGGAAAACTGCAGTCCCAATTTAAATGAAGCCAGTACGAAGGTGCAGTCACAGAAGTGTAATGGAAGCACACTACACCAGCCAGTGTGAACAGAGGACATCAAAAACCCATGTTGGCTCCTTAGCAAACCCACATCTGGAACTTTACTATTTATGGAGAATCTACCAATGGTTGGAGGATCTTAACCTGGCTTTGCACATCCATATGAAAGAAGTGCATAACCTCCTTGTCTGTCTGAGGAACTGCAAAGGGCTTCAGCTGCCACTCAAACATAACACACACATAGGAAGTACAGTCTGAAGGAAATATATAGTGGAGTATATATAGAATACATATATGTACATACATATATACACATATAATGTAATTTTAATTAATAAATATGCTCTAATCTAATACCAGTGAATGAAGAAGGGACTTCAGTGCTGGAAGCATGAAATTCCACAGTGAGGGCTGAAGAACACAGCTATATCAGGAAAGAATAGGCCCCGAGGTCTGTTCTCTGACTCAGAGGTCAACTGCCATAGCTCATGCAAATGTGTTCCTCTTAATCAAGAAGGGCTTTAGCTGAAGAATGGACAAGTCCTCTCCATCATCAGAACTTAGCTAATGCACTGGAGAAATCTTGCAGGCACTAGAAGGACTGTTTACCTTTGGGATGAGTAGAAAACAAAGAGTAATATTTCCTTAAAGAGTTGTGGGTCCTTCAATAAGCTACTTAAAGGACATCAATTGTGTATGTTCCTCTCACACAAACCTTTTTCAGTTTTTAACTGGAGAGATAAAGTTGAATGAATAAGTTATCTGAAGCTGCTCATGGCAGCAGCCCCATTGGCTTTTTAGGACTAAGTTCTGTTTTACTGAGTAAAATTTGCAGAACTGAGATCCATAAAGTGTGGTCAATCGCTTTCACGAATATGGTTGTTCCAAGGAGAACCACTAGTAATTAGTCATGCAGCCCTACCCAAGAAAGCACATCGTTATCTCTTTAATCAATCCCAAACAATGTAATAGCACAGGCAGAAAGTTTAATGTGTTTTAACCAAAGGCCACAATCATCTAAATCTAATGTTATAAAGATACTATCAGTCACCAACAATACTGCCTGTCAATTGTGCACTGTGTGGAGGTACAAACAAATCATGCATAAAGGCTATTAACATACTTGTCATGGAATGAGGTCTAAAACCAGATTTACGTCTAGCCAAAAGATTATTCCCTACAATACAATCCATTAGCTGTGCATAAACATGTTCAAGCAATTTAGATAATGTGGGTAATGGTAGAACAGACGATATCACTACCCCAGGGTAAAATGATTCAGAGACTGGTGTCATTCTGAGCTTCATGTCCAGATGTAAACTGACTATTCGTAATAGCAGATTAATCATGGGAAAACAAAAGGATGGAGGAACAGCAAGAAAAGGTGTTGTCATATTCTGAAATCCTCATTCATCCATTCTGACCAAACAATCTTAAACAACCCTACTGCTTAGTGAAAAATGTGTAGAAAAAGTGGGAGGAAGATAACTTTATTTTGCTTTGTTTGATGTTGGAATATTGTAACTCTTATTCCATAACTCTTATTCAGGCAACTAATCTTGATGAAGTTCTTGGAACCCCACTGGTGAATCAGGACGCACCAACCTGAACAAGGAATATGTTATTGACATCACTAAAGAATCAGGGTAATATGCTCTAGGCATCCAGAGGGATGAGATCTAAAAGCAGTATTAACAGAACTGTAATTTGATTTGTATTATTATTTGTGGTCAATATTAGAACAGGTAAAATTCTTCTAAAAATGAATTTTTGAGGGAATCAAGAAGTTGCACATTCTCTTGATTTAAAGCAGTGTATCTACTTTGAAATCATCTAAGCACCTTTCAAGATAATGTAGATGAACTAGCTTTAGGAAGATATATCAGACAGATTGCCATATTTCTACAATAGTAAGCCTGTTGTCTTTCTCTTTGTGGGGAATGGCTTCCCAATCCAATTTTAAATTACCAAAATCATAGTTTTTATGTGAATACTTTTGGATTCTATTTTTGATTCTGACCAATGACACAATTAGGGAGTGGATCCTGGCCAGGATCACAAGGAATAGTTAAACATTGCCTGTATAAAAATTCATGTGGTCTCTGTAGAAACCATGTCCCAGGGATAATTTTCATCAATGCTCTTTGACTGCAGGAGGAGAAGTGTATATGTGTGAAGCTACAGTAAACGTGTTTTATATTATACAGCTGACTGACTGCTGTCTCTCAGTGAATGTAAATTAGATTGCAAAAATTACAAATCAGGAATATTTTCTGAAATAAAAAGTACAACTCCGAAGGACCACTTGTAACTGATTTTCTAGCAGTGATCAGGGAATAATACTAAATTATCTTTTACAGTTGGGTCTTCATCAAGGGCCAGATTCAAAGTTGCTTCAATTCAAAAAAAGAGTTTCTTCCTCTTCTTCCTCTCCTTCATCAGATATTTCATTGCACTCTGGACCCCTGAAATTGTATATCCAGCATCAACAGGAGGTTCAGTATCTCTACAAATGCTTTTAAGCTTAGGGCCTTGCTTCTGTCTTTTCTGTTGTCCTGGCAAAGAAACAATATTTTGATTTGATTCTGATCTCAAACAGCTGGGTCGAGCATGTTTATTTTCACAAGCATCATGCAAGATTTGTAGGGGTTCTTCAGGAATGCTGGCAATCCATATACCAACAAAATGGAATTGCACTGAAGCTGATGATTAAGCATCCATGTTGTAACCAAGTCATTTAACTCAGTTGTGCAGGAAGGATCTAAAAAACAATGGTGAGGCAGCATATTGTGGAAACTGCTCAAATTCCATTCTTTGATGAATCCCTGTTCATACATTGGCTTTGCAGAGTAATATATTTCCCCTCCCCTTCTTGGACAATTGTATGCCAGACTGTAATGTTTATTGATCACCTTTCTTTTATCACTTTCCATTGACCACATGTGTCCATAGTTATGCATAAGGACTATTGATTGGATAGTAATTACCCTCTAATGTAGGTCAGCTAAGGTCACCAGTACAAACTTGCCCTTCTTGATTTTTGTTAATTTAGTTTATTGGGATTTTGTTTTTCTCATTTTCAGTTTTGGAATTGATTTCCTTTTTTGTTCCTTTTTATATGCCATGCAATATTCAGGTTGTTTACAATGTGAAGAATGTTCAACTTTATCAGTTGTCTGAGGAATATTTATTTCCACTGTTATTATATGCTAGTCTTCAAGAATATGATAACCATTTTTCTGGATAAAATCTAAAGTGGAAATAATTAGTGTAAAAAATGCAACATGCTCAGAAAGATTGTTTGTATTTGTTTCCCTCTGGGACACTGGTAAACTGTAACTCAGTTTGCATCTCCTCTTCAGAATGAGTAATGAATTTACCTTCTTGTAGAAGCTACTGGAGTGTGAGTAGGGTGGAAGTATCTATGAAAACATGGGTCAGAACTTTAATTCTGGTCTTATAGTCACAATAGCTGAGCCAGCACAGGGAAAGGGAATATTAATTTACTATTGAACTGTGGGTCCATACCGAATTATTGCACTCTGCAAGCAAATAATTACAGATGAAACTGTGAGACGGGGCTATTGTTTGTTACACTTGTCTGCTACGTCTGAAATTGAATCTTGAGTTGTTCCAGGGAGAGGTCATATCTTTCAATTCACTTTCACAGAACTTAACACACCAGAGGTTTGATACTCACTGAGTTTGTCTTTGAGATGACACAGTCACAGAAATTATGATAAGAAGTAATATATTATTTTCAGTCACCAATTTGCAACAAATGTGGGTGACATTCAAACAGACAATTTTGGAGTCAGTAAAGCTAATGAGCTAGTATTTTGTTTTTCTGTAGACTTCTGTGTTTAAGTTAATTTTCCATGCCTGCACATTCAAAAGACACTTACATTTCATGTCACATGCATATCACAGAATCACAGAATCACAGACTGGTAGGAGTTGGAAGGGACCTCTGGAGATCGCCAAGTCCAACTCCCCTGCTAAAGCAGGATCACCCGGAGCAGATTGCACAGGATTGTGCCCAGGTGGGTTTTGAATATTACCAGAGAAGGAGACTCCACAATCTCTCTGGACAGCCTGTCCCAGTGCTCAGTCACCCTCAGAGTGAAGATGTTGCTCCTCATGGTCACACGGAACTTCCTGTGTTCCAGTTTGTGCCCATTGCCCCTTGTCCTGTCACTGGGCACCATTGAGAAGATTCTGGCCCAACCCTCTAGACATCTGTCCTTTAGATATTTATAAGTGCTTCTTTAGATATTTATAAGTCTTTGCTTCTGTCTGAAACATTACCCAAAACTGCTTGAATCTGCCCAAATTGCTTTTTATTTTCTGCATAAATTATATACTTTTTTCTTCTCTGGATTGCCTTTTTTTCTGACTCTATGCTATGAATACATTCACATAACTTCTGAAGTAAACAGAATTCTAAGTGTCTCCTTCTCTGGGCAGTTCATAGCAATAATATTGATGGCTTAATGAATGACTAAGCAGTTAGACATGTTTGTGGGAACATTGAGTCCATCTCTGTAAGTTAGGAAGCACACTTCTGAAACTGTCCATTGTAAAAGATATCTGCTTGCCACATAATGGAAAATGAAGTAAATAATTTTGTTAGTAAGTATACTTTGAAATAAAATGCCATTAGTGATGCAAAGTCAAAAAGTTTGCAGAAAATGTGTTAGATACTTGAGTAATTCCTAAGTGTAAAATTAGTTTCAGAAAGTACTAATTCATTTCAGGCTTCACAAGCTTCACAACTACTGGCCATACTGTTTCATCTTTGGAAGTCTGAACTGTTGTTCACACTGACCTTTACATTGGATCATTTTCCATACTTGACATGGGTCAGGCAGACAAAAGCTGCTTTCCTCTTGCCAGTCAAACTGAGTTCTTTCTAATTTGTGCTTTAAGGCCATGTCATGCCTTTTGTGAATCTTTTCGACATGACAAATCATATGAGAATGCATTTCTTGAGAAAGGCCAAAGTGTCGTATTCTCTTATAGAACTGTGAAAATCACTTCAGATATTTACTGCTGCTACTATGTTCAAAACAAAGCAAAACAAATCATGGTGCAACAGAGATTCATTTAGGTCAGTCATTCTAGCCCTAAGATTAAACTGTGCGATTTGATTTGCCTTATGATTTACCTGTTAAGATAGTTTTGCTGTAAAACAGCTACGCATGAACAGACACTGATCCCCTGGGAGGGTAGCTACAGAGCCAGACATAGATGATTTTAGCTGGTAAAGAGCAACCAAACTCCTCTTTGAAGAGTACATTAACTTGAAATTTTGTCCACAGCTATATGTTATCCATACCAGAACTGACGTTAACCTTGCTGTTTCAAAGAAAGAACAGAATTAGTGAATGACTCTTTGCATTAGATATATGAATACGCCCTGTCTGCTGTTACCTAACGGTCTCCTGTGAAAACAAACCAAACATGCCTATGGGATATTTTGCAGAAGATAAAATGACTTCTGGTGTTAAATACATGGGCCAGAGGTAACACATTGTTCAGTCTGGCATCGTTGAATCAGACTTTTCCATTTTGCCCAATAGTCGGGTGCTGCTACTTTAGTTTCAGGACTTGATGAGCTCTAATGGAAGTGATAATATTAGTCCTCAAAAGAAAAGCAGAAACTTTAGAAACCTAGGCAAAAATAGGTAAAAAGGGTCTATAGATGAATAAGTGCATGCTAACAGAGTTGCTCAAGAGAAGAAAATGTCTTCTATAAAATAAACCGGATTTTATTACATTGAAATTGTCTTCCAGATATCATGCTTATATATGATGTCAGCTGACATCCTGGCTGTAACAATTTTTGAAAGGAGCTGAGAATCAGCCAATATGTCTGAGGTCAGCAGTTAGTAACTTCTCTTAGGATTAGAACTGAGCTACAAAGTGGAATGTGTCTCAGGTCTCTAAGTGGTTTTGAAAAAATCAGCCTATGATGGTGTCCAACTGTTTTTATATTTTCAAAATGCAGTTTCACTGCATTGTCATTAGTTAAATTATCTTACACTTCTGCCATATCAAGAAAGCAATTTTAAAAAACTCACAGTGGGATTCATCCCACTGCACTTAAGAAAGTTTAAAATAAGTTTCTAAACAAATTTGTTGTTTGCAGACCCTGTAATCAATAGAAATAAACACATTCAGAGAGCACTCCACCATTCCAAAACCAGAAATTCAAGGCAAGTAGTGCACATGGCCCAGGGGTATAAAGTATTATCTTGAGTATAAAAGAAAGCTAGAGAATGAGTGAAGAATTGGTTTCTAACTTCCAGGTGTCTACACTTAAAGGACTTTATTCAATTTGTGATGTATTTTTAAAATATTCACCCCCTTTCACCCCTTTTTTTTTTTTTTCCCAGCTAAACTGATTTAGCCACCCTTTCATGTTGTTTCTTGTTGCAGATGTGAAAGGGAGCCTTGTTCCTTTAGGACTTTCTATCAGACTATCATGATCACACTTCCAAAAATCTGGATTTTGCTTAGTAAATATAACTATTCAGCCTTAACTGTGAGTTTCATATACTTAAGTGCTAAAGAGTCTCATAACTCCTATTTAGTCAAAACTGCCTTTGATTTCAAGCCCTTTCACAAATGAAGAATAAGACCCTATATTGGGTCCACTAAGTTCTGCTCAGAGGAAAGGTATATTTTGCCTAGTGTGTCTGTATAATTTTTCTTCCAGTTGCATTTACTGATGGAATAAGGACAACTAGAGGACTCTTACTTGACCAGCTCATTCAGCAATATCAAGTGAACTTTGTTTATGTTCAGACAGTTTAGCAATGATGCCTTTTATATGACTAATTTATGTCAAACATGTCAAGAGTGGTTTTTTTTCAGATGTACTGCATCAAGTATGGCATCAGCTAGCTGCTGTTCAATACACAGCTGCATACCTAAGTGAGCAAAGTATTAAACGCATCTATCACATCTGAGTCATGCCTCCTAAGAAAATCCACTAGAAGCAAAAACATGGCAGCATCTCAATATATAAAATGGATTTCCTTGAGAACTTGCTGCAAGTTCCTGTCTTTCAGCATACGTTATTGCAATTTTATTTTATGGTACAATAACATAATAAGTTACAAGTTTTGTCCTGTTAAAGTAGGGAAAAGACAAAACCCAGTAAGAATTTACAATGTTGTGATCATGTCATGAAGTCCAGTGTTGTATTCCAATAAGGTGTTATGACTCAGCTGTGACTTATTTTACTTGGACCATGGCTGTTTTTTCAGCCATGGTTAATATTTGTGAGAACACTGAAGTGACCTAAAAGTTTAAGCACTATTCGTAACAAAAAAGTCATACAGTAAGATTCAGGCTCCAGATGAGACTTTTTCAAATGATAGTAGGTATTTAGAAGTATCTAAAAAGTGCATATGCAAGCTTAAAGATTTATTTAAAATGTATGATCATGTTAGGTACTTTATTCACGCTGAGATGTCTATCTCCCCCTCATCCACCATTGAAGGATCATTTCCATAACACCCAGGTAGCAGACACAGGGGATGACGAGGACGAAGTATATTCCTTTTTAGCTATTCCAATGCCTTCATAAAACACTGGAGGACTTTATTGTCAGTGTAGTCCTAGGTAACAAAATATGTAATAAAACCATGCCATTGGAAACAGCCTGAGGAATACTAGGTCATTTTGTAGTGCAATGCCTCTGAGACTTCTTTGATGTCTGAAGTACCACATCATTCTCCAAAATCTTCTGCTCTTCTAGCTACTTCTTTGAATACAGACTAGGTAACTTCAACACGGTCTTCAAATTATGTCTTTGCTACTTTTCTCTTTAGGCCATTGTATTAAATAAATATAACATTAAAATAACCTACCTCTCTTCAAAATTGAATTAAATATTTTTTTCAGTGTGACTTTGGCTGTTACAATATTGAACAGAACACATGAATGTAGATTATGTATTACGCACTGTCACGACTCCTCAAGGTTGGAAACGTTTCAGATGCAAAAGAATTAAAATGACCCAGACATTATCATCTGTTTGTGAGCCAAGATAGGTATTATTGAGCCTGTTTACCTCCCTTATATTCAGACACTAAATTAGAAACCTGATATTCTGAAACTGGTAATTTTTCATGAGTGTATCAGGGGAAAAAAAATCCTTTGGGGGAGAATTCCAAGTCCCTTTGAAGCAGTTTCCATATCATGTTAAGGATTTTCATTAATTTGCTCTACAAGCAAGACTCACTACCAGATCCACAAAAATAAAAGTAGTTCAAAAATTTTCATGTACTTTTCTTTCACTCTTGGTCAATTTTTCTAAATCCAATGAAAATCTGGTGTTGTTTGCTTTCTTGTAGGAAATGACATCAAGGTAGTTAAACTGGTAAGAAAATGTTCTTTTCTTACATTTTGGAAATTGACAGTAGGATAAAGGAAGAATACTCCTTGAATATTTTGTCCCAATTCTTCATTTGGCTTTGAAACCTTTTCATACATTCTGTATGAAGACCATAAGATATAAGGGAGAAAATACTGGAACGCTTGAAAACCAGTCAGAATATTTTAGCGGTCCTGTAGTTTCAGTTCTAGGGATGTCAATCTGGCTGCTTTCAGCAATAACATTTAACGAAAATACAAACTAAGATATTTAGTATGATCCCTTAAGCCAAATATTTCATTAGAAATACTATTATCTCCCATCCTTTTCCTGTACGTGTAAAATATATCTGGAGAAAAGAAAAAGGGGGCAGGAGGCGAGGGGTGGGGAGGGAGGCTCTTCACCCAGGGAAGAGCCTGGGGGAAGCACTGAAAACTTTTGGCAAAAAAGAAAAGGCAAAATATTTTCACTTTTAAGTCATACGTAATACATGTTTGATGGTAAAGGATACTTCACACTTCTAGCCTTGTTGGAGGAGACTGATCAGGCTACATCTGCCATCATGACATTCACTGGGAAACAGTAGGAATTTCTTTTATGTCTCTATAGCATAAAGCAAGTAGAGCAAAATATTCTGTTCCCAGACGGCAAAAAGACTCACATAAGGAATAAACTGGGAAGAAGTTTCAAACTAGTCTATGACTCTGCTATTCAATATAGAGAACTTGAGCTGCTCAGTGCACATGTGAGAAGGATAAAGCTATTTAATATTGTTGTAGATGAGCAGCAAATTCCAACCCCTGAAAACAAAGAAAAAATAGGAAAGATGTTATGATTTAGATGTGTTACAGTAGTTCCTAAGGCTACTAGTGGCTAAATGCTACTCGTACATCAGCTCTTGCTTTAGGCTTTATATGAAGTCAAAAAAACAAGATACTGAAAGCTGAATTCATGGGGAGAAATCCTAGCCCCACTGAAGTCAGTGAAAAGAGTCCCAGTGGCCTAAATTGAACCTATATTTCATACCTGGCATTTGCACAGTGTGATGGGAAGTATGTGTTCTGCTTAAAATAGCACAGACTAGTGAAACAAGGGTGTACTTTATTCTTAAAACTGGCAACATTTTAGTTATGCGATATTCTTAAGGATATTTTTTTTACATTTATCCTGTGTAGCTTTCTCACTTATTTAAAAAAAAAAAGAAAAAAAAAAGAAAAAAAAGATTTAGAGTAGAGTTAGCAAGAGGTTAGCCTCAGAAAGTAATTTAATATGAATATGATTATTAAAATCCCAGTGCTTCAAATGAATTTTTTTCAGATTAATAAATCTACTGAGATATAAAATTATCAGATTTATAACTATGTATTAGTAGATCTGAAATGTCAGTTATTATCTCCCTGCTTAATGCTTAGATTGTTATATAATTTTATGCAGCTTCTAGAATAGATTCAAAAGGAAAAGAAATAAGAATTTTCTGGCCACCATTTCAATTAGATTTCTGGAGCAAGGGATAACACTCAAGGCTACATTTTCTATGATTAACAAAATCTGAAATAAGATATCATAGTGTTAGTAATTGGCATGGTAAATAGTTTCATTTACAAGAGTCATTTCTTGTTTAATGGAAATCCAGGAACTGGGTACGTTGGAAATAATTTACAATACAAAGACTGTTTCAGTGGGAGTCTTGGTCATTGTGGTGCATATTCTGTTAGTAAATAAACCAAAACCAATGTATTGTCCATAAAAGAACACAAAGATACTAATCCTAAAGGTTGTACATTAGGTAAAAATGCTTCGTGAGTAACAACAAAATCTTGTCCTGATGCTAGACAGAGAGAACAGAATCACTGGCAGTGCATTTTTTTTTTGTTAATGATGGATCATGGGGTTAGTAATTATTGGAGATGTAGTCCTCTTCACACAGCATGAAAATGAGGAGAATGCCTCTTATTGCTAGAGATCCTTTGAGATTAAGAATGAGCAGAAAAAAAACCTCTGCCTTACTGGTTAATTCATAATTTACAAAATTTGGCAACTGACTTCATTGGAGCCCTGAATTTATCTTGACATAACCCTTTATTTTAGACCTCATTTCCTTTAGTGAAAATATTCTCATTCAGTACCTGTCCTGCTTTGCTCTAAAATTTAGTGCACTGGGAATATAGCCCTTGTGTAGAAAATGCATTAATTCCTGATGGCATTTCCATGTGTAAAAAGACAGAAAGTGATTCTACAAACCACAATTGTGTTCTTTGCTGAAAACTATTTTCTCCCATACCAATGCCACTGGGGTTTCTACATCCGGTTCAAGATGAATAACATAGAGGATTTGTGGGTTCTTTATCCTACAATCCATAAAAACTCAGGACATTCTGTGATGGAAAATGCTTGAAATGTGATTTTGAAAACCCTTACCACCTCGCATACACACAAAGAAGTAAATCCAAAGAAGGATTTTAATTTTGAAGAAAAAGCAGAAGAAAAATAGGGAATAACAAAATAAACCTCAGGACCTATCTCTGGAAGAAAAGTGCATCCATAATGCTATTGCAGTTAACAAAATCAGCTGTGGAGCTAGCAGGAACTCGCATTTATCTGAGAAGAGAGCATGTGGCAATGACAGATATAAAAAGCCTAGCTCTCACTTTACCTTGTGTCAGTTGCTTTTTTTCAGCAACTGCATGATATTAGCACAGTTAGGAAAACATAAATCTCACTGTTGAATGTTATAAAACTGCTGCACTCCCTGCGCATCTCTAGATTCAAACTACGTGGAAGCTTTTCTGAAGCTGTTAAGGCCAAAGACAATAGCTAACTTTGCTCATAATTCAAGCACCATTTTAGATCACTGAGCCATCAGACAGTTTGGGGGTCAGTCTCAAACCCAAGTTTTTAGTTAGAAACATTCTGCTCTTACACAGTTCACCTTACATCTTCAGTATAACCCTAGTGAAAAACTCTCTTCCAATCACTTCTCCCAGTCATTTCACAGGTATGGCTAGAGCTATTTTTGTTTTGTTTATATCACATTGTTTTTATATTAATGTTCTAATGGGCTCCAAGATCACTGGAAGATATTTTCTATTCTCTCCCAGACTATCATCACTCTATCTGCAGCTGCAGCAGGGACAAGGTGCCATATCTGAACCTTTAAGTCTCACCGTTGTGCCATAAAACCCTGGCTGAATGGCCGGGTCAAAGAGTGGTGGTGAATGGAGTTAAATCCAGCTGGTGGCCGGTCACAAGTGGTGTTCCCCAGGGCTCAGTACTGGGGCCAGTTCCCTATGATAACTTTATCAATGATCTGGATGAGGGGATCAAGTGCGCCCTCAGTAAGTTTGCAGATGACACCAAGTTGGGTGGGAGTGTTGATCTGCTGGAGGGTGGGAAGGCTCTACAGAGGGATCTGGACAGGCTGNACAATTGCCTGAAAGGAGGGTGTAGGCAGGCGTGGTTTTGTCTCTTTTCCCAAGGAACAAGTGATAAGACAAAAGGAACCGTCCTCAAGTTGCACTAGGGAAGGTTTAGATTGGATGTTAGGAAAAATTTCTTCACTGGAAAAGCTATCAAGCACTGGAACAGGCTGCCCAAGGAAGTGGTTGAATCACCATACATGAAGGTGTTTAAAAGATGCATAGATGTAGTGCTTAGGTACATCGTTTAGTGGTGGACTTGTCAGTGTTAGGTTTACACTTGGACTCAATTATCTTATAAGTCTTTTCCAATCTAAATGATTCTATGATTCTATGATTTTCCTATATACTGGAAGTCTTTTGGGTTTTAGCTTACTTCACTGTAGTCTTTCAAAAATATTTAAATTCATCTTTTGACTGTTTTAATATAATAATTAATCTCATATCTAAAAAAACAATTTCAGCTAGGACAAAAACCCACAAAACCTCAAAGCTTTCACTACTTCATTCTCACATATAACAATCTTCAAAATAGTCAAGACTTCTCCCCACGTAAGGATGCTGTTTACTAGAGAAAGAGCAACATTTACAACTGCAAAAGAAAAACTAAAAAAAGTTGTTCTTTGTATCCTAGGACTGGATCATTAGTAGCACATCTGGAAAATACACAAGAAAGCCACTTATGACTATGATTTCACCTAGTTTTTCAATGCAGCAAAAGTTGTGTCATTTGGATCAACCATTTACACTTCTCAACAGAGATTTAAAATCACTCCTAGCAAAAACAGAAGCAATATTAAATGTGTACTAATATTGCAATTGGACAACAGGCTTCTGTTAATCTTCCCTAAAAAGCAGATGAAATATAATTCCTCACATAAAGCTAATTCTGTGGTTTCCTGGTTCCTGTGGGCTGTACTAGCAGATGGTATCAGCAGCATCCCTTCAACTTTGGCTAAGAGTCAGCTTTTCATTTCAATTTGTCTGTTTTTAATTTCAGCCATGGGCACTATATACAGTAACTGCTCAACTTAGTCAAATAATTACTGCAAAATACCATTTGTGGTGAAATTTAATGTCTACCTACTGAACAACAACTTGCAGATGATTTTTTTTTCTCTGTAGCCAGATACAGAGACAATTCAAATGAACTTACTTCATAAGCTAACCAAGGCAGATCCATGCAGTGTCACAGACCCTCCATATTTCCTAACATTTTGGCTCTCTTTTGCTGTGATACCTTTCAAGTGCCTTTCCATACAGTCATAGGCCCAACTGGCAATGCTGAGATCCTTAGATCCTTGTCTGAACTTGGGACTGAGGAAGAAAAGTTTGGAGCTGGCATTGTATCTCCTCATCAGGAAAGATGATTGTCCAGGAAATATATGTCTCCCGCCAACAATCTAACTTAGCACAGCCTGCGCCCTATTTTTCTCAACTCTGGAGACCAATCTGCTTGTCCTCAAAACCAGAAACCATACCTCTGTCAATGGTGTTGGTGAATCTGCAGGGCACATTCCCTTTCCAAGCTTGCTCACTGTTGAAGGAGAGCAAGAAGAGTCAAAATGAATGGCATGACATTATCCTGGGCAGGTTTGCTTTCTTAATACAAAATAAGGATCACTGTCAGTAGCCACTCTCTGCTTTCTATGGATGATGGGAGAGAGGATCAGACAAGTAAGGATGACAGAGGAGATTGTCTTTCTTGACTGTTAGCTGGAGAACACCATTGTCTGCAACCCCAGAAGTGGTAGGGAAGTAATGCTAAAAGAAGACTAATTGTAGACTAGTACAGGCATTATTAAAATGAAGTCAAGTAAAAGTTTAGAAGGTCTAACTAAGAAAGTATTACTGATTTCTATAACAAGATTGCACACATAGATGGGCAGAATTAAGACTGCATGGAAAATATGATACATAATTATATACAAAAGTGAATGTATGAGAATAAGCATTTGAATAATGGTAATTTTTTACATAAGAATGTTCTTTATAAAATTATTTGTATTATATACATAAAATCAAACATAACATCATCAGAGACTGTGCAAAAAGGGACCATACACCTACTGGGATACATGAATATATATGTTATAACTTAAGGATAACAATTTAACAATTTGTAGCTTTTAATTTTTTTTATTGATCTCATGTTGAGATCCTTAACCTTATTCTGCAGTAATTGTATCCACTCTTCTTTTTTTTTTTTTTTAATTTATTTTTACTGATGGGATTAAAATCTTTTACAGTTATTTTTAAAATTATTTTTATCTATGAATAATGACTGTTGTTAGCAAGTGAAAAGGTCCATGATTCAAATATCAAAGCCATACTTTTTTATTGTAGAGGAAAAAGTTTCATTTTAAATGACAAAGAGAATTCTAAATCTTTGTCTTTCACTATTTTTCACCAGGACAGTAACAGTGTATTAGTAAAATTCTTCTAGGCTTATGAGAAATGTAATGCTATGCAATACTTTTATCCTGAAATTATGAAGAATGTATATTATCTCAAACATTTTAAATTGCATTAAAGTGTCCAGTGAGATTAAAGTAACAGCATTTTCCTTCCTAATGTATCAGCATGAATTTAGTTCTATGTGACTGTCTTTGTAAACATTCCCTAGGGTATCACTTAGGATCTTTTAGGAAATAGAAGATTGGTGCTGAGGAAAAAAGAAAAAGGAAAAAAAAAAAAAAAAAAAGCAACCCAACAACTTTCCTTTATTAGTTTTAAATTCTTAGAAATGTAACTCTGCCCTTGTCTTGATGACATTCATCAAATATTTACCAAATGTGTCCTTACACATCATCTTAGTATGTAACTGATGAAACATTAAAAAGCTGTCAACAGTGGTATATTTGTAAGTTTGACTGCAAAATCATTACGTTGCCTATAAATGTCACCACAATGCACTAAGCCATTCCTTTGTAGGAGAAAAAGGAGAGAAGGTCCCTCTGGTATTTTCTGGTCAGGTATTCTGGGTTGTTGAGATAAAATTTTGATTTCACAAGTCCTCTTCACCCACTAAAGTACTGGGATGGTGCTAGATAGGAGAGTTGTTCACATTGCATGATTACTGACACTGCCTTTAGTACTTTAATGATGAGGGAGAGACAAAAGTATCTCCTGAATATTAAGTCAAATATCACAATACTTAACCATATTTTTAATATTAAGGAACATAAGGAGTATCTCCTTAATATTAAGTTTTTATCTGCTTTGCTGAATCAGAACTATAGTTGTTATCTATGCACCTATCAGGAGGATAAGTAAGAAAAATTGGTTAGGTCAGCAGAAAGACAAGTGATGGGCAGTGATCAGCTGTGGCAATGGATGATCAGTTTAAAGCAGGAAGATAGATAAGAATAAAAAGAGTTAATAGTGAGAGGAGGAAACCAAGAAAAAAACAACAGCAAGAATAAAGATCCTAGTACTAAAGTCTTTTAGTATATTAAATTATCTGCTGTAGGAAATTATGAATATTCTATTTTTTGACTCACTGCACACTAGATGGGATAAGGTATACATAAACAGACAGCAGTAGGAAAAAAAAAATCCTGTTCTTACAAGTGGAAAGACAACGAAATAACCTTAACAAGGCTTTCCAATTTTGTAATTTCCTTGGTACTGTTTACATGACTTAGTGGCAGATACTGCAGAGCAGTCTGTCTGTCTGAGATTTTTAATAGGTTGTTTTAATAAGCCTTTCTTGTGATTTGTATTTCTGATACGAACAGCAATTACCCAGCCAAGTAATAGACTCTAATGAACATGTCTTTCCTAGATTACTTTAGAAGTTCATCAGAGAAGTCTGATAGCATTGTAAAACTAAAATCTGTTTTGTTTTGTTTTGTTTTTTTCCTGTCAAGACACGTGATTGTTCTACTAAGTACTTTCTACATGAGTAATTGAGAGCTGAAAAATAAAGATAAATATAGGTGTGTGTGCGTGTATGTGTGTGAACATGAAATATATGTTATTTTTACTTACCACTTTTTAAATTATAGCATGATATAGAACAAAAAAATTAATTTGTTTCTATATACAGTCTGATCCAAATCTGTGCATCAATGTATTTCTTTTCACGACAGGTTTCATGTCGAAGTCTATCTCCCCTGGGTACAGGAGGGAGTTTTCTTTAGCAAAAGTAAAGGTGAAAGTGAAGAGGGGGATATTCCTTCCAAGATGAATGAACTCCTCTTTATTATGAAATTCAGCAGACACAAGCCATAGGTGTATTTTCCTGGGATAAATTCTATCTCTTTTTTTGTGTGATGTAATATAGTCTTCAGGGCAGGGTGAAAACCCAGCAGCTTCCCTTTGAATCCTTTGAATCCTTTGAATCCTTTGAATCCTGAATGTGCTTTTTACCTACCTGTGTCTGGTGTGGTTTGACTGCTGAGGAATGTTCAGATGGAAGAGCAGTACACTTGTCTTCTGGGACTGCTCTATGGTATAGTGATCACGGATTATAGGAGATGTCAATTTGAACCCTTGAAGTTCAGGAGACATTTGAACCCCCATTCTTGACCAAAACATTTGAACCTCTATTTGAAAATTACAAAGTTAGGTGGAATTGTAATTAATACTGAGAGCAAGGCATGATTATTTTTGGTCTAGACAGTTTGGGAAACAACCTTATTCAAGTATCATGAATTTGGCATAGAAGTGAACAGCTGTGGAAGATCTACCTGGAAAGAGGATCTGAGGGGAAAATATTCTGAAAAGTATTTCTGAAAAAAAAAAAAAAAAAAACCTAATAAAAATTAAAAAATAGAGGATCTAAGCAAGGTTGTGAACTTCATCTTGATGCAGTGCCATAAAGGACTGGCACTATACAACAAAGAAAGGAAAAGTGGAGTCGTGATTTACCTCTGCTGGCATCTGCCATATAACTTAGAAGGATAACAGGCTAGGGTGAATTTTTAAAATAGTGTGCTGGCAAAAAAGGACAGTGCTGCACATTCTTTTCTTGAACTCTTTTGGACATTTATCTTATGATGGGATGAAACACATCTTAGAAAGGTTTATTTCTCTGTCTTAATATACAGGGAGTCTTGTGAAACTAATTCTGATGTTGAGGTCCCCATTAAAGAGATTAACATTTGATCAGAAGAGTCCCACCACAAATGACAGTTCATTAATAATGTGACTCAAAAATTTTCATGGTAACAAGTCTTAATTTAAGCTATGAGACAAGAGTTTCTTTTATAGGGTAATAAATGTGTGCTTTGGATATGCAGCAACCTCATGACTTCATCTGCTTAAGTTTGACTTTTAGTCATGTACCTAAATAATATTGTGAATTGTTTTACTGGGATAAAATTTAAAAGCAATTTCAAATATTTTGATAAGGTTTTATTTTTACCAGATGATTTATTAATTTACTGATTTGTTTGGGTTTTTTTAGTATGCCTTTTTCTCTCATAATGTATCCTACAAAATAGGAGAGAATGTAAAATAAAGAGAACTTAATTGGAAATAGTTTTTTTCTTTATCATGTCTACATGTTTCCTAAAGAGATTTTATTTACAGAACATTACTTGATAGGAATATGGTCAGAATTTAACATGAGCTGCTACATTAACTGACAGTCTAAACTCCAGGTGGATGCATTCCTGGTTTAGGAATATGAATTCCAATTTTAGGTTTTAAAAGCTTTTAAATTGTTGATTGTTAGTGCTGGCTACGCTTTTAATGTCAAAAAGAAAAGAAAATAAAACCCAGGAATTTTTAGTTTTGTTTTCCTACAGGTAGTCAACAGAAATTTAGAAAAAGAGGTACTGTTAATTATCCTGACACTGCTCAAATAAAAATTACTGATACCTTTTCTCAAACGAGATTCAGTGTAAAAATTATTAATTTGGTCAAGCTGCTTTGACTAAGGAGAAATATGAATAGAACAGACTGAGATCTGGCAACCAGACTCCTAGCCACAGGGCCCCAAAACCTTTCCTCCTAGAAATCAGTTTCTTTCCTGGGAGTTAGAAATTACAATCCTTGAATTCAAAGTGTGTAATTGCTGAGATAAACAATTCAGGAACAAACCCTACCTTGCAAATTGATGGCTGCAGATTGCTGGTGTACAATGACAAATGATGACTCTGCTCAGAATGCGTTTGCAAGCAGAGAAATAGAGGAAGGACTACATGAATCAAACACTTAAATTGCATTGAATGATGTGACTGATTGTAGTCAATAGTAAGTAGAACACATTAGAAATAGAACCAGTGGTTTCACAGAGTGAAAAGAACGGGCCAATATATGTGGAAGATAGTCTGTAAAGCTTGGAAGTGTATGTGCAGGGAGAAAAATCTGAAGTGTTTGCAGAAGAGCAAAAAGAACAGCAAAAAAAGATGCAATATAGGTGATGGAAGGATGGTAACAGCTATTTATTTTAATAAGTTACTTGGGTTGTATCTTCGCTGTATTAAAGAGGTGATCACTGAAATGCAGGCCCAAGCATCTGTGTCCAGTAAATGGAGCTTATTAGCAGACATGTGGTGCCAACAAATTAAATCTTGCAACAAAAGGAAGAGCAAATGCACGTTTGGACTTGAAATTCACTCTTGGAATCAGATCATTTATGTTAGTACCCGCCCTCGCCAAGCATCTCCACCCATGAATATACGACCTCAAATGCCACCACAGTGCCAGACTGACCAGTGCTATCAGCAATTTAAAACTCTTAGGTGAACAGAAAATATACAGAGACGGAATTCAAAAGAAGAAATATAATTTTAGTAGCTAAATATTTACATGTTTGGATGCATGCTTAATTGACCAAAATATACTTTGACCTTTTTTATATATACATATAAATATATATATAAGGGCAACATGTTCTTCTCTTTTGATTTATTCTATTTGACAACTAAATATATTTTTCAGAGAGTTCTAAAAATAGTTGACAGACTTCTAGTTATCTTTTTTTTTTTTTTTTCTGAATCTAACTCATATAGTACCAGATACTTTATAAGTACTTAAAAACATTAGACAATGATAATTTTATAAAATGAGACTTGAAACAGTTCTTGTGATATCCTGACAGTTTTGCTTTGCTGCATGGAAAATAAATGACAAGAAAAGTGGTGTTGCTAGTGAACAGTGCTGCAGAGTGCTGAGCTAATGTAAATCCCTCATTTATGTAAAATAAAGGGTGAAGAGAGATTTAGTGAGTGAGCTCAAAAGTCATACATAAGAGAAAACAGGTTTCAGAATTGACCTGAGCAGGATAAATTGTGGCATTACTCAGACAATGCACACACTGAAATCGATTATCTAAGAGAGAAGCAATAACAAAGATATTCTTATTGAATAAACTTTCTGTGTTTATCTCAGTATTTTTCCACTCACTGATGACAACAAAAAGAACAGGAAAGCTTATACAGTAGACCTTTGAAAATGTCAGTGTCTTGTGTAAACTTAGCACAGCATTTTCTTAATCTCATTCCTTCACTTTCTGTTTCATTCCTTGGGGTACCGCTTTGTGTGAATTCTCAAAGGAAGCAGTCATTAATTTACTTTGGGTGTACAGTGGCCCACACAGGGTAGAAAAGTCAGGTAAATTGCGCAGCTGGACATCACTGTTGAATGTTATGTTACATGTCGTTAATAATCCTAGCCATGTGAAAGCTTTGAAACAGAAACCTTTTAATTTCAGGGACAACATTTTTTGAGATATTCTTGTCCTGTTATTTCAGTTGAGGTCACTAGGCTTTTCTCTGAGATGTTGCACAGATGTTGCTGAAAAAAAAAGGATGTAGCTCTTCAGCTCTTGTTACCTTCTGTAATTCATGTGTTTGTGTGACCAACGTGTTTAACACTGTTTACATCTGAACCACAGTTTTGTTTTATACAGGCAAATTAAACTGGATATGTCAAAGCCATACATCTCTGTAATCTCTGTAGAAATGAACTGAGATGCATGACACTTACTACTGCAGTAAATTAACAAGATTAATGGGAGATTTCTTCTTACCTTGTGAATCCACAAAATTCATCTTTTTGTTCACACTAGATTAATTTTCCTCTTTGCAAGTGGCCCTTTCCTAATTTTACATTCTTCAAAGATTATGAATAATACCAGACTGTAAATTTCGGATGCAGTACTTCGGTGGGATGCCCTCTGGGATTTTGTTTTCAAGTCTACCTTGAGACTTAAAGAGCTATCTTTATCCAAATACGTACTGGTCTCTGGTTCTGCATATGCTTATCCTTTCTCTTCAGATTCAAAGCAGATTTACATGGTGCAAAAAACCTCCACATAAATAAAACTCAGAACATGGGAACCCCTGTAGTGCAGAAGGCTTGAATCTTGTTGCCACTGTGGAAAAAAACATTTGACTTAGTTGTGTCCAAACACAACTGAAGCAAGTTGCTCCCAGATGGAGTGAAAATAATATTATGCAGAAGTTTGTCCTTTGGCAAATTATCCTTGCAGCAACTCTACTATTTTAGGTTTGTGGAATTTATTGTTCTAAACTGAGTAGTACAATGAGCTACTATAAAATGTGTTCCTTTCAGAACAGGTGGCTAATTTAATAACAAAGAAGTTTTATTTTATTCATAGAATCATAGAATTACAGACACAGTTTATTTACTTGAGGCTTGGAGGGACCTCTGTAGAACATCCAGAGCTCAAGGCAGAGTCAACTAGAGCAGGTTGCTCAGGGTTGTGTCCACTTTTGAAAATCTCCAAGAAATGGAGACACCACAACTTCTCTGGGCAACTTGTTTCAGTGTCTGACTACAGTCACAGTAAAGACATTTCATTCTATCCTTAAACAGAGTTGATTCAAATTCAGAGAAATAAATAATAAGTTCAAATGCAGCTAAAGGTGGAAGAAAGCTAGCTTTTCCATGGCCAGTGTGTTTTTTGGGAGAATAACCTTGATAACTTTCCTGCATCAATCCAGATGATACTGTAATTCTAATTTATTTTAAAAAGACATTGTAAAGATGATGGGATAAAAAAATATTATCAAGTTTAGTTTCTATACTTATTTTTGCTACGAGATGACCCATGTCATAAAGTACCTGAAGTTAATAACTGTTCTGATATGAAAGTGTGTGGTACAAGCATAAATAAAATCAGATAAATAGGAATCTAACTCCAAAGGGGCAAGAAAGAAGTATTTGTCCTATTTTATGGATGTAGAACAGCATGACCATAAAAGTTCATCCTGCAAATTAGTAGAAGAGATCTAGAAGTTGGAATCAAATTTAAAAAAGGTTTCATTTAGAAAAAGAATCTCCAGCAAAACTGTGATGAATTTTGCAATAAACTTCTAGCTTAGTATATCCCAGTCAAGATTCTAGCATATAATATTTTAACTTCTTCCATTATATAAATAGCCCTAGAAGTGTAATAGGTTTTTTACAAAGTATTGCAAGACCTGTTCCCCTTTTCTTAGAAGCTAGATATTAGATGAAGCATATTGAGTGACAGTAATAAGTGAAGAAGAAGGACTGGAACTGTAAAGGCAAAGTCATATAGTTATTTAGGTTACAATATGAATTTCTAGATTAAGTAGACATAAAGATATTAAAAATATTTACAGACTACAGAATTCCTAAAATCAAACTTTAAAAAAGCTTTCCTATTTTCTTCCCTTCCCATTAATCTAATTAGATATATTCCAGACATCAGACTGGAATTTCCTTTTTCACATAATGATCTGAGAAATTTATAGCTACTTATTGATGATCTAGAAGAAGATATTCGATTTTGGCTACACAATTTTGCTCATGACTCAAGCTTTCTATTTCTCACTGCTGAAGACATCACTTGCAACAAAAATGTAAATACCTACTCACAAAGTTTTCAGTAATTTTATAAAAAAATTAGATGTGGATTATTTAGAGAGTGGGTTTTTTCACATAAATGAAGGTAAAGGAATTCAACTGAAACTTCTTTTAATAACTCATTCTGCATAGTCCATAGAAAACCATCAGTATAGATCATCTGATATTTGGGATTTATGATAGCAATTTGAAAGATGAATAAGATGTAGGTTCAAATTAAATAGTATAATCTCATTACATTAGCTATTTTCATGAGTGTTCATAAAGGTATAAATAAAGATGAGCTTCAGTCTAGATTAGATCATTTTTTAGATAATTGAAATATCGTAAGTAGTTACAGATTAAGTCATCATGGCTTCCTCACCACTGGAGGGGAAGTCTATGTCCTCCAAAGAGCAACTCAGATGTTATTTGAGCTGACTATTACCTGCTAACTGTACAGGAACCAAGAGGTGATTATGGCATTAAGTTAGTTAAGTGTTTAAAGTTCATGGGTTGAAAACAGACCTTTGTATTCAGTAAGTATTGGAAATCTAGGATATTCTCAATTTTAGGTCCCTAGCTGAGATTTAATCTAAATATTCCATATCTCAAAAGATCTCTGAGGTTCCATTTGTGGCCAACTCTAAAGCACACAGAAGCCCTCTCATATGTAAGACAAATATGGAAATTCAAATGTAAAATGAAAATGAGATCTTCAGAAAGACAGAGGAAAACAAATTAATGTCACTAATTAAAATTAAAACACCTAAATTGCTCATTCTGGGGGTCATCTCTAAGCATGTGAAGGAAAAAAAGTATATCAGGAGTGGTTAAAATGGATTCACCAAGGGGAAATCCCACCTGAGTGATCTGAAAAACCTTCTGTGATGGCTTGACTGGCTGGATGGAGAGGGGAGGGCAGTGGGTGTTGGCTACTTTGACTTCAGCAAGGCTCATTGTCTCCCATAACGTCCTTATAGGTAAGCTTAGGAAGTGTGGGTTAGATGAGTAGACAGGGAGCTAAGTTGAGAATTGGCTGAATGGCAGAGATCAGAAGGTTGTGATAAGCAGTGTACAGTCTAGTTGGAGGCTTGTAGCTAGCAGTGTGCCTCAGAGGTCACTACCGAGTTTGGCCTTATTCAACGTATTCATCAATGANGTCCAGTGGAGGGCTACACAGGTGATGAGGGGACTGGAGCATCTCTCGCTATGAGGAAAGGCTGAGAGAGCTGGGTCTGTTTAGTCTGGAGAAGAGAAGACTGAGAGCAGGTCTTGACGATGCTTATAAATGTTTAGAGGGTAGATGTCAAGAGGATCCGGGTAGACTCTTCTCAATGGTGCCCAGTGACAGCACAAGGGGCAACGGGAACAAACTGGAACACAGGAAGTTCCATCTGAACATGAGGAGAAACTTCTTCACGCTGAGGGTGACTGAGCACTGGGACAGGCTGCCCAGAGAATCGTGGAGTCTCCTTCTCTGCAGAGATTCAAAACCCACCTGGACACGATCCTGTGCAGCCAGCTCGATGTGAAGCTGCTCCAGAGGAGAGTTGCCCTAGACGATCTCCAGACGTCCCTTCCAACCACATTCTGTGATTCTGTGAAATACCAGGTTGAGGTTTCAGAAATTTGCATTGTTTTTTTCTTCACCATCTAAGTATTTTTCACTTGATATAATAAAATTACAGGTAATGAAAGCTATGTGAGCTCTTACTTTCTAGCAAAGTTATAGCCATATAACTGCTGATTTTTTTTCTCCTTTCTGCTGTACTGCTGCACTGCAGTCTTGAAGACAATAGATAATATTTTCTTAGTTCACTGTTATCCTGCAGAGAAGAGAATTGATATAATAGTATTACACCCCAAACTGGTCCCAAGTCTATAATAAGATTCTAATTTTGTTGTTGCACCTTTAGGTCACAAAGCTCTCTTGTAAGGGTAAATTGTCAAGATCATCTTGTGCTTTGGGCAACTCAAGTTATCTTCAGTGTGGTTTGAAAATTACCACTAAACAAGATAGAAGAAAAGCTATTTTTTATATTCTACTTGGATACTATAGAACCAATCAACAGATAGTAACTACAACTTCCAACATTTCAGCAAGCTCCAGGTTACTTTCTGTTTGGTTAATTTTTTACGAATATACTTTTTCATTGCCTTGCTTTACAGTTTTTTTCTCTCCCTCCTTCTCCCTTCCTCTCCAAAACAAAAGGGAAATGGTTATGAAAATGTTTCTGTACATATGCATATTTGAAAAATGCCATCATGATGCATTTTTGTACTACAGACTTGTCTGCAGAATTCTTAGAGAATTGATGTTATATTCAAATGACCTGTTTAAGACTTCTAATGCCTGCATCATTGTTCAGATAATTCAAAACAGAGCCTAAATTTACATCTTTCTTGACATTTTTCATAGGTTTCATTTATTTTAATTATTTTCTTCACTATTTCTCATTATTTAGCTAATAAAAAATCTTGAATAATTTGATTAGGTGTCCACAATAAGGTTCTTAGTCTGTCTCAATACATCTCGTATAGATAAAAGTAGGGATGGACATGTTAAAATTCTTTTAGTCTGGGGAGAAGAAAATCTGATGTTGAGGAAAATTTTTAATATTTCTTCCCAAACACCATGCAAACCCTGAAGACTGGGTAAGCATCACTTACCCACTGATGATACACTGAGATAGAAAGCAGTTTTGTGGCACACACAGCAGTCTGGGGTGGCTTCTGCATATATTGAAGCATTCAGAAATTTTTAGGCTACAAACATGCCTGCTTTACTCAGACAAATGCTGCCAACACCCATCTCCTGACTAATCTCTGCATAACTTTTCTTGGACACCCAGCACAAGATTTTAATGCTATGATTGAAATTAGACTGATTCAACTTGAACTTGAGCCTGACATTTGTCCATCCACATTCATGTTATCCATTATAAGCAAAGTACCTTCTGAATCATGCTATTTCTGCAGTGTGTGTCTTCCTAGGAGAAACCATCAAGGTGCCGTATTTTCACAACATATCATTTGTGAATTGCTTGACAGTTATTTCCCCCATTATTATTTATCATGTTTTACTCCTCATAAAGTGAAAAAAAAAGGTGTCTTTTCTGGTTAACAAGATCTAATAAGAAGATGTCTCTTGATAAATGATAAGATATGAATCAGGGTGTATCACACATTGTGAAACATTTTCCTTAGTAAAAGTGCAACAAATAATAATTCTATCAGCTTTATTGGATATTGGCTGTTACTAGAGCTGCTCAGACTCATATGTTAAACGAATCTCTTAGAGCAGTCATTAAATCCAGTACAGCTATAAAATACACATCCCTAAGCCTTCAGCACCTGTTTTTATACGAGAAGGTAAGGATAACACCGAAATACATTGTAAGAAGGCTATATAAAACAAGGGAAACAGCTGACAGAGTGTACCAGAGGAGTGAGGAAAAATGCTGTAGACTTAAAACAAGAATGTGTTTTAGAATTGCAAATACCAGGAACAAAAACTTCCTTGCTAGAAACAAAGTCCATGGCAATGTCTACAGTAAAGTCCACAAAAGTGACTGCCTCCTTGCTTTTAACTAAAGCAAATGAGTGATAGCAGTGATAATAGCAACAATCATAGTAGTACTATGTGTCCTGAGTGGGAGACACTCTTGGGAACTGCTCACATACCTCTGCCTGGACTAATGAATGAGTTTATACATCACCATGTACCATCCCTTTGTCCTCTCTTCCCTAACAGCAGTCCTGAGCAACAAGCGTAGTAACAAACTAAAGAAAATTGACCTAAATATCTGCCATAATATTCCAAGGCATTCTACAGCACACATCACACTTAGGCAGCAATTCATACTATTTGTAATGAAATAATTGAGGCTAGGATGCAGCCTGTCTCTCAGCCTCTTCACAATTGGGGAAGACACCTTCAGAGAGTGGTTTAACACTATGTCTACTAATTATAGCAAGATCCTAGAATAAGCAGTTCCATACTCTAGGTATCTGTGTTTGGAACCAAATTGGTGTGATCCCACTTGGTTAGGCACAGCTTATATCAGATAAGCATAATGACACAAAGGTTGGTCCAAGATCTATTCTATTCTGACATTTCTGGTTAGGGCCAAGGAGAAGGCTCAAGCACTGATACATACATACATACAGTTATTTGTCCTGTTTAATAGTTAGCATGCTTGCTTGGAAATATTGATGCATGAGAAGTAGCAGCTTTCAGTGTGATGTCCACAGGCAATTCTGAAGGAGGTAAGGCCACAGACTATTTTTGCTATGCAATATAAGCAAGGGGACATTTCTTTGAGGTACGAAGAAAGTTTAGCTATATAAATTTAAGACTAGTGAATGGGCTGTAGTCCATTTTTAAATTTTATTTATTGGGATATATTTAGACTAGATAAGTAATTTCTAAAAAAAAAAAAAAAAAAANTGTGTTCAAAGAAGGGCAACGGAGTGGTGAAGGGTCTGGAGCACAAGTCTGATGAGGAGCAGCTGAGGGAACTGGGGTTGTTTAGCCTGGAGAAGAGGAGGCTGAGTGGAGACCTGATCACTCTCTGCAACTACCTCAAAGGAGGTTGTGGTTAGGTGGGCTTTGATCTCTTCTCCCAAGTAACAAATGATAGGACAAGAGGAAATGCCTTAAATTGCTCCAGGGGAAGTTTAGGTTGGATATTAGGAAAAATTTCTACACTGAAATTTTCACAGGTCAGACATTGGAACAGGCTGCCCAGAGAGGTGGTGGAGTTACCATCCCTGGAGGTGTTCAAAAAGTGTGTAGACTTGGCACTTTGGGACATGGTCTAGTAGACATGATGGTGTTGGGTTGATAGTTGGACTTGATGACCCTAAAGGTCTTGTCCAACCTTAAAGATTCTATGATTTTACAGTTCTATGATCCTATGATTTGTGGTCACGTATTAACAATAAAAAAGTTTGCCATTCCTGTCATTTGAAAGTTTTTGATAATGAGGATACTCTCTAGTACAAGCCATTTCATGAAGTCTTCTACATCGGCTCACTAATCAGCCTTAGAGAGACAGTGTTGACAGGCAGTTTACAAAGCAGGAATTGCTCCAAGTATGATTGCTGGGAAGAAATGAATTACTCTTTTACCTTCCAGTTGTTTTTCCACACCCATACAGTAGGACAAAATTTGGGGACGAGACTAAAGGCAGTAAAGCCCCAGTGTAGGCATCAGGAGCAATGTCTATATTACATATTATATAGAAAAAAGAACAACTCCCCCCACCCAACAATGTGTGATTTAATGCACCCTGTTTAATGTGAGGCATCCAGCTTTTCTTCTGATAGCAGTTGGATGCTACTGAAGAGAAGATGCTGGCCCTGGCAGGAAGGAGAGTCAATCACCACTGCTCTTTCTGTGCTGTCCTCATTTGTGCTTCATAGTCATATAGGGAATATGTGCAAGACCAGTCAAATGCTGTGGATCTCACAGCAAAATCAGACATACACTCAAGAAAAATCCAAAGGGCAATATGCCAGCACAATGACTGAGGAAAAAGATCTTTATCTCAGGCATCAGTGTTTATAGAACATTCATAAACTAATTTAAAGCAAAAGGGAAGCAGGAGGGACAATCCACAAGGAGTCAAGAGAGCTACTTTTTATTCTCAGCCCTCTTTTAGACCTTTTCTGTGAGTTAAGCAAGACATTTTATCTCTTTGTGTCTTTTTCTAGCTCACCTCTCTTTTCTTTGGCCTCTATAGACTGAGTTCATCAATCTGTAGGCTGTGGCTCATTATGGAGTATGAAATCTAACCCAACACTGGCTACAGTCTCTAGATACTGCTGTAATAAAAACTCTACCCTTTTTCATATTGTGCTTTGCTTTAGAATCAAGTTGTCTTCAGTGCTTCTGTCCAGTACTACAATGTCCCTGTTTTTTTGACTGCTAGGACAGCTTCTGTATCACACTGCTATTGAACCACAATGGGTCAAAAAAAAAAGATAATTCTTTTTTAATTTCTTAAAAGATATATGTTCCCAGGAATGAGGCCTGCAGGGGGCACATTACTATGAGAGACTTAAAGAGCTCTGTCTGTTTGCCATATTGAAAAGAAGGTTGAGAGGTGACTTAATTGCAGAGTGTAAATACCCCATGGGGGGATAGAGGTTGGGGCAAAATCCCCACTGTTGTTTACTGTAGCCAGCATCGAAACAAGCAGCAGAGTCTGGGAGCTAAATTCAATTACAGTTAAAGCCCGTTCATATTTGAAAGGAAGCTTAGCATTTTCAGCAGAGCTTGACCACTGCAGCATGCCAGCACAGAAGTGTCTCCTTCTCTTGTCTCCATCCTGCCAAGGTTGGGTACTTTCCTTTGTAGAGGATTTTTAACACAAGGTACTGAGACAAATGAAACTCTATAGCTTGTGTTACTCTGGAGGATGTCTGATTAATTAATTTTACCTAAAAGTCTATAAATATTATATATTATTATTGTCTGCATAGTATGTGTGTTTGAGACTGGTAATGGTAATGAGAAAAATACTGAAGTGGATTATATGTCTGTTGGCACCTCTATTTGTTCATCTTTGAAGAGAGGTACACATAATAAATAAATAGGTACAATTTGAGGCTTAATGAGTCCAAACCTGTGCAGGGTGTGGCAGTGGAAAGAGGTAATTATTGGTATTATTATTGTTATTGCTGCAAGCACAGTCCTAGAGGTCAAAATTCACAACGTTTACCTTGGTGAGACAGAGGTTTTTGCTTTGAGGGTGATGTCTGCAAGTCTTAGAAATCAGATCTAAAGACTGTTCTGACCAGTTATATAAAATGGATGATTGTGAATTTTTTTCATTGACAAAACAACAGCTTGCTTTATATAAGCATAATGGTTCATACAATGCCTTTTGATGACTGCTTTATCTGATAAATACTATTACTTACAATGGGAAATGGAGGGCAATATGTTTCTGTGTTAAAAGAACTGCCCAGCTCCAGAGATATCTACTTTACCTGTAAAATACTCTTCTTTCTTTTCTTCAGCTTCATGCTGCTAAATATCTGAAAAGATGGGGGGAGGAAGGGATGGAGAATAGCCAAGTGAAAACACTCCTCAGCAGAATGCATCACAATGACTGCACAAAATAAAAATAAAATATGGTAAAGATTAAATCTTTTCTGATAAAAGACTTAATATAACTACCTAATTGCTTCTACAATATGCATGACATGACATGGGACTGGCCAGATATAAGCAAATGTCTTTTTGACCTTTGTTTGGTTGATTAGATTTTCTTTGGGTGACTCATGACTGTCATTGACTTTAAAGTGACTCTGATGATGATGTATGTACGATATATGGCTCGATTTTCAAAAGCACTTCTTATTGGATTTGCTCTAAATATTACAGGTAACTAATACGTTTGCAGTGGGAGTGAAGTCACTGATGAGTAAATTAAAAACATCCAAGTGTGGTGGATGTTTGGAGATATTTTTTAGGGAATATTTAGAATATTTAGTATCTGTTATTCAGAAGACTGTAGAACCTGACCTTTGAAAATTAGGGTCAGAAGTTCTCCAACCAAAAAAAAAATGGAGATACTATCTTTTTTGAGTAAATTTTGAAAATTTTATCGAGACATGGAAAGGAAAGAAAAAGGAAGGTAACATGCTCAAAATGTATGTTAAATTTTACTTCAGTAATAAGTGGGAATTGCAGTGATTTGCTCAGACAGTTGAATTCGTCTTGCATAAATTTGAGTGAAACTACATTATTCAGAGGCCATGGCATTCTGAAGGATGGTTAGTATTGATAATTATTTTAACAACCTGCTACTTTCTAGCACAAAATGAAATAAATTATATTACTGAGACTATATTAGGCAGCCAGATCAGTCAGTACATTTATGAATCTCTGAGCATCATGGAAGAGCATCATATAGTGAGGACTGCCAAAGAGATGATAATGCCTGGGTAATTACTTAATCATTTTCAAACTTATTTTTCAAAAGATGTGAATACATTTAGGTCTCATGGAAATACTGAAACTCAACAAAAGGTGTGTACTCAAGTACAGTTTTGAGAAATGCTGTGAAAACATCCTAACATAGAGCTTTGCCAGTACAATTCAATCCTGACCTCATTATAATGACTTGCTTCTTTCCAGCAAAAAAAGCCCAAGCCTGCCAAATTCTGCCAGTACATGGTGGTTTCATTGTAGAGACTCAAATAAGATGCCAAGTTTATTCCTGTGTGTGACCCATGTTTAATGAGGTCTGAATGAAAATAAAATACTGCAACAGCCCCCTTAGTACATGGTAGGGTAAATATGATATCCACCTCATAGGCTAAATAAAGAAATGAAGAATCTGTTCTTAACTCCACAGGTAAGCAGGTATGACATTATACTGTGCTCTTGTGTGGTGACTACAACTGAAGGTGGAATATTCAATTTAATGTAGCTTATTGATTATTTCAAGGATGACAGTATAGGTGGAAAAAAATATTTCCTTCTATCTATTCCTCATTATCTGAATATGCTTTGGATACTTATCACTGGATTTGACAAGTATTATGAGATTATACCACATAACAAGCTGATAGACAACTTAATTGGATATCTGCAGAGTGCTTTGAACTTGAAAGGAGATATGCTTCTATATTCTATGTGGTATATGGAAATATGATAGAATAAAAAAATATGATGATCGGAGGGCTGGAGCATGTCTCACATGAAGACAGGCTGAGAGATCTGAGGTTGTTCAGCCTGGAGAAGGGAAGACTCTGGGGAGACCTTATAGCACCTTCCAGTACCAGAAGGGGCNGTCTAATCCCTTAGAAAAAAAATAAAGTATAGCCAAATAGTGGCCCAAATAGGGCTGACATGGTGGCAAAACATAGAAAAATAATATCTTTAAATAGCTTAAATAATAGTTGTTGGATTTATCTGTTGGTTTGTTCTGCCATTATTTTATCTCATTTGTTGTATAATGGAATTCAATGTACTCTCTTGAGAATGACATTACAAGTGTGTTGCCAGAGGCAAACAAACAATGTACAGATGCTTAAGGGAGATTAAAAAAAAAAAAAAAAAAAAAAAGGGTTAATATTTTTGTGATTTTAAA